>CM023488.1:15112797-15219745 GCA_013339685.2 Hyalomma asiaticum | reverse complement strand
CAATCGGAGTTTTGAAATGCGCCTTTGTATCGCGCATTTATTTCCATTTGCGCGACTAATCTATAGCGGAGAACGTCCTTGGTTAGCGAACACTACCAAAGTATTTAGCGACACACTTTGGAATACAGAAAAAGCTGAAAGCAGCCTCCGCAATTCAGCATTGCAGTCGCAGCTCTCCGAGGTAGGTACGTAGAGCGATGCGTTTCGAAGGTCATTCACAGATGGCGGTAAATTTCCACGTTCAACAAACAACTCGGAGTTTTGAAATGCGCCTTTGTATCGCGCATTTATTTCCATTTGCGCGACTAATCTATAGCGGAGAACGTCCTTGGTTAGCGAACACTACCAAAGTATTTAGCGACACACTTTGGAATACAGAAAAAGCTGAAAGCAGCCTCCGCAATTGCAGCAGCAGTCGCAGCTCTCCGAGGTAGGTACGTAGAGCGATGCGTTTCGAAGGTCATTCACAGATGGCGGTAAATTTCCACGTTCAACAAACAACTCGGAGTTTTGAAATGCGCCTTTGTATCGCGCATTTATTTCCATTTGCGCGACTAATCTATAGCGGAGAACGTCCTTGGTTAGCGAACACTACCAAAGTATTTAGCGACACACTTTGGAATACAGAAAAAGCTGACAGCAGCCTCCGCAATTGCAGCAGCAGTCGCAGCTCTCCGAGGTAGGTACGTAGAGCGATGCGTTTCGAAGGTCATTCACAGATGGCGGTAAATTTCCACGTTCAACAAACAACTCGGAGTTTTGAAATGCGCCTTTGTATCGCGCATTTATTTCCATTTGCGCGACTAATCTATAGCGGAGAACGTCCTTGGTTAGCGAACACTACCAAAGTATTTAGCGGACACACTTTGGAATACAGAAAAAGCTGACAGCAGCCTCCGCAATTGCAGCATGCAGTCGCAGCTCTCCGAGGTAGGTACGTAGAGCGATGCGTTTCGAAGGTCATTCACAGATGGCGGTAAATTTCCACGTTCAACAAACAACTCGGAGTTTTGAAATGCGCCTTTGTATCGCGCATTTATTTCCATTTGCGCGACTAATCTATAGCGGAGAACGTCCTTGGTTAGCGAACACTACCAAAGTATTTAGCGGCACACTTTGGAATACAGAAAAAGCTGACAGCAGCCTCCGCAATTGCAGCAGCAGTCGCAGCTCTCCGAGGTAGGTACGTAGAGCGATGCGTTTCGAAGGTCATTCACAGATGGCGGTAAATTTCCACGTTCAACAAACAACTCGGAGTTTTGAAATGCGCCTTTGTATCGCGCATTTATTTCCATTTGCGCGACTAATCTATAGCGGAGAACGTCCTTGGTTAGCGAACACTACCAAAGTATTTAGCGGCACACTTTGGAATACAGAAAAAGCTGACAGCAGCCTCCGCAATTGCAGCAGCAGTCGCAGCTCTCCGAGGTAGGTACGTAGAGCGATGCGTTTCGAAGGTCATTCACAGATGGCGGTAAATTTCCACGTTCAACAAACAACTCGGAGTTTTGAAATGCGCCTTTGTATCGCGCATTTATTTCCATTTGCGCGACTAATCTATAGCGGAGAACGTCCTTGGTTAGCGAACACTACCAAAGTATTTAGCGGACACACTTTGGAATACAGAAAAAGCTGACAGCAGCCTCCGCAATTGCAGCATGCAGTCGCAGCTCTCCGAGGTAGGTACGTAGAGCGATGCGTTTCGAAGGTCATTCACAGATGGCGGTAAATTTCCACGTTCAACAAACAACTCGGAGTTTTGAAATGCGCCTTTGTATCGCGCATTTATTTCCATTTGCGCGACTAATCTATAGCGGAGAACGTCCTTGGTTAGCGAACACTACCAAAGTATTTAGCGGCACACTTTGGAATACAGAAAAAGCTGACAGCAGCCTCCGCAATTGCAGCATTGCAGTCGCAGCTCTCCGAGGTAGGTACGTAGAGCGATGCGTTTCGAAGGTCATTCACAGATGGCGGTAAATTTCCACGTTCAACAAACAACTCGGAGTTTTGAAATGCGCCTTTGTATCGCGCATTTATTTCCATTTGCGCGACTAATCTATAGCGGAGAACGTCCTTGGTTAGCGAACACTACCAAAGTATTTAGCGGCACACTTTGGAATACAGAAAAAGCTGACAGCAGCCTCCGCAATTGCAGCAGCAGTCGCAGCTCTCCGAGGTAGGTACGTAGAGCGATGCGTTTCGAAGGTCATTCACAGATGGCGGTAAATTTCCACGTTCAACAAACAACTCGGAGTTTTGAAATGCGCCTTTGTATCGCGCATTTATTTCCATTTGCGCGACTAATCTATAGCGGAGAACGTCCTTGGTTAGCGAACACTACCAAAGTATTTAGCGACACACTTTGGAATACAGAAAAAGCTGACAGCAGCCTCCGCAATTGCAGCAGCAGTCGCAGCTCTCCGAGGTAGGTACGTAGACGCAGCTCTCCGAGGTCGGTACGTAGAGCGATGCGTTTTCGAAGGTCATTCACAGATGGCGATAAATTTCCCCGTTCAACAAACAACTCGGAGTTTTGAAATGCGCTTTGTATCGCGCATTTATTTCCATTTGCGCGACTAATCTATAGCGGAGAACGTCCTTGGTTAGCGAACACTACCAAAGTATTTAGCGGCACACTTTGGAATACAGAAAAAGCTGACAGCAGCCTCCGCAATTGCAGCAGCAGTCGCAGCTCTCGAGGTCGGTACGTAGAGCGATGCGTTTCGAAGGTCATTCACAGATGGCGGTAAATTTCCACGTTCAACAAACAACTCGGAGTTTTGCGCCTTTGTATCGCGCATTTATTTCCATTTGCGCGACTAATCTATAGCGGAGAACGTCCTTGGTTAGCGACACTACCAAAGTATTTAGCGGCACACTTTGGAATACAGAAAAAGCTGACAGCAGCCTCCGCAATTGCAGCAGCAGTCGCAGCTCTCCGAGGTCGGTACGTAGAGCGATGCGTTTCGAAGGTCATTCACAGATGGCGGTAAATTTCCACGTTCAACAAACAACTCGGAGTTTTGAAATGCGCCTTTGTATCGCGCATTTATTTCCATTTGCGCGACTAATCTATAGCGGAGAACGTCCTTGGTTAGCGAACACTACCAAAGTATTTAGCGGCACACTTTGGAATACAGAAAAAGCTGACAGCAGCCTCCGCAATTGCAGCAGCAGTCGCAGCTCTCCGAGGTCGGTACGTAGAGCGATGCGTTTCGAAGGTCATTCACAGATGGCGGTAAATTTCCACGTTCAACAAACAACTCGGAGTTTTGAAATGCGCCTTTGTATCGCGCATTTATTTCCATTTGCGCGACTAATCTATAGCGGAGAACGTCCTTGGTTAGCGAACACTACCAAAGTATTTAGCGACACACTTTGGAATACAGAAAAAGCCTGAAAGCAGCCTCCGCAATCCCATTTGCAGTCGCAGCTCTCCGAGGTAGGTACGTAGAGCGATGCGTTTCGAAGGTCATTCACAGATGGCGGTAAATTTCCACGTTCAACAAACAACTCGCACTTTTGAAATGCACCTTTGTTATCGCGCGTTTATTTCCATTTGCGCGACTAATCTATGGTGGCGAACGTCCTTCTTTGGCCAACACTACCAAAGTATTAACGACACACTTTGGAACACACCAAAAGCTGACAGCAGCCTCCGCCATCGCGCTTTACGCCGTTTCACATGAAGCAGAAGCACAGCGATTTTGCTTCGGCGACTAGAGCGATCGCGATCTTTTTCAAAAACAATCGCGATCGCTCTTCTCGCAACGGTCTGCGACGAGCGACCAACATGTTGGAATTTCGTCGCTCAGATCGCAGCGATCCGAACGATTTTCCGTCGAAATTGCGCCGAGCAGCAGCCCCCGAGCTGTTTCGCTGTCATGGCGGTGGAGTGTGTGTATTATGATCGGAGCGATCGGAGCCGTGGATTACCGAATCTGGTATGTGGAACTATTAATAGCGACACGAGAAGGAAAAAAATAAAACCTCATACTTCGGCATTCCTCCACTTGTATGTTTTTATTGAAGCAGTGGGTTGGTGTTTTAGCTTTCTTGGGTACTACGCCGAGCTTTCGCTTCGACGTAGTACAACACACGAACGCATTTTGTTCCGTGCGCTGAGAAAGATTCCCGCTGGTTGATGTACTCAAGTTGAGACTCGACGCTATCGAATGTGTGCGACTTGCCTTGCATGTAATACGTACTGCAAGCAAATAAAGGTCCAACCAGAAAAGAAATTGTGAGAACAACACATGTACATGAATCTCTCTATTAAAATTCATAAAGGAAAAGCAAGTGTGCATTAATGCGTAAACATGACCCAACTAAAGTACGACACAATGCACTAGGGATGCATGGCGGAAATGGTGTGTCTCTGCAGTGCATGCTGTTTTGCAGCCATGCCTGGGGAAAAAAATATACATCTTAAACAAGCGTGTTAAAAATCTGTGCACTAAATGTGCATGTTAGTCGAGGGACTCTTTAAGTGTTGCATCTTTATTGAAGACATTCCAAGGCCTAATTACCAGCTTATTAAAGTATAGGAAAAGATTGCGATATTTATAACATTTGAATGCAAATATTATGTCACACAGAAGGGTCTTGCACTGCTTGTTCTTATGGAGTTGCAAACAACAGTTTAGCAGTGGTGCCTCAACTGTCACATTTGTCTTTCACAAGACTGTTGGCCTAGTTGATATAAAACAAGAAGAGAACAACAGGAAGAGTGGCACTTCCAGCTACTTTATTAAAGGCGCTAACCCAAGAATATATACAAACAGCAAGCATGCGCGGTCCCTTTCCAACCTCATATCATGCAGCAATCAAGCAACCTCGTCTCTGCTGCATATAACATAACTGATGTATAGCTGATAACTGACAATTTGTACAGGCAACAAAACATACAATGATTCTTTTTTTACAACTTGCCATTTTTATATATTGTTTTGATCTGTCACTTGCCATGGTGGCTGTGCCAGTTTGCAAAAACAGAAAGTAAGCTCGTGCTATATTAAGGCGAAAACCTTATATTACTATGTTTCAAGGCTGTGTTGCGCAGTACAAAAAACCAGAGTGTAGGCGAGCATCGAATAGGTGGAGTGCATCTCTCGCTTCACTGTAAAGCTGATTAAGTATATCTTGCTGGTGCGGTCAGCTTTGTTGCCCTCGTATTACAACAAAGTTGACCGTGTCTTGCTGCAAAATCTCATGCCACATCATTGTAGGTGAAGGTGCACAAGGCTCTAGTTGCATTGCAAGCGAGGAAGACCGAGAAGGCACAACACTGCAGAAGAACCTTAAGCAACTCGAAATGCCATTTGTCACCACCGCTGCTGTAACAAAGCAGCTATGGGTGAAACTGCAGCAGCAGCCCAATGGAACTTGGCATTTGCCTTTCACATTCCCTTGGAAATTTCTAAGCACCTGGTATAACAATACAGCGTAAACGGTATGGGCTTGTTACAATGCTCAAAATTGGTGACAATGGTGCCTGAAGCAGGTGTCAGAAACCGCTATCGCTCATAATGAGAAAAAGTCCATACCCCCATCTCACCTGAAGGAAAACTAGCAATCTTTCAGTAATGTTTATCTCCCTCTCTGCACGCCTGTGCACATTTGAACCCAGCCCAACAGGAGTAGTAGCACCCAACCCCGACTCCGGGCCTTATATGTTGTCAGTCGTCGGCTATGGTTCTATCTACAAAGACGAGGAGAATTGGGGGGCGGGGGAGAAAATACACAAGAGCAAGGAGATGACGACGGCAAGGAAGGAGAGGATGCATATGACAAATGAGAAGTAAAGGAATTTGAAAAAGAAGACAATGTAAGAGGAAGAACAAGAGGGGGGAGGAGAAGCAGGAATGGAAGAAGACCTATAAAGAGAATAATAAGAGCACATGCAGGAAAGCTTACACTGTCACTGTGCTGTGTTCTTTGTGAAGGCCTGAGAGTCTTCTTACAATGCTGCCCTAACTTGTCCCAGTGGCCCATTAAAGAAATTCTGCTGACATTGTGCAGTGGAGTTTTTCGTCTGAAAATGCGCACCTATCAGGTTCATGATACCCACCATTGGTGATTACTTCTCTATGCAAGTTACTTCAGGCAGTAAAACCTTTGCCAGGACAAAGAAATGGAAAAGACATCAAGATAGTGCAGGCGATTGCTTACCCACAAAGGTTGTTATGCAACATCAAAAAAGAAGCATCAAAATTCAATGTGAATGTTGTTTTTGTGCCCCTAACAAGCTCTCAAAGGTGTGTTCTCTAGACAAAGTGGCTGAAATGTTCAAGATGCACAGGAACAATTTCAGCACTTGCCAGTCACACAGAGCAGCTTGGTTGCAGCAGACAAGAAAACCTGGCACCCTACGAGCAAAGTGACAATGCAGGTGGAGACATGGTATGTCCTCGAGGCACGGAGAAGGCAGTATTTGAGGAGAGGAATCTGCTTGGCTGTGGAGCAGCGCGCCATGGCCCATTCATGAAACGGTTTGGCAAGGAGGAAATTGAATTTTCTTTGCATCACGACAGATGAAACTTCCGGCAAGTGGTCATCTTTTACATGTCATCCTATGGGTGCAATGCATAAAAACTGCGATACCGTCTCATATATTGCAAATATTCTCAGTTTTCTGTCTGCAGCATCAATAAGTAAACTCTGTGGGCATTTTGGCTGTAGTTTGTAATAAATATGTGCCATACAGCACTTGTAATGAGCTGCATGTAGTGATTCCAGTGCAGGTGACACCTGCCGCTGTAAGTCCCTCGTTTGCATGTTGTGAACAGGTATGGGTTATTGGCCTTGGGAAGAAAAGGTGTGCAGGATGCTGCATGTTCTTTGTGATCTGCTGACTTTACAACTCTCACGGGCTTCTCAGACTTTTAAGTGCACTTTTCGTGTTGCGACAAAGGCTTGCACTCTCTGGGATTTCCACCAGTGCCATTTTAGAATGGGACAGAAATGTGTTGCGCCAAACTACAACAGTAGTGCATCCAGCAAAGTGAAGCCGATTACTTTCGACGTTCTCAGTGGCTCGATGAAAGTGGAGGCATGGGCTTGTACAATACCAAGGAAAGGTCGCGAGCTCATGCCCCATAACTACGTTTGCTAGAAGCATTTCTCAAACAGTGAACTGGAGACGCAATGAAGGTGATCTTGGTGGTGACATCTCTCTTGACAAACCCAAGCGGCCTGTTTTGTTACTAGATGCCGTGCTGTCACTATTTTTGCACTGTCTCAGCTACCTGTCTCCTGTTCTCAAAAAAAAGAGAAATGGGCCAATTGGACCTGGCGTGAAGTGCGGAGAGCATGCAAAGACAGAGACTTTGGTGGTTAATGACACAAATATGCTCGCTGCTTGCCACTTTGAGGAAAATGAGATGGTGCATCCATTCACCTCCCTTCGCCATGAGTCCAATGCCTTGAACAATAAGCAAACAACGGCATATGTGTGGTGGAAAGACAAGGAACGACGCTGTACCAATAGTTCTGGTAATGACCAAACCAGTCGAGCCAGAGTTATTGAATAATTATAAGTTTTGCATTCCAAAAAACATACTGTGTAGATAATTAGGTAATTGCTGTGCAGGCAACACCTTTTTTCGTTTATATAACAAATAATTTGCAGCCACCAAGGTCGCACAAGAAGCACATCAAGTACGATGAATCGGCACTGGCTAGCCTTGACAGGTGGAACCGGCAAGCTTCTGCAAAAAGCGTGAAGTGTGTGTTTCTCTCTCTGCGCCAAGCCAATTCGCACAACAGAGGGTGTGCTAGCACCATGCCCTACAGCGTGATTTCACTGAGCTTCACTGAGCCACCCAAACAAGTACTGTTTTGCCTGCTGAAGAAATGCTCTGTGCCTCGAGGCCAACACGGCAGTTTTCTCTATAGCGGTGACCATCACACAAATGCTTCTCAATTCCAACAAGCGCATTTGATTGAGGAAATGCTACGGCAAGAAAACATTCTAAACTAGAGACTCCCGAGATGGAACAGGATGGAGAGCAGTTTCTGAACCATTAGACAATGAATGCATGTCACAGAAACACAGTGAGCCCTGTTAATATTTCTGCTCGTCGACAGAATCCTTTTATTGCAGTAAAACCAGGTATTTCAAAATACAGTCTGTTTGGAAATAGTACTTCAGGCCCTTATTGGCTGTTTTTCTGTTTTGCAAACAATTCGGTTCTAGCAGAAAAGAGGCATAGCAGGGAAACAGTCTACTACAGCTCTAAGTGCATGACTACGCTACTAACTTGTTATGAATGACATCGAAAATACATTTCGTGCATATACATCGAAAATACATTTCGTGCACGGCGTGGGGCAGTGCAGCATATTTTGCTTCTTTGGACAGACTCGCAGTGATCTACTACCATTAAGAAACTAAACGACATCCGTGTCTTCACAATGTAGTGACGCAACATGCAGGCTTCGACACAGGTGACTGCAGCTCCTTATAAATTTGTGATGCTAGTTGTTACACATCCACACCATAGATTCCACGACGGACGATCCGTGATATCGATGTTCACAAAACAAACTATTCCACATCATGCAAGCACGCACGCGCACGCACACACACACACACGCACGCACGCACACACACAGAGGCGTCATTTTTCGCGGCTTTCAAGATGTGAGTTTTCGGTTAGATGCGTGTTGCCGCGTTCGGTCACAACACAAACTAACCGTATTCCGTGCACAGACACACACATATACATCATTTGCAGATCCATAAATGTGGGCTTTGGTTAGATGCCGGCGTCGTCCGGTTCGGAGGCACTACAGCGCAGTAGGCACTTGCGAGCACGATACACGAACCATTCGTTGACAGCTTGATGATGAACACGGAGGATCATGCTTCGCGCACACGACGACTTCGAAGAAGAATACGCGGACCCTTCCTACGCGGCTACATCCATGGCGCAAAGTTCTTTTTTTCTTCACGACGCGAAGCAGCACAAACAGCTGCTGTGCCGCTGCGCCGGCTGCGCTACTGCCATCGCTATTTTCACGTCTTTACTGATTTGCAGGAGCCGCTGTTGCGCACACCAAAAATAATTTACCCACTTGCAGCCGTTTTTAAATTACAATACATGCATGTTCTTTATTCATGTAAAACAGAAGTTAATAATATTATAACGCACGATTATTTAAACACATTTGAAGATAGCCGGTCGCTCCTGTCGCGGGGAAAACAGTCGCTGCAATCGCAAGTCAACTGAAACGAAACCGCCATTAAGCGACGGGAGCGAAAAGAGCGATCAGAACGATTTTCGTCGCTGCAATCGCAGCAGCAGTCGCAGCTCTCCGAGGTAGGTACGTAGAGTGATGCGTTTCGCAGGTGATTCACAGATGGCGGCACATTTCCACGGTCAACAAACAACTCGCACTTTTGAAATGCGCCGTTGTTATCGCGCGTTTATTTCCATTTGCGCGACTAATCTATAGCGGCGAACGTCATTCGTTAGCGAACACTACCAAAGTATTTAGCGACACACTTTGGAATACAGAAAAAGCTGACAGCAGCCTCCGCAATTGCAGCAGCAGTCGCAGCTCTCCGAGGTAGGTACGTAGAGCGATGCGTTTTGAAGGTCATTCACAGATGGCGGTAAATTTTCACGTTCAACAAACAACTCGGAGTTTTGAAATGCGCCTTTGTATCGCGCATTTATTTCCATTTGCGCGACTAATCTATAGCGGAGAACGTCCTTGGTTAGCGAACACTACCAAAGTATTTAGCGACACACTTTGGAATACAGAAAAAGCTGAAAGCAGCCTCCGCAATCTCATTTGCAGTCGCAGCTCTCCGAGGTAGGTACGTAGAGCGATGCGTTTTGAAGGTCATTCACAGATGGCGGTAAATTTCCACGTTCAACAAACAACTCGGAGTTTTGAAATGCGCCTTTGTATCGCGCATTTATTTCCATTTGCGCGACTAATCTATAGCGGAGAACGTCCTTGGTTAGCGAACACTACCAAAGTATTTAGCGACACACTTTGGAATACAGAAAAAGCTGAAAGCAGCCTCCGCAATCTCATTTGCAGTCGCAGCTCTCCGAGGTAGGTACGTAGAGCGATGCGTTTCGAAGGTCATTCACAGATGGCGGTAAATTTCCACGTTCAACAAACAACTCGGAGTTTTGAAATGCGCCTTTGTATCGCGCATTTATTTCCATTTGCGCGACTAATCTATAGCGGAGAACGTCCTTGGTTAGCGAACACTACCAAAGTATTTAGCGACACACTTTGGAATACAGAAAAAGCTGAAAGCAGCCTCCGGAATAGAGTGTACTGGAATATTTTGAGTGGCGCGACCGCCGGCCGGAGACGGGCCCTCTCCGCATGGAACGCAGCGGCGGCGCTGCAGTCGTCAGACATTGGTTGCTCCGGCCGGCCGGCACGGCCGGCCCGCCTCGCGGGCGTCTGCTTGCCGGCGCGCTCACAAAAATGTTCGCAAGAGTGGCGCGAGTTTATATGAAAGGAACGTAAAAACGAACCGTTTCATCACACCTGAACTGCATTACCACCCTGATGGCAATTAATTTGCGCCGGGAGAGCGCCTGGCAGGTGTAGATAGGTTTATTTTGGTTTTATAATGAAGCGCGAATGGATCACTTGAGCAGCGATGCGCCACATGCAGCTTAATCAACTTTTAACTAGGCGATCGATGTCTTTTCATATTGCTTGCCTGCTTACTTCCAAGGTTTCTGCTCAAACCGCAATGTTATTACCTATGAACACGGCGAGCGTGCGAGCGTTGCAATCATCAAATATAGTTTTAAATCAGCCGCCAGTTCTACTGCACGCTATATATCGGTGCTCATTTTTGGTATGGGCATTTTTACTCAAACACAAAGAAGGTTCTACCTATCGCCTACTTGTGAAAAGTGAGATATTGTTTTGCTGCGTGTCAACATCACCCCTTCGGTGTGACGTACCTGATATAAACATGCTGTACCAAGCATAATTATTCACACTGTTACTTTCGTTTCCCATAAATATAGGTAAACTGAAGAAACCATACACTCACTCCTATATAGCTCAGAAATCTTAGAATGAAAAGGGTGTAGTGTGACAATGTTACGTTTAGGTACTAACGTTCAAGTGTGGTGAAGAAACTTTAAGGATCAATTAAGGTATTCTATGAAAAATTAGGTCCGTGCTGTGCGAAGTCGTGAGAGATAAACTATTCCATTCAGAGATGATGCGAGGGAAAAATAGATATTCCGAAGAACTTGTTTTGGTACTAAAAGGGATTAAAGATTTAGTAAGGTGATGTCTCCTCAGCTGCGACCGCAGTGGTAAAGCATACAGCTCAGGGAAAGACATCTTAATTAGTCTGGGTTTTACGGCACACTCAAAATCTTCATACATTGTGCTCTTTAATTAGGTCTGAAAGGTCAGTTCCGCTGCTACTTAGAATATAAGTAGCGAACGGCGTTGCGCTTTGAATCTTCTCCGGTCTTTGTTCTACGATTTATGTAGGAGTCCAAACTGCGCATGCATGTCCAGGTCCTGGTCTGAAAAACGATATGTATTCTGACAACTTAAATTTTGCAAATGTTTCTTTTAGTTATTGCCTAATGGAACCAAGGTTACGGACTGATGACGCTCTGGTGAGAATAGTGTGACCTTTCCAAATGAGAGAGTGAGTAAAGCGACGAAGTACTTGCATTCAAATATATCAGGGAGCGATTGCGATTGAAAACCGTAAGGAAAGAAGAGCTTGTATCGTGTTCTTTTTTTTGTTGTTGTTGTTGTTGTTGTACTCCTTATAAACACTGGTTTATCTCCATTCAGCTACATGCCGTAATGAGAGCACCAGGGAGAAATGTGTCCATTCCTCATAGTTGTTGATTTCGTTAAGATGGACATCATCATCATCATCATCAGCCAATTTCATGTCCACTGCAGGACGAAGGCCTCTCCCAACCCTCGCCATCCTTGCCTGTCCTTCGCGAGCTGATTCCATTTGATGCCTGCGAATTTCTTGATTTCGTCCACCCATCTTACTCTCTGCCGCCCACGGCTGCGCTTACCCTCTCTTGGTATCCATTCCGTCGTTCTAACTGTCCATCGGTTATCTAGCCTTCTCATCACGTGGCCTGCCCATGTCCATTTTTTCTTCTTAATATCGTTCATTATGTCGGCGACCCCCGTTTGTTCTCTGACCCACTCGGCTGTCTTCCTATCCCTTAGTGTAACGCCTATCATTTTCCGTTCCATCGCCCGCTGCGCGGTTCTTAACTTCCTCTCTAGCTTCTTTACGTAATAGTCTGCTAATAATTCGATCTCAAATGGTGCCCTAATAAGTTATAACTTCCATCAATATGTCGTTAATATGTATTAAAAATAACAGCGGATTCCGAACGCTAGTCCAAAGTACTCAGAAGTAATGAGTAGCTCACGAGAACAATCACTGTAATGCTGTCAATGCGAACGCATCTAGATACGTAAAAGGTCATCTATTAAGAAGAAAGTAGGTAGACGGGTTGAGACCCTATGAATTAGTATTATACATGTGGAACCAGTTTAGTAGCGCACCCAGGATCTCTGCCAGGGGGGGGGGGGGGGGTCAATCTTTCACGAAGGGCCGGGCATGCGATTACACAGGCAATTATTGCGTGTGTAAAAAAAGTAAATAAAATGCCAAAAATAATAACATCAATGATTATGATTATTTTATTATTTTTTCGGCGTTTTGCTGAGACATTAGCGCCACATTCTTCTAGGGCACAGGAGCAGTTACGGAGTGGGAGGGGGTTAGGTCGGCCTCAGAGGGGGGGGGGGGGGGTTACAATCCCCATAACCCCCTCCCCGTCGGTGCGCCACTGAACCAGTTAAACTGCTCTCTTAAAATATAAAAAATGACGTCGACTTCGCCTGACATAACGAGAGCAATTACGGCAGCAAAACTATACAAAAACAGAAATTACAGAGGTATTTAAGTTGGGTCATTTTCAAGAAATCTGTACGAAAGATATGGCTGCGATATGAACATAACTATCGGTAACGAACTAGCTAAATAATTGTGAGACGTATTCAATAATTTTACAGGATGAGAATAAGGAAGTTGGTAATTCCGGGCAGTAACTTGTAACAGTTTAGTATTAGCCAAACGGGACCCTGTACTCAGCATAAAACAGACCTAGAAGGTCTTGCCGTTTTCGACATTGGCCTGCTAGAGCAGATTGAAACTAATGTTGCTCATTTCGAGCTCTCTTCCCGTACTCTCCACATCTTTATGTATAACATCGGGAATGACGGACATCCGTGCCTCCACTCTTACGACGTTTTCCTTGTTTATTTTTCTTATTCTTCTTCTTATTTTGTGCAGGCTGCGTTTTTGCGATGTTATCCCCATCCTAAAATATGTGCCGTCGTCACCTATGCCAGATTTTTTAAATATATCCCACAAAGTAATTCACTGCCTGACGTTTTCCTGCACGCCAATCATGTATAAGGAAGTTCTGATTAAAAACTGCTTTATTTTCAATAAAATTAACGCCTCCATCGCGCCCCGCGAGAGGGGTTCGTGCAACGAAGCTGCGAGCGCATCAGATGCTTGCAAGGCGCACCGAACGGATCTTTATTTTATTTTATTAGATGTATCTGTGAAAACGCCGGCCAGCGTGACTGTGCTGCCGTACCTATGTTTATACAATATTTATTGCAATGTGCATGGCACAGCACGCACGCACACGCGAAAAAAAAAAAAGAATTAGAATGAGCACCACAGCTCGGGCCACGCCGGCCGTGCCCGCCGCGCGCCGGCTGCCCCAATGGTTAGGCACGCCAGCGCCACCGCTGCTTTCCATGCGAGAGGGGACACCGGTTTGCACGGCGCGCCCGCTCCGGTCGCGCCACTCAAAATATTCTAGTACACTCTATCCGGAATCCCATTTGCAGTCGCAGCTCTCCGAGGAAGGTACGTAGAGCGATGCGTTTCGAAGGTCATTCACAGATGGCGGTAAATTTTCACGTTCAACAAACAACTCGCTGTTTTGAAATGCACCTTTGTATCGCGCATTTATTTCCATTTGCGCGACTAATCTATAGCGGAGAACGTCCTTGGTTAGCGAACACTACCAAAGTATTTAGCGACACACTTTGGAATACAGAAAAAGCTGAAAGCAGCCTCCGCAATCCCATTTGCAGTCGCAGCTCTCCGAGGTAGGTACGTAGAGCGATGCGTTTCGAAGGTCATTCACAGATGGCGGTAAATTTCCACGTTCAACAAACAACTCGGAGTTTTGAAATGCGCCTTTGTATCGCGCATTTATTTCCATTTGCGCGACTAATCTATAGCGGAGAACGTCCTTGGTTAGCGAACACTACCAAAGTATTTAGCGACACACTTTGGAATACAGAAAAAGCTGAAAGCAGCCTCCGCAATTCCATTTGCAGTCGCAGCTCTCCGAGGTAGGTACGTAGAGCGATGCGTTTCGAAGGTCATTCACAGATGGCAGGTAAATTTCCACGTTCAACAAACAACTCGGAGTTTTGAAATGCGCCTTTGTATCGCGCATTAATTTCCATTTGCGCGACTAATCTATAACGGAGAACGTGTCCTTGGTTAGCGAACACTAACCAAAGTATGTTAGGCGACACACTTGGAATACAGAAAAAGCTGAAAGCAGCCTCCGGAATCCATTTGCAGTCGCCAGCTCATCCGAGGTAGTACGTAGAGCGATGCGTTTCGAAGGTCATTCACAGATGGCGGTACATTCCACGTTCAACAGACACTCCGGAGTTTTGAAAATGCGCCTTTGTATCGCGCATTAATTTCCATTTGCGCGACTAATCGATAGCGGAGACGTCCTTGGTTAGCGAAACACTACCAAAGTAATTAGCGGACAACACTTGGAATACAGAAAAAGCTGAAAGCAGCCTCCGCAATTCACAGTGTCAGTCCGCAGCTCTCCGAGGTAGGTAGTAGAGCGATAGACGGGTTGAGACCCTATGAATTAGTATTATACATGTGGAACCAGTTTAGTAGCGCACCCAGGATCTCTGCCAGGGGGGGGGGGGGGTCAATCTTTCACGAAGGGCGGGCATTGCGTGTGTAAAAAAAGTAAATAAAATGCCAAAAATAATAACATCAATGATTATGATTATTTTATTATTTTTTCGGCGTTTTGCTGAGACATTAGCGCCACATTCTTCTAGGGCACAGGAGCAGTTACGGAGTGGGAGGGGGTTAGGTCGGCCTCAGAGGGGGGGGTTACAATCCCCGTAACCCCCTCCCCGTCGGTGCGCCACTGAACCAGTTAAACTGCTCTCTTAAAATATAAAAATGACGTCGACTTCGCCTGACATAACGAGAGCAATTACGGCAGCAAAACTATACAAAAACAGAAATTACAGAGGTATTTAAGTTGGGTCATTTTCAAGAAATCTGTACGAAAGATATGGCTGCGATATGAACATAACTATCGGTAACGAACTAGCTAAATAATTGTGAGACGTATTCAATAATTTTACAGGATGAGAATAAGGAAGTTGGTAATTCCGGGCAGTAACTTGTAACAGTTTAGTATTAGCCAAACGGGACCCTGTACTCAGCATAAAACAGACCTAGAAGGTCTTGCCGTTTTCGACATTGGCCTGCTAGAGCAGATTGAAACTAATGTTGCTCATTTCGAGCTCTCTTCCCGTACTCTCCACATCTTTATGTATAACATCGGGAATGACGGACATCCGTGCCTCCACTCTTACGACGTTTTCCTTGTTTATTTTTCTTATTCTTCTTCTTATTTTGTGCAGGCTGCGTTTTTGCGATGTTATCCCCATCCTAAAATATGTGCCGTCGTCACCTATGCCAGATTTTTTAAATATATCCCACAAAGTAATTCACTGCCTGACGTTTTCCTGCACGCCAATCATGTATAAGGAAGTTCTGATTAAAAACTGCTTTATTTTCAATAAAATTAACGCCCGCGCAACCAAAGATTTAGCGTCGACATTGGTTGCGAGTGAGGCGTTTCACAATGGCGGTAAATTTCCCGTTCAACAAAAAATCGGAGTTTTGAAATGCGCCTTTGTATCGCGCATTATTTCCATTTGCCGACTAATCTATAACAGACGTCCTTGGTTAGCGAGACACTACCAAAGTATTTGCGACACACTTTGGATACAGAAAAAGCTGAAAGCAGCCTCGCAATCCCATTTGCAGTCGCAGCTCTCCGAGGTAGGTACGTAGAGCGATGCGTTTCGAAGGTCATTCACAGATGGCAGTAAATTTCCACGTTCAACAAACAACTCGGAGTTTTGAAATGCGCCTTTGTATCGCGCATTTATTTCCATTTGCGCGACTAATCTATAACGGAGAACGTCCTTGGTTAGCGAACACTACCAAAGTATTTAGCGACACACTTTGGAATACAGAAAAAGCTGAAAGCAGCCTCCGCAATCCCATTTGCAGTCGCAGCTCTCCGAGGTAGGTACGTAGAGCGATGCGTTTCGAAGGTCATTCACAGATGGCAGTAAATTTCCACGTTCAACAAACAACTCGGAGTTTTGAAATGCGCCTTTGTATCGCGCATTTATTTCCATTTGCGCGACTAATCTATAGCGGAGAACGTCCTTGGTTAGCGAACACTACCAAAGTATTTAGCGACACACTTTGGAATACAGAAAAAGCTGAAAGCAGCCTCCGCAATCCCATTTGCAGTCGCAGCTCTCCGAGGTAGGTACGTAGAGCGATGCGTTTTGAAGGTCATTCACAGATGGCGGTAAATTTCCACGTTCAACAAACAACTCGGAGTTTTGAAATGCGCCTTTGTATCGCGCATTTATTTCCATTTGCGCGACTAATCTATAGCGGAGAACGTCCTTGGTTAGCGAACACTACCAAAGTATTTAGCGACACACTTTGGAATACAGAAAAAGCTGAAAGCAGCCTCCGGAATCCCATTTGCAGTCGCAGCTCTCCGAGGTAGGTACGTAGAGCGATGCGTTTCGAAGGTCATTCACAGATGGCAGTAAATTTCCACGTTCAACAAACAACTCGGAGTTTTGAAATGCGCCTTTGTATCGCGCATTTATTTCCATTTGCGCGACTAATCTTTGGTGTCAAACGCTTGCGGTCTGCACTATTACCAAAGCATTCAGCGACGCGCTCTGGCAAAGGACGAAAACTGACGGCAGCCTCCGCAATCATGTTTGGTCTCTAGGCTCTCTGAGGTTGGTACGTGGCACAATGCGTTTTGAGGGCGATCCACAGATGGTAATGCCTGTCCACGGTCATTGGTATATGATACCGCAGGTAGCTCTAACGGTCAGCAAACAACGCTCAGGTGGCCCAGTTTTGCGAGTCCTCGTCTGTAGAGCAGTATCTAATTGCTTTTCGGCAGCTGTCTGTAGTGGCTATAGCTCATCATTGCGATTGTCTTGTCGGTCACGAGAGAAAAAGACAATCGACACATAGGTCTCCTGCCTACAAGTATCTACAGGAGTGCGGGAAAACTCGGATACCTTATAGCGATTGTGCCGTGCATAAGGGCACGGAATCGCCGGTGATGAGCCGTTAAAAACAAGTGTTAATTGTTGTCCTTACCAGAATGTAATGTACTTTTTCGGTTGAATCTCCTTGATGAAGTTCTAGTTTTCCTTTTTTTTTTGTTCGCTTTTTTTTCTAGCACCTGTCAGTCGCTATAAAATGTGAAACCATAAATTCTGATTTTTATTTGAAGTGGTTCCTACGCGAGAGGCACAATTAGCAACAAAGCAAACGACACTTGACAGGAGTTAACCAAACACACAAACCAAAACTATAAATGCGATGGGGTGGAACAAAGGCAGGTGGATTAAGTCTTGAAATGTGACGCCCATAAGCCCGAATAAATCTATTCTTTTTTCTGCACACTTGGCATGAACAGCCTGATGTGAACAGCGGACGTCTGTCGCGTCTGTGTCGTGGGCTCCAGATCATCCGTGAGCGGCTCCAAATCATCCACGACGCCAACTGTGGATGTTCGGACATCCATTTCGAGCAGTCCTTGGTAGCTACTCTCCACTTGCAACGCCAAGTTGATAGCTCGGCCCACGGCCGCTCCCATGGCGTGCACAAACACCTCGGTCTTTCCGCTATCAATCAGCTTGCGGCAGCGTTCGAGCTGTCCTTTGAAGTTCGTGGACATGTTGACGTACACGTCGTTGTCCCGTCGCGGCAGCTGGCTTTTGGAAGACTTGCGTTTTCGGATCTGATACTCGTCAGGATCAAACCTCGGCCTCCGAGTGGTGGCTGAACGTTCATTTGTTGCTTCAGCTCCTTCCATCGTCAGTGGCAGGATACCCTAGATATAAAAGAATTGTTATACGAGCTTGCAGTGATCCCATGAAATGAAACATTCATGTCGCCTTTATTCGTATGCAACAGCATGGGTATGTAAATTGCCGGGATAAATAGGCCGCAGCCTGTCAAAGCGACAGCCAACTGAACGGGGCGTAACATCCAGCATAAGAAACCACAGGCAACAAACACTGCGAGCATCGAACTGGCACGATGCCCGGGGAAAGAAGAGTGATCGACTGCTAATCACCACACCTATGAATCACCAGATATTTGATGTGAACGTGGCTTGAGGTGACGACGTCAGCTTCAAAGGCTGCAACGCGCAGTATCCCAACGCCGTCGATTACCGTGCATCCTAACTGCGCTACAAAAAGCCAACGCTCATGCACCGTGCATAATACATACCGCTTCGTGAAAGACTAAGTAGCCCGCGCACTCAAGTATCAGCAATGTTACCACGCCAAAACAAAGCACGCGCACTGTCGTGTTCGCTAGCCAGCAACAGCTAACAAAAAGATTTAATTGGGGGTCACAAATGGATAGGCTGCAGGCGTAAAGAAAGTAAAATAGTGAGAAATACATTACCCAACAATGACTAACAATTTCGGGTAAGAATCTTCTCAGCTCACTTCATAAACAACCCAAAAATACAGCTGACGGGACCGCGCGTACGTGCTCGCGTCACTGTGGGCGCTGCCATATTGGAACTGCTATCCATAGCGATTGACCTGCTCATAATGTAGGAGGACTCATTTCTGGTTTCAGTTTCGGAACGAGAGCGTGGTTTTCCTGTTTCTTTTGCTTCAAAGGTGAAAAAAGTTGTGCGATGCGATTCTTTTCAGTTCAAAATATGCGGAAAAAAGTGATGGTTACTTCGCAAAACAATAACCTGGCAAGCGCTGTGAAAATATTTTCGTTTTCTTAAAACAACTTCACGGATTCAGCAAGAAATTGTGAAAACAATCTTGTCGAACCAGCCTATCGCTATTAATTATCTATGAAAACGGTAAATTAAATATGATATGCTAAATAGAATACATACTGCAGCTCCAAGATGAGCAAAAACAGCTGCGCTGGATAGTCTGTGTATCCGACAACAGCGTGATCGCCAGAGCACACGTTCTTTTTCCTCTTGATGATGATCATGATGCTCCTTTACCTTTGGCATCTACCCACTTGGGGGGATTAGCCAACACTCGGGCGGATTTGAGGTTAATTTACTAAGTTATGTTAAATGAAAGGTTTATTCGTCATGTGATGTGATTTTGAATATAAACGTAGTCTTTTGATACAATATAACTTAATAAAATAAAATTGAAATAAAATTACAATCAATCAATGGAATAGAGAATAATGGAATAAGTAATTAAGATCTAATAATTGTTGTTCCTCTTCCTCCCCGAACAGCCCCGAACAGCCGTGGCTAACACTCTCCGTGGTTAAGTTATTGGATGGGTGAAAACTTGGGAATAGAGTAACTTAAAGATAGGAAAGGCTTTTCCTATGTCAAGCTTTTCTTTCCTCTTCCTCTTTTTTTTTTTTTTTTGTTCAACTACACGACTTGTTCTCGTTTAGCGTTCGTGCATTATACATGCCGTGACCGCATGCCTTTGCGTGATAACAGGACATAGAAATTAGGCCACATGGCGCAATTTGAAGGTGTTCGACATCCTAAATGTAATAGTTGTGCTTTATTCACTAGTCCACAGGACAGAGAATGCATGCTCGTGAAGGCCGTTCTTGCCCTGAGTGATGCGGGCTGCGTGTACGTGCGGTGTATACACGTAGTGTTGTTCGTTGCCGCTTTTTCTACTTTCTCAAATTAGGGGCGTGAAAACTGGGGGCAGTTTTTCAAGGTGACACTCGAGGGGAAATAGATTGACTCCAAACTCGAGGTTTCCTGGGTTAAACTTAAAAATTAAGTTTACAAGTGACAGTCGTGTAGCGTCCACAGTGTTTGCACGCCCCAGCTTGTGAAATTAACTACACATCAGTGATTTTGTTCTGACATGTTCAGGGTGTAAGAATCGGGTAAAATAGTGTGTTACCCAAAAATGAACAGCGCTGTTATAGTTTGTGGGGTGTTGGCCTGCTCCGTCTGTCCACTGCCCCTGTCAAGAAGAAGGCGAACTGACACCATTATGGGCATTCACACGGCATTCCCACGTGTATGGTTGCTTCTTAATTCCGACAGAAGATGGTCTGTAGTATTTCTTTTCATGCTGTGTTTTCGTTTATTTCTTGTTTATTATTACTTTTTGTGACCGTCTTACTCTCTTTTATCAATGCGAGGGAACCCTGCTTACCCATAGCGAAGAGGCACGCTTCAACTATATCATCGCCATCATCATTATCAACGCGATTGAAAGCAATCCTTGTTTTCCTTGTTTTTCTTTTCTCTCTGTTGTTTTGTGGGGTTTTTACGTCCCAAAACCAGTTCTGATTATGGGAGACGCCGTAGTGGAGGGCTCCGGAAATTTCGACCACCTGGGGTTCTTTAACGTGCACTGACATCGCACAGCGCACGGGCCCCAACATTTCGCCTCCATCGAAATGCAGCCGCCGCGGCCGGGATATTCTTTTCTCTCTCTCTCTTTTCATCGTGTTTCCAATCTTCCTTTTCACATGACAGTTCACGGTCGAAAACAAGAAATTCCCATCTTGTTACCGTCCCTGCTCTCTCTTGTTTTTCACGACGGCTGCACTCAAGACTTGCACGGCATGGGCAACATCCTCCTGGTCGACCAACTCCGTTCCTCCTATGTATCTATAAGCATGTATGTGTGCGCGCGTCCATTTCTATGTACAAGAAGCGAGCCGTTCAGCCGGGGGTGGGGAGGAGGGGGTTCAGCCGTGGTGGGAGCCCCTTTGGCAACACCTATGCCGAGTTTACTCACCATCAGCTTGGTTATTCCTGGGCTGGACGGTGTACGGCTTCCCAGTTCTGTGCCTTCTATGGCAACATTGCCGACACTGAACATCTCGTTTGGCTGTTTCTGCTGTTGGACACACGGAAATAAGAGATGACCCACAGTTTGCAAAAGATCGCTTATGCACATGGACCACTGAAGGCATCTTTTGGTCAAGAGGACCCACGAAAGCGCAACGACTGTTGATTGCCTGTCTGCGAGATACAAGGTTGATTAGCAACTAGTGACACACCCTGGATGTGACCTCACATACGAGGCTCGGGTAGGGCCGTTGGCGGCTATGTATGCCAGAACAATGGTTTAGGCGAGTCGGTGCGAGTTTATAGCACTTTTTCTTCCCGCGAAACAACGCACTATGACGACGATCCCAATATACGTCTCTGTTCCAACTTGCACCCTACCTTCGCGCTTCGTTGGGAGGGTGTAAATGAAATATATCCATTTCAATAGAGGTTTTAGAACTCTCGTTGGGGCGTCCACTACGGAACCAGGCCAAAACTCTTTAAGAGAACAAAGCCAGAGCTAAGCCAAGCTAACAACGCCTGCCTCAAGCTCGCCATCACCACCACCTATGCTTGCCTGCGTGTACGAAAACCACAGCATAGATTAAAGGAAACGAAGCGGCCCTTCCAGCTTCCCAGACTTCACAGTCACGATGACGCAAGCAGAGCACACGCAGGTCACTCGAAAGCCGTTATTAGTTAACGGTGATGTATATGAACGCCACATGCGCAGCGCTCATTGTGTACGCAAACCAAAGTGAGGTCATCTTCTGAACGAAAATCGATCCCTTCAAGGTCTTCGCAACGCGTATATGTGGAAAAGGATAAACACTGTTTTCACTGTACGCCTATTTTTCCTTCTTTGTGCTATGCTTTCGTAGGGAGATGAACGGCCCCTTATGGGCTGGCAGCAATAGCACATAAAGAAAAGAAAGTAAGCTAGGACGAACGACCAATTACCGTGACAGAAATTCAGAGCGAAACAAAAGATCGACAGGAGAAACGCTCTCGAAGGAAGGAAAAAGGACATAAGAAATAAGAAACGAGATGAAGAAAAAAAGAACAGAACACTGGCTCGTGGCCACCCAATGGCGCACGTCGCTGCCGGAAATTACCGGGGCACTTGAGCTTAATTTCCTGTCCCGACGATTCTCATCAGCGGCCCATTCGCCGAGACTGCCGAGCAAACAGGCGCGCGGTGCGGCCTAATTATATTTATCACTCGGCCTCGACGACAGTAACGCGGCTGAGAGCACTGGAGAGAAGGATGGCGAGGGGGAAAGGGAGAAAGAAGCGAGGGAGAGGGACCAAGCGGTCGTCCCTATTTCTCCCTTTCTCCCTCCGCAAGTTTCCCAGCCTCCCTGCGCGATCGCAGCGCCGTCGCCCACCCTGTGTGCCAACCTATCCATAACTCCTTTTCCCTCGCAGTTCACGCGAAGGAGATTGGGGATGGCGCATTTGGGGACTCTGCGGCGGTGCACTCCAGTACGGGTGTCGTTAAGCTCACCCCCCCCCCCCTTTTTTTTTTTCTGTACCTTCTCCTCTGGGCTCCTTCGCGGCTCAAATTAACTCCGAGAGATCCAGTTTGCCGAATCTGTAATGGGGCTCGCCGGTTTCAAGACGTTCCGACGGCAGACACGGAAGGACGTTCCTTCCCTCTCCTTTTTTTCCCCCTCGCTTGCCGATCTTTCTGCCATCTTTGACTAATACGATCTCTGTTGAACTTTCCTGCCATTACCTTTATCTCGCGTTAACGATGAGCTCGACTGGGGGGTCTTATGTCCCAGTAAAGAACCAGAAGCAGAGCTAGCAAAAACGTATCTTCTAAGCCAGGGCCCTCAAACACGCGGCCCGTCGACCTTTCATAAGCGGCCCGGCCTGCTCATGCATGGTCGTCTTCGTGCCCTCGGAACTATAGCGTCCAGAATACAGTTATTTTCGAGGGCGATATTGATACGCTTGACGAATACTCACGCCAAATCCACTTAATGAATGAACCTTATATGAGATATGGGAAATATCTTCTTTCAAATGACAACGTTAGCTGACGTTACTTCACGCTTTAATCTTTCCATACGAGCAAAATGTAGCGATAACTTCACAAATAAATAAGCACATAAATTTATATGTTCTCTCTCGTTTGTTATAGTGGAACCCGAAAAGCTTAATTCATGATTGAAGTTACACCAAAATGACCCACGAAACCATGTTGAAAAGTCATACTTGAGGAATAGAGCGCTGAAAATTTAGGAAGGGTAAGTGTGGACAGGAAAGACGCTTTCCTGTCCTTTCCTGTCCACACTTACCCATCCTAAATTTTCAGCGCTCTATTCCGCAAGTATGACCTACCAACTAGCCCAACACTTCACTGTACTGAAACATGTTGAAAAGGTTGCATGAGGTCGGTTTTGTTTAATTATGTGATTGTCTAGTGGGAAAACACCGACCCTAGGGGCTGCCTGCTTTGTTGCCAACTGATTTTTAATATATTGTGTCCTATTATAGAGCGGACGTCGTACTTAACCCGAACGAGTAAGCTTATGTATCAGCGAGGGCTGATGGAAGTTAAGCACGGACTTCACACTAACAGTCCGCTCGTCTTGCAGCACTTGAACACTATATAGTTACTTCCACAATGGTTACTACTTCTCCTAAAACGTAACAGCATGACCTCAAAGATAAAGAAGGCACACTAAGTAACGCTCGGCCGCGAAGGCTGTTCTAAATTGACGATATAGCGGCTGCCACACATTTTCAGACTCGCAAAAGTATCTGGAACTGCAGTCGTTCAGCAAAGGTGGTCATCATGTGCACAACAAGATGTTATGATTGCGCGTTCGTTCAGGAAACAAAATATAGTTACCAGAGCATAAAAGAAAAAAAAGAACAAAAGGGAAGAGAGAAGGGGGTGGGGTGAGAAATCAACGGTCACTTGTTCTCGTCTGCCGTAGGAAGACTGTTCTGTGAGCCTTATGCCGTGTATCATTTGATATATTAATGCGTTTCACCTCCGCAGAACAAGTTTTGGTACCAGCTAGACATTGTTTTATGGAATTGGCCTTGATAGTCCTTCTATCCATCGATCCCGCTGACGTTGCATAAGAGAACTTTTAGTTCTTTTATATAGCCTCCTATGTAGCCTATATAGCCTCCAATAAGGGTGCCGGTTCAGTGTTATAACAATGAGCACTGTGGTATCCGCTGCGGAACATCATTTTCTTATTGCAGCAGGATAAAGGGACGCTATTTACATATAGGGATGAACGCGTTTTGGAATTATAAAACAAGGGCATGAAGCTTGTGTTTTGTGTGCACATATATATAAGAGATACGTACAGGCACGTAGGCAAGGGGGGGCCCAGGGGGCCCGGCCCCCCCCCCGCCCCCCCTCCCCCCGAAATTTGTCGTCAGCCATTAACGCAGGGGTATAGAGGCACAAGTACAAGTAGCACCGGGCGCATTTAAACAAATGAAAAACAAACGATAGTCAAGGAAGTCACTAAAAACAGCTAACCAAGAACCTTTATTCCGAAAGCACTTCAATTCCAAAAGCACGGCTACGCTTGCCGAGGATTCAGCGTCCGGCTCCTGAATCAACAGAAACATCATGCACTCTCCCGTATGTCGGAGGCGTTCGCGAAACCATCGGCCGTATTCTCAGAAGAGAAGGCATCCGAGTGACTCACAAGCCCACGAACACATGTTCTCTACATATTGCCAAAGGCCGTTCACCGAAGGAGAGACCCCAAGGCACTGTATACAAATATGCCATGCGAGCTACATCGGCTAAACGAAAAACCTCAAAGAAACATTTTGTCAGCACAGGAATAACCTCTGTAATTTTGCAACAGATCGCAACACGATAGCTGAACACTCCCAAGATAGCGACCACCGTATCAATCTTCCTGACACAACGGTCGTACCAACTGAAACTACTGAAACCAGTTATCGGAAATAGTTGCTGCATTGTGATTGGGGAGAGAAACAGAAAACTTCGCAACGCGAGACATTTTAATGTATGTAAGACAAGCTTGTTGGAAACAAAATTACTAGAACGAACAAAATGTTGCCATACGGCTTCGAAACCAAAGAAAACGACGTCATCTGCCCGTACTTTGTGCGACTTTTCTTCGTCGCATCAGTGTGGTTGTGTCGGGTTTTCTGGGGAAAAGCGACCATGACTATATTGCGCGAAACGGGCATTCTCATCTACGGTTAGGGCGCTCGGTAGTTGGATTGCTTCAAGGAACAGTGCAAAGAATGACAGGACATACAGAAAAAGATAGCGTTGACTCCACCGGTGGATTCCCTGAGGAAATGTCCTTCTTAACGAGAAGAGCGGTGTCTTTGATGCTGCATAGCTAGCAGGCGACATATTGCGGGCGTCATTTATACAGTCGCGTAGCGGCGGCAACTTAGGGAGCATTCAGGTGCTTTGTTTAACTGATAGCTGCGCAGCGTGGGAACAAGCACGCGTACGGCTTTGCTTTGCCGCAGACGCAGAGTTTTTCCACGACCGGACGGCGGAAGCTAACGGAAAGCTTGGAAAAGGGGACTTTTGTATGGAAAGCGACGGCTTCCAGGGCCCATTAACCCGTTCAACCCTGCTGGCACCTCTACGAATCCCACCACCCTTTTTCCGCTGTCTGTATCGTGGGGCAGGCGCCCGCGTGGCGGAAGGAGTGAAAAGGGTAAACAAACAAGGTAACCAGGGTCGCTTGTAGTTCTGCAGAAGGGTACTGTGAGCCTCGTTCATTCCATAGGTAGATGACCTGAAAACGCGGCGAAGTTTGCTATTTGTGTTGCCAAAGCACGCCTGCAAGGGCAAATTTGAATCTGTTCAGCCGGCCTTCGACTTTTACCTCAGAGATATGACAACAGCGCACATTGTTACGCTAAAAGGTGAATGGGAAACGTGGAAAACTAAACAGCAAACCATTCAAGAGGAGGAACTTCCCCGCTCTGCGACGGGTGCTTTACCTGAATGCAACAAAGCCCTCGTGCCGAACGTTCACACACTCAAGATATTGGCGACAATCCCGATGAGTACAGCTGCTGCAGAACGCAGCTTCTCGACACTAAAAAGAGTAAGAACATACATATTTTGAAGAACCGTTCAGCTGAAGAGTGGCTTAATGGCCTGGTTCTTATGTCAATTCACCGGATGCAACTCAGTGTCGACGAAACTGTGTTTATAAAGAAACCGTGACGCATGAAAAGTGCAGCGTGAACCACTCTTTTTGGCCAAGCTGCATGGTCGCTTTCTTTTCTTCTTTTGCGTTAACTTTTACTATGTTGTAAAACCACTCGCAATGTCATTCTTTAATATTGCTTCCTAAAACGAATATTAACGTTCTGCATCTTTTGTGTGATGAAAGCATCCGTGTTTTGGTTCTTTGTGGTTCAATGAAATTGTTTTCGCGAATATGTCTGTTTTTTTCTTTTAAGAGTTGCTGTCATAAAGTGGCTCACGTTCTTCTCGCACGCCTGTAGTTGAGACAAAGTGTGAGAAATTGAGTAGAGAAAGCGTCCGACAAATTTTTTTTTTTTACTTCCTGCAAAGTGGGCGCCTGATTCCGTTGCACTGCTTTTTTTTTTTTTTTTTTTTTTTGTGGCTCCTCTTTCCGTCACTGACTCTGTATGGCCCTTCTTCGTCTAGATTACTTGGTTTGAAAGTACTCTTTCTCGTGCACACCCACTAGTTTTACTGCAGTGTCAAAAAACTTGCTTTCCATCTCGGATGAACTCGTCTTTTGTACTGTATTCCACTCTGTTGTCATTCTCGTCTAATAATTAAGCGCCTTCTATATTCCCGGGCAAGTTTTTTTAAGCATTGTATAATAATGACCATGCTGTTATTGGCGCTGTTGTCGCCCCCTTTTGTTATGTAATACCCTGAAAAGGGCCTTTAAGGGTGAATAAATGATGATGATGATGATGATGATGATGATGATGATGATGCTTTTTGGGCCCACCCCGAAAAAAAATCCTGGCTACGTGCCTGGATACGTACAAGGTACGAAGCAAGAAATGAGGCGTAAAAGGACGCTGGTGGCGCAAAACACCAACGAGGTCTTTGTGCTTGGCGCTGAGAAAAGTCAACATGGTGACTCGTGCCAAAATCTGATAGCGTGTTCAAGCAGAGAAGTGGGGGCCATATTATATAACATTCACACGCCTACAGCGCCGCTCCGCCTGGAAGGACTGGCCTGGGGATACACGTGCTCTGTTTGGCAAACACACGTGTCAGAGCAAGCTAGGGCAGAATGCGCGATTGAGTGGCACCAACCGTTATTTGCGATGGAGAGTATACACCGGGTGATCTTTTTTTTTTTTTTTTTGTCGTTGTTGTTCTTGCAGTTCCTGAGGTGAAAGCTATTAAGTTAACGTTAACTAAATAAAGAAGTCAGGCGCCTTGCGAGTTGGAAACCGGCATTGACGTTGTCGGCGTTAACACGCATGCTGCGAAAAATACGTCATGGATACGTCAACAAGTCAAAATATCTTAAATGGGCGTGAGATGCACTACGCAAGGCTTTCTGTATGTACGTTGAAGTGGAATAAATAAGGATAGATAATGTATTATCAAGGTCGATTAAGGAAACGTATCGGATTATCGAGGTGAAAAAATAAGCTTGCAAACATTATATTCATGTTGGATTTAGGCGGATTAAGGCAGCATACGCGTATGTCGAGGTGAAAAAGAGGGTAATGAAGGTTAAACCAATTAAATACTTTTAGACGACCTTAGTGTTCGTGTATTTAATGGCGCAAGAGCATTCGCTGCTGTTCCCAGGCAAGCGCATATATCCAAACTCTTTCGATCGTTTGCTCAATAAACATTTATTCATCCGCTCTGTTCCTAAAGAAAACCCGAGGTACGTCCTATGCCTTTGAATATTCTCTCATCTGGACAGTGCGCTTCCTAATGTTCCGGCAGCCAATCTCTCATGGTGACAGGGTCCTGAATAATTCTATTATGTAGTGTTTCATTAGCAACTCTAAGTATTGATTTTGCAGTTAGGGGAACTCCAGTATTGCAGTGACTCCGCCGAGTACATTCGGAAAAAATACCGAACAAAGAATAACGCATACTATATCCCGTTAACTTCCGTTCTGCAAATTTCAGTGTTCTATTCAGCAACGAGTTCCCCCCAGATTACCGACGACCTAAACCGAGAGCTCTCAAAATTACTAGCACCTTGACCGAGTGCTACAGTGACGTTACACATAAATATTAAGAAGAAAAATATAATGTTCAGCGGCGTGGCGAGAGAAGGCGAGTTCACGATAGGCAACCAGACACAAGGCCCCTGTGTCGGTATCAGTACAGAAGGCCCTCCTATCAATTGATTACTGTTGTGAATAGTAAATTCATTAAAGAAAAGGTCAGTGGTACTTTATCATACGCTGCACGACGGCGAAAACCATTCTGCAACCACATAAATATTCCTTGACGTTTTCCTTCATCATTCCTTTACTAATCATTTGCGACATATCTTTTGGTTGTTCCTCGATTGACACATAGGCCTCAAGGGTAAGCGTTAAACCAAGCATGGCTCACACCTACATATCGAGATGTGCGGCCAGAGCACACTCGAAAGACAGTATAGGTATTCGAACCGCAGAGGACGTAATGACGTCTTTTAACAACGAAGCTATTTGCACGGCTGGGCTTGATGTACTACATAAGGTGTAGCGTGCCATGCAAGAGGGAAAAGCCGACCCACTCTTGCACTCTAGCCACGTGCTACACACACTTTTGGCCTCAGGATGCTGGTACATTATAGTTATTACGCGAAGGGCGATGCGGAAAGAAAGAAAGAAAGAAAGAAAGAACCTTGTCGTCCTTCACCTGTCTCGGCTTAAAAAGAAGCGGACCTGCTCTTGCCCTCGATCCCACCTTGCACTCGCCCCACTGTTACATGCTATTGATAGCCATAGGTATAGTGACAGTGTTGCATGATAGCGATAGCGAAGTTGACACCCCTGCCAGTTACGTCACGACTAATGGTAAAAGCACAGCTTCGCTGTTCCCGCGGGTTTCAATTATTATTATTTTATCTTTTTTTTTCACTGGGGCGTAAGGAAGGAGGTAGGCGTCAACTCACCGTTGACAACAGCCATCGCATCCGTATAACTATGTGAAATGTGATAGGCTGTTCCATCTGTTTGCCTGGTGTTATATGCCGATATTTACGTTTTTTTTGTGCCCACCTGCTAAAATCCCTCCAGGGGATTGCGGTACCAATAAATAAATAAATAAATAAATAAATAAATAAATAAATAAATAAATAAATAAATAACATACAAAACGTTCCTGTCAACTTGCGCCAAGCTATTGAAAAAATGCACGTGAGCATTACGGGTTTGCAACCACCATAGAGTCGTCTTGACTGACATGTACTATATTTTTTAAATGAGCTCAGTTAATTAATATTAATTAACGAACCAATGTTGAAATTCCTACTTCAAACGCGAAATATTCCGTACAATTATAGAGTAAGCTAATTATTGTCCACGTAATGTGCTTTCGTGATAACAGATTCAGTCATTCTAATTTTTCCGGGCTGCTCTTCAAACCTTGCACGCAAGATTTGAAAAAGTACCTCATGACTCGGCGCTTGCGCTCTGTGACCATATAGTGCTGTCAAGAATGATGCGAAGAGCGATCAACGATGCATGCAGAGTGACAGACCGCAGGCATAAACGAGCCGAGAGTATTTATTAATTACTGTGGTTTTACGTCCCCAAACCAGGATATGATCATGAGAGACGCCGTAGTGGAGGGCTCCGGAAATTTGACCACCTGGGTTTCTTTTAACGTGCACTGACATGGTGACAGTACACGGGAATCAACGCTTCGCCCCGACACTTCGCTCGCAGAGGCTATAGCGGAATCAGGTGACGCCGCCTCCTAGTTTTCTTTTCTTTTTTTCGTGCGCACAGGTGCCTGGTCAAGCGGTACTTCCTCAATACAGTCCGCATTTCGACCATGCAGACTGTATCCCTTTACAATGTGTAGTTTCCGTGCACCCAAATAGCAAATGCATTTTCCCTTTATTGGTCAGAAGCTTCTGCCCTCATAATTCGCATGAGGCAACTCAATGCTTGGTTTGTTCAGCGCTCACTGTTGTAAACTAAATTGGCTGTCTTTTATTATAGTTTGTTGTTTTCTCTTCTAAGGGCTGTCCCTTGCAACTTTTATACACTATCGCTGGTACAAGCATGCATGGTGAGCTCCATCACTTCGGGGCGCATACGGATCACGTTTCACAATGCTCTCTTGATAGGCACGTGATCAGCGTCGTATTACACAAACCTTGTAGCATCCCAGAGCGTCTCTCCGAATTAAATCCCTAGTTACACCTCTTACACAATTAAGATTTCCCGTTCAGTAAATTGCGACGTTTGCGAATGCCGCCAATCTCACGCATTCAGTCCCAACAATTGCGGGCAGCTCTCCTGACAGCTGAACGCGTGCATAGTCTCGAGACGCTCTCAAGCCGCACTTCTTTTTCTCTTCCGCGGCAAAAAGTAGTCCCTCCACCCCTTTCTCTATTCCTTGCTTACTTCCTACTCCGTGGTTCACGTGATCCCTACAAGATCTCCCCGACTAAATCACTCGCGTCCGCAATTGCGGGTCTTATAAACCCACCGCCAACCGTAAACAGGTTGTCACGTGACTCGAGAGCGACCGAGGGACGAGAGCTTTGCGGAGGCTGCACGATCATCCCGTCTTGTGATTGGCCGGCCGCGATACGGTGACGGAATACTGTACCGAACTTGCTCAACGCGGCGAAGCCCGGCGCACACCCTTTCCCTGAGGACCCTAAGGCGGTTCATTAGCGCTTACACTCACAGCAACGCGGCTCTCTTGATACGCAGAGTGGCCTTTATGAAATTTGCTCCCTTTCCTCCCTCTTTCATCCCTACTCCCGCTTCTCCACCAGCCCTATCGTCCCCCGATGAAGCTGGCAACCCTTTTCTGTATGACCGGCCGTACGTGCGAGCTCCCGTCTATTTGCATGGGTAACTGCCTTCAAGCGGTTCGGCGAACGAACGCCTTTATGGAATACATTATTGCGAGACGGTGTACTTACGCATCCGCGTTCTGCCTTATTATCTTTCGTTCTGGACATTTCTTTAGTTTTGTTTCGTATATACGATATAAACGAAGTGCTCTCTACAAGCACAGAGTTAAGCGACGGTTTATATATGAGCGGGTGAATTCAGGATTGCCGGCGTCTTATTCGCACGAAGCGGATCGCTCGTACGTATGGCATATATAAATACGCTTCAATCGCTGCAGAGTTCGCTAAACAATGCAGTTTTAATGAAGTTGCCCGAACTCTGTTATGGGAAGACACTCTTAATTGTCGGCCAAACAATGAGGCCTGCATTCCTTCCCCGACCTGTACGAGGGTTTCACCTTTACAAGATTTATCTCGTTTGAAGTGAATGTTATCGTACATGTTATAAAATTATAACAACGCAATGGGAATGGATCAAGGGCTTGTTTCTCTGCTAGACAGTACCTAATAAAGCAAGTAGACAATGAAGTGAAGGAAGGCGTAGGGGACATCAATGGCCAATTATAACAAATAAATCTGCCGTTCATAATTAGTGTGTAGTACAAGGATGCAGCGTAAGTTAAAAACAGATATTACACGAGAAATGTTAGATTGCGCAATAGATAGCACCGTATACAGTTGCATATTGCGCCGTGGTTTCAGTACCGGCCGTGGCGGCCAGGTGTGCTAGAGGCGCGTGTACTGAACATGATGTCAGTGCACGTTAAAGAACCCCAGGGGGTCAAAATTTCCGGAGCCTTCCACTACGGTGTCTCTCATAATTATATCGTGGTTTTGGGGCGTAAAATTCCGGAAATGATAGTTATTATGGCACCGTATTCTCAACCATGTGGTTGAAGATATTAGGGTACAAATGGCTGACAAAATTTTTCGCTGGCCTTTTACTTGCACTTTGCAACGAAGCGAACGAGGGCAGCTTGATCAGATGAGTCATTGAGCGTATTAAACGTTATGCATGAATTAGTGGGAACATTACTTGCCGCATCCAACATACCTGAGCGCATAGCCAAACAAGAAATTTGCCTCTCCCTGATTGTATATACTTTAGAAGAAGAGAGAGAGGGAGAGAAATATAAGTCAGTTCAAAATGAGAAGCCTATATCCCAGTCAGTTCTCAAAAATAAAGCGGTTGCAGCCCCATCTGGACGCTAGCAGTACTACATAAAAATTTATAATAAATAATAATAAAGGTACTGAATTGTGCCACAGAATATTTCATTTCTGCTTCTCTAATAGATGCACACGGAACGAAGCTTTAGTCACGCGGCATGCAATAAAAAAAGAAAATGCACTTTTATGCGCCAATGCAATGACCTGGAACAGAATTCACAATCTTTCTCTTTCGAAAGTGCCTTCTATCGTAGGCCGGTCTGATTTGCTGATATTACCAGCATCTGGATTAGCTCTAGTATGTTGCGAACATTTTCAGCGCACGATGTCTCTTTTTTTTTTTTTTGTGAATGATGCTTACGGGAGTCAGTACTCCTGGTTATTTTGATCATATAGACTCATTCAACGCGCGCCTAATTATAAGAACTTCATAGCGTTCTTTCAATCCACCTCAATCCGAATGTGGCCGAGCCGCTGCGTAAAGCAGCAAGTTCGATATCCGGCTGTGGCGCATTCGTACAAAGGCGTGATGAATATACCCTTGATGTACTTTTTTTTTTTTTGATTCCTACATTCCAAGGGTTATGAGTGAATATGGTGCCCTTATGACACCTAATACGGCGTCAGCGTTGTTTTTGGACCTTGTACTAATCAATAAATAAAAACTGAGGGAATGCGTTTTTCGATAATACCAGGAAGCGTAGGTATCGTTGTCTTTGTGGTTTAAGATTACGTACGGGAAATCAAAGATCACCAGCGTACAGTTGACACAAACTTGAGGATCAGGATCGATTTGCCCCTCCACTAAAAACAACGTCTCCAGCATTAAACAAGCAGTAGGCGACGCTCCAGTCGTCGTTGAAGTCGTGCATGCCTTACTTTAATTCGTTTATCGAATTTTCAGCGCCTTTCCGGAAACATCGACAATGAGCTTCATATCCATGAGTGTTTCAACAAACTCGACTCATATTCCCACGCGCGTGACATGAAATACGCTTTACATCATCCTTCGTTATAGCCCAAAACAACGTCAGCGCTCTCCTTGCAAATTTTCTATAAAATGAATATAAATAAAATTTTGATTGTACGGGTGTGTGGAGGCCTTTCGCACCAAACGAAGCTCGAATGAGCAGCCTCGAACAAATAAGCGCAGCAGGAGCCCCTTTCAGAAGCGCAATGTAGAGACCGTTACCAAGCATGAAACAAAATCATAGAGCAAACGAAACAAGCAGGAAAGGCCCCAGTAGAGCGCCGCCTTCCTTGATTGGTAACTGCTTCCTCGTGTTATTCGCGTATATGCATATCCCTATGTAGGGAGGCGTTCGCCGTATCGTTTTCCACTCCACCCGTCCCGCAAATGAACGCCTTCGCGCTTGGAAGTCTCTCGCTCGACTCGCTTCAAGCTCATAACGTTTCTTTCTTTTTCTCTCTCCTTTTTTCATTCACCTCCTTTTCATATAGTATCTTCTAGAGCCGCAGTTACGGGCTTCGCACGAAAGGGGTTGACGTTCTCGAGAAAACGAACCGGGACACGAACGTTTGGCAAGAAGGGGGGGAATGCTGCCGTAACACCCTTTTAGGCCTAGCGAGACGCGCTTCGCATACGCTCTTTGCGCCGGCTCAAAATGAACTCTGCTCGCAGGCGCAAACACACAGCGAACACTGTACCACTGCTACGCAAAGCGCGCAGTGGCGTATATGCTCGAAATATGTGCACCATTGTTCTTCCGCCACGGATCTTCATCACCGCGCTCCGCGCTGTTCGTTTCGATGCGCGGCCGAGAACCGGATTATATTTCGTTCCGTGCGTGGAAGCGAGCGCCAGCTAGGCGGCGCTGCGCGCGCGGGTTCGTTAAGCCTAAAGGTGCGAGTGCCTCCCATCCCTGACGTGCATTTACATTCGTTTGCATACAAAATACGGGCGCTGTAAAGGGGTAGCCTTTTGCTGCTCTTCCAAGCTTCCATCCTGTTCGCTCTACAACGGCGTCGATGTTTCGTGCCTGCATGGCGTTCAAGGTTTCGAGGCATTGCAGGGTTCGGAAGCTGACGCTTCCTGATCATATACGCCATGCTATGTACGCTCTTTTTCTGCTCTTCGCTGCTTTGCTATACATTCACGCGTTGTATACATTCACGCAATGTTTCAGCGGGGCGGGTGTATGTATTAGTGACAAGTTTTGTGTTTGTGTTCGGCTGCAAGGGTTGCTCTGACAAACCGAATCCGCATAAGGTGAATCCGATGCGTTTACGGTTATAAACATCCTTAATTTTGCATGTTAGTTACACATTAGGGGGAAATGACCACTGACATCGGCCTTATCCATAGCTATATCCTTAAATTCGAAGTTTCTGACAGTGTGATCCGTCCTCGAACTGTCTTTTCAAGGGACGATGAAAGCTACCGAGAAAAGAAAAATCTCCCAGGCCTGCGTAGAGGACGCAGTACAGTATACAGCATAAGCTCGATTTTGCTGCGTGTTCTGTTAACCATTTTTTTTCTCACTCTTTCTTTACTCGTCGGGCATGGAGCTTTTTTTTTTTTTTTCACACTGAAGCTGATAGCGGTTATGGACACAGGCAGTGGCGGTGTACGCCATTGCAACCAATTTCGGTCACTGTAACGAGCCTATAACAGCTTACGCTCTAAAACGAAACAGCGACGGCGGCGCTATTTTGGAATTTGTGCACGATCTCATTAACACTGCCATATGCATGTTTAATAAAATTTAGTTTCTATACGGAAAAGCAAGCCCTACAGAGGAAAGGGAAATAACTGGGGCACCTTGTGGTAGGAAGGTTCAAAGACAAATGTACAAGTACAGACCGGCTTCGCATTATCATTATTAGCCTAATTATATCCATAGTACATTCTTTAAAAAGGTAGGAAAAAAGCTAACAAATTCCCCAGGCATCTCCACTTCAACTTTAAAACATTTTTCTCACGTTTTACGACCTTAGAAGCACATGACAACCCACGTACAACGCGCGTATCCTCAAGTGTGGCCATAAATAGCATTAACGTTGCTGTTAGGGTATATATCGCGTACAAGCTTTGGTCTCTGTGTGCGATAGTGTGTGTTTCTGGGTCGAACATGGTTCTATATATCTTCACTGTCACCTAAACGTCTCAATGTGAAGCGTTTTCACCAGCCATGGTCAAATAAAGAGTTCGGCGAAATAGCTTTCCAATTGAACCGGACATCTCTGTACACTGTACAGAGATGTCCGACTGCGCACTGTAAACAAAAATTGTCCGAGTGCACGAAGTTACATAAGAATGTAAAAGCGTCTGCTTCGAACATACGACCCGCACCTCATAGGCTGGATAAAAGAAAATGTGTTGTGATACCGCACACTCATAAATTATCGCACATCATCAAAAATATTGCGCAACGGTGTGATGTTAGGGTTTTGTTGTCCGCGCCAGACAAACTGGCTTCAATGTGCAAAATTGATGACCCAGACTGTGAACAAAAGAAGTCTTGCAATAATAATTACTAACCTAAATATAGTTATGCAAAATCTGTTGAAGAGGTTGTGTATCATATTCCGCTGACATATAACTCGTCTATATCGGTCAGACAGGTCGCTGTATCAACGACCGCCTCCGTGAGCATGCGTATAGTGTGAGAAACAAGACAAGGTGGTGGCTGGTCATTCACAGCGAGAAATGTGGGTGCAATCCTGAAGTTAGAAGCTGCACTGTGTAATTGCGAAGAACAGGAATGAAACAACACGCCTAATCACTGAAGCTCGCAAGATCCTTTAAAGAGAAATGCCTCAGCATGTCTTATATTTTATTATCACCTAAAGAAATTGCAGATCTGGGTGGCACTCACTGTACACATGTGGTTTAAGATCTCGTTTGCTTCGATTTGTAATACGGCATAAGTATTTAGCTGTGGTATATATAAATAAGGTTACATTTCCCGCCACTAAACTGTTGTTAGTATGAGCTTCATTTGTCTCTTTGTGTTCCTTCTTGTGTCCTTGTTGCCGTGCGTAACGGTCCACTTCCTATTTCATACGACAGGTCTACATGCTCCCAGAACTGTCCTTCGGAACCTGATATCTCGTGTAGACTTATCTTTAGTTCCTTGCTTATTGGTTGTGTACCTTGACAAATCAACCTATGGCGTCTTTCATAAATTCATTGTGGTTTTGGGGCGCAAAACCCCGCAAATTATATTGACAACCAACCAGAATATGCTCCACGGGCCCTGCGCTCTACCGGCATATTAAGCGCGTCTGGTACTCCTTAGCAAATCTCCTTCTATATAGCTTCGTGTTCCTATAGGCACCCTGATCTGGCCTCAAGGAGCGAACTTCCCCTTGAATTGTCATAAAACATATCTCTTCATTCTTCCAAATTCGGCAGCGCCCCTTGACCAATGCGCGATGCCTGTATTCCATTCGTAATCTTTGTCATCGGCTTATCAAGTATCTTTCCAAGTTTGACACGACAAATGGGTTCGCCGTGCCACAAGCGCGATGCCCTATAGCGCCGCTTAACAGTACTGCCCTTTATTTAGCCTTCGTTTAGCATCTATTTCTCTATATAAAAGAAAACTTAAAACGGCAAAGAACCAGACAGCCGAGTTGTTCGTTCCAGTTCCAACTTTCTCGCTCGCCTGTCGACACCAAACCTTACACACTGCCAAGGCTCTCACGTTCCTCTCTAACGCCACAGAGTGTCCAATCCAATTCCTTTCGTTTGAGTTGTTTTCTTTCGTCTTGAGCATCTAAACGAGAGCCAAACCTAGTGGGGGAGGAGGTTAGGGGGGAGGGGAACCGAGCTCGAATACAACTGTACAGTGTCGGGTGGCATCGACTTCTGAGCGTTCAATCAAAATAAAATAGCGATTGAAACAAGAGTCGCTGATAGGATGAAGCAAAAACAACCTCGCACTGAACGGTGGGGTCTCGCCCGGATCCCATCTGTGTATACACACTGAGCACGCAGTGCTTGCGTCGCGTCGCACCAGGGGTCCGCCCTGGATGGGGCAACTGCGAGAGGAAGGCTAATTCGATGCTAATCCAATTGAACGACGAAAAACTCTGTCCTACGATCTTGGTACGCTCTGGGAATTCCGTGACGACCGAAGGCCGGTGCGCTATACACAACTCTAGCCTCGCCCAAAACAGTGCAGCGCTTGTTTATGCTGCGGACTCTCGGGGCATGCCATATAGCTCGGTAATGGAGACATTGCTAGCGGTCACTCAAAGGAGATGGTCCCCGTGCTTGCGGAACAAATATAAATGTCCTCTGTCATGATAGCTGCTCGAAAGAGGAATCGATAAATTGTTTTTTTAATTTTAGTTATGCGTGATAATCTTGCATTATGGGCTCTCACCTTCTCCCCTCAAAAATTTTAGTTTCTATGAATGTGCAAGCACACACACACACGAGCATTCATAAATGGGTTTCTAACCTCCTCCTCTCTCCGTCCTCTAACTATAATACTGGTTACACACCTGCTGTGGTGCACCAAAGCAAACGCGAGAAAGGAGGAAGAAGGTGATGAAAAATTCATGTCGAACTGCTGCCAGTTATAAGAACTAACCGGTCCTATGACAGCGCTTGAGCTATGTGTAAGGAAGATAGTTTGGATATAATGTTGAAAATGAGCTATGCAATCAATATGTGATGGCCGGTGTCGGCTAGTCTACAATAAATTATAGGGCTGAATGATTAGTGATTTAGACCAATCTAGCTATTGGAGAAGAAATGACTGGTTAGTGCGGTCCATTATGTGGGCAAAATGATGGAAAGTGATGTACGTAGGCTGGCGTTGTCATATGTTGGTTAAAGGATGTTATCGTAAACATGTACTTGCGAGACATCTGATAGTTAATCTGACAGTTAATCTGCTTCTTTTTCTTTCTTTTTAAGTGAGAGTTGGTTAGCATGACTCCAGTAGTCTCAGCAAGACTTCAGCAGACAAGTGCAGGGGTGATCGCTTTGAAAACCAAGAGAAAGCTCATCAAACACGTTTATTAGTATTCTAGACAGATGGAACTGTAAGTACTTCCAATATTAAAACGTTGCAACATGCGGTACGCCAATGCTTTGAGTATGCGTGGATTGATGAAGAGATTGTTCAAAAAGATGGAGGACAGTGAATGTCGTTGGAGCCAACGTTTCGACAAGTGAAGTTGTCTTCGTAAGCGCAACTTGTCTACGTCGCAGAAAGGTACCCGTCGCAGACAAGTCCACTTGTCGCAACGTAGGTTCCAGCGACATACTCTGTTCTTCATCGTTGTCAACGATCTCTTCATCGATCTAAGCCTCCATCTTCCCTTGAGCTTCTCTTTCTAGATTGAGCATGCATGCATGTGGCAGTAGCGAGGGATAGTGGCAGACACCAGGGAGCGCGATTTACTGAAAGGGGCTGTATTTGCGTCGCAGCAATGGTTTAGAAAAGTCTAAAAGTACTGTTAAATACATGCTGTTCTACATGACTATCATATAAAGCATGTTACTTGACTTCAGACTTTAAAGTACAGAGATTGCGCGATACGTATTTGTTCTCATTGTACTGGTCATCACTTTGTGTCGTTTTAAGTCATCTCTTTTTGTGTAGAGCAGCAGGGCGTAACACGTATACGCTTGCTCAGGTTGGCATCTCTCCCTGTCTTACCTGTGAGTGGCCCCGTATCATTTGGAAGCTCTGCGAGCAGAATGGAGCTGCGCTAGCGACTGAGTGCAATAAGGCACATGGTGAATTGGTCTTCTTGTATCTGCTTGTCGTTTGCACGATGTCTGTTGCCCAGTGCAGTAACACGGCCACATGGGATATCGTTACCAGTTTCCAACAACCTGGCCGGTGTATACGTAATGTCTTCAATAAAAGTTCTTTGAACCAATTTCAAGGCTAGCTCTCTACTGCTCTGCCGTATACAGGAGAACAATTCGAACTATAATCCTTCACATATTCTTGTAAGCATGTAGTGGTGGAACGTCACCAATGGTTCAAGCAATAACACTTGTAGGGACTGGTTACTGCACGCTGTCCCACAGTAAAGCACATCTCAGTTTAAATCTTCTCTCGTTTTTTCTAAGTTATCTCATAAGTGGGCATGGCAATCCCGGATATATATTTAACCAAGGTCTAAAGATATAGTCTGCTAGACAAAGACAGCACTTAGCTTACAAAAATGAACATTACGTTACTGTACAGAAACGTCTGGAGATCGATGAAGGGTAGAGCCTAGCTGTGAGTAAAGATGAGTATGAACGTGAGTGAGCAGCTGTGAGTACGAGTAGAGGAGAGTATACAAACGTGAGTGGAGCTGTGAGTATGAGCACAGGTATGACCATGAGTAGCAGTGCTCATGAGTGCGAGTATAAAGGCGATATGAATGTGATTGAGTAGCTGTGACTATGAGGCCCATCGTAGTTGGAGGGCTCCGTTTCACCGTGTGGTGTTCTTTAACGTGCACTCAGATACGCAGTACACGGAGCATTTCTATACCTCCATCGACCGCTGCGTCCGGGATTGAACCTGCGTTTTCCAGGTCAGCAGCCCTGGTGCATTTTTGTAACGTATAGGCAATATGTGGCTGAGTCAGCGCTACACAATTGACTATGGCAATTGACACACGTCGAAATTATGCTGCAACTTTTTCCTAAACGCTACCGACCATGCCTCAGACGCTGACATGTTCACGTAGATTTGAGCCCGAATGATCACAGATTCCCGCCCCAAACACGGAGGTCGCGGTAAGACGGAAACGGAGTGAAAGGCCGCTCACATACCATGTTGTTGACAGCCGTTAAACAAGTCTAGCGGGTGAAAACGAATACAAGGACCTTCACTACATGGCGCCCGTCATCGCTCGCTGCTCAGTCTCGGGGCGTCAAAGTCAAGGTTCATTCATTTTAGGCACACAAATATCGCTGCCCATTATACCGCCAAAATGGCTGCGTGCAGAAGCATATAAGAACAATAATGTCCGCATGCGCCGTTGTATCATAAATCTGAACCAACCAGCCCACCAATATTCAAGAAACAAAGTACTGTATACATAGTGGGCTAGTTGGTCCTATTACATGATGGAATACTGCGCGACATGCAATATCATGAGCGTGTATATGCATACCAGTACTTTGGCGCAATGTCGAAAGTATTGTTTCCTGCTTCGCCATATGTTCTGTCGTGAGACTATATACATTTCTCACATTTAAATAAAACAATACATGCACTGTCATGACAGAATGCTGCAAGTGAGCAAGCAGTGCTTGTACCTTATTGCAAAATGAAAGGCTGTTGCAGTAAGCTGTAGGCCACCAGTGTCCACAAATATACTGTGTCCGCGTGAACAGGCTCTGATCGGTGATATGTTATTGATCTTCATGCTTGTGTTTGTGCGTGTTTCTTCATCCATAGGACCTTGCTTTAAAGAGGTAGCCTCGGCGCTATATAGAGACGCCGCCCTAACCATAGCACATTTAGAGAAGAACCGACGTCAAGTAAGTAGGATGTAAAGCTTTTTTTCAATTGTACAACTTCACCGATAGTGCATAGTTCTATTCTAGCGACCGCCCTTGTGAAGCCAAAAGCTGTCTCGCGGCAATCGATGCTGTCCTCGCGGACGCTGTGTAGATGGCGCTGTGAGCGCAAAACCCTTTCTGCTGCCACGGTGCTCCTGGCTCGTCTTCTGGCTTGGCTTCGGTCCGGGCGCCTTGTAAACTAGACCCGGGAGCTTCGGCCGCCGCCGCTCAGAGGAAGTTCTCGAGCCGGCAACGATCAGATTAGCTTCGATTCTGAACGGCTCTCCGCTTGCGTCTGGGAAACAACTGAAGAACACATTGCATCAAGAGATGGGCGGCTCCTCGATCGCGGAGCTCGTTCGCAGCGCTCTTCTTCACTTGAAAGACAGTTTCGTTATCGATTCTGAAAAACTTGCCCGCGGACCCAAGCACTAGCAACTGACTCCGCGCCGCCGGAGAGCCGAGGCGACCCTGGTCGGCGAGAGAAGCGACGCTTCTTTGTTCCTCTAAATTTCGGTGTACTCAACGTGCCCTGGAGCGTTTTAACTTGTTTTCGTTCTTTTCTTTTTCTTTAGGAAGGGCCGGGAAAGGGGGGGCGGGAGGGCTCTTCGATAACTTTATTATGAGATCGCGCCTGTAAAGCGAGCGCTACAGTGTTATATTAAGCAGAGAGTTTCGGCCGAGCCCCGTTTTCGATCGCGTGGGAATTATGCAGTAATGCCCGATAACTTCCACGTCATTGTCTGCTCCGTTTCGTCGGTCGAGTACAGATTAACCGCGTGCTCAGGTCTCTTTCCTGCGCGGCTAACGAGCAAAATCTCTTCGCTGCGTCACTCTGAGTCATTACGACTTGTTATCTATATCTGCACGCATCGGCAGCTCCGTAGATAGGAAAGCGCATCTCTGACATTGTCAAAAGGAAGTCTATTAAACTGAAGAAAAACTATGTCGGCTACATATCAGTAAGTTTAAAGCTTTCTTGACTGCAAGACAACATCCTTAACAAGCGAACGCGTCGTATACAGTATATACATACATCTCCTATAGTGTTTCACGTTCAATGTAATATGTTCGCTTATTCGTCTCGTTCCTCTACATAGTGCTGTTGGCCCATAACATTTTCATTTGCAACAAAAAATTTAGCGTAGCTTGCACAGGAAGGGCAATGCTAAGGAGGGAACGGAGCTGACGGGCACCTATAGATCGTACTGGCTCTTGTTTTCTTTTTCTTTTTTTTTTGCTAAGTTCAGGCAAAGTTCTCACTAGTATTGCTCTACCATTGCTTGGCTAGGCTTACGACTGGGCTGAACTAGGCATGTTTTGGCTCTTTCTAGAGGTGTGTCACATGGCTAGGTATGACGAAATGTTGCGCCATTTTTGGAGGGAAATATCGCGTGACGTCATGTTACGCGATTTATGATGCGAAACATGTAACGTGGAGTCATATTATGTAATTTTGGTGGTAATATGTCACATGACTAACTGCGACGCCATGTTGCGGGATTTTTTGCAGGAACATGTCACGTGACGTCATGTTACACGACTGTGGGGGAACATGCCACATGACTAGCTGTGATGTCATATACCACGTAAACCATATCACGTTAGTAGCTGTGTCGTCATACCATAGAGCCCATTTTACGTAACTAACTGAGACGTCATATCACGTAACCCAGATTACGAAACTATCTGAGATGTCATATCGTGTAACCCAAACCACGTGACTAGCTATAACGTCATATCACGTAAGCTAAGTCATGTAACTATCCCATAAGAAACTGGGCTAAGCTAGGCATAACTTGGCTTTGTCTAGGTTAAGCTAAGTAGAGCAGGGTTGACAATGAAGTGCTAGTTTTCTGTTCGCTCGTAAAAGGCTAAAAGTGCAACTCGGGCGATTTTTGAGTGTCTAGTGATCTCAATGAAATTTTCACTATATATTCTCCTCGGTACTGTAATAATATGTGCCAAGTCAGGCGGTTGCAAGTCGTTTAGTTTTCCTGTAAGTGAAGTTGAAAAATCTTTAGCGGATTCCAACGACGATCACCCTGTGTTTTTGACGTCATCACCTTCAACGCTGCCTATCCGAGCCAGTGGGCCATCAAAAGCAAAACGGCGATACCTCAGCGCTCAAATAGTCGCTGTCGAGTTCAGGAAAGCTGGCATAAATCAATACATTGTCGAATGACCTGGCCATTGGCGTTTTTCTGGCACCAGCTCCATATTTCTGATGGCGGGGAGGCTGTGACGTCATCGATAAGCTGCACGAAGCATCTGCCCGTTTCGGTTTGAACACGCCTTTCATTCGGTTATTTAAAATTATTGGTGCGTTTCTGAGCAAACTGAACTACCCTGGCTGTTAAAGGACTGTCAGTACCATTGGAAAACATTGATATCAGAACATGTCGAAAGAACCGCCGGAGTTGCCCTTTAAACAGCTCCGCTGTTAATATCATTATTTGTTCGTTCGCAAACGTGGCAATGCATGAATGTTGCGCTGCCAGGCTTCTCTGTAACATGCCAGTTTACTTCTCTCTCTCTCTCTCTCTCTCTGTATGTATGTGTGTGTGTGTGTGTGTGTGTGTGTGAATTTACTTGCTCAGCTCTCTTTATATCTATCTGCGTTTTTGTGCGTATTGCCCTTCCAGTATGTATCTTAGCCTGGAGACCCAAAAACGAATGAGAGGGACTTCGAAGTCATTTGCTGTTGCTGCGACTAAGCAAGCTCCGCACGTTGCTTTGGGAGATGCATAACCGCAATAACATGGACGTCCGCGCCGGCGTACGCATCCACAGGAAACAAAGAAAACGAAGGACTGCCCAGGCATCGTCCACGGAGGAACGAAGATTAGGAGGGAGGAACGGAGCGGCAGCGCTGATTAGCATATAACTGCTAAATGATAACAAACTGTTCCAATCATGTCGGCAGTCGGTTGCTATAACTCTGCACGGCCACAGCGAACCTCGCTTTCCAGCGCGCCAATGTGCCTGACTAATGACGGCAGTCGGGGGAACGTTCGCTAATTGCTAATGAGCTAAGCCTAACGGGTCCTCATTTGCATCAGCGGGACATTAACGACGTCGAGTAAGCGTCCCGCACCCTGAGCGCATGAGCGCGGCGCGCTAATGCATCGGCAGCGAGCGAAGTGCGCTTTGGCCGTCTAAGCGAATGTGCGGGTAAGCGCACCTCGCAGGGATGCTCCCGGTGCGACGATTAGCCGGCTCGTTACAAGGCCCGATGGCAGGGCAGTGATCATATATACGGCGGCAGCGATCACTGCGGCCCACCCATTGCGATGCTATTGGATCTCCGGGATGTACTTCGTCAGTTTCTCTCCACATATATCCAGGCATGCTAAATTATAAAGATATACTAGTATATATCTAGCAGATATGCCGTGTGATAAGTCCTATAATCACCCTACCAGATCCTGGATAAATTACAAGCTATAGCCAGGAAACTAGTCCGAAAGAAGGTTTCCCGGATATATATCGCACTTTATGTAGGGACTTAGTTAAAAGTGCAGGAAGACTTTCAAACTGCGCTGAGGACATGTAAAAGTCGACGTGCTAAATTGGCGTTGCCAGATAGATACCCAAAGCCTCACTTTGACAAGCGGAAACGGGAAATTTTTGCACGCTCCGAGATTTCTTGTATATAGATGAAGCAGTAAGCCTTATAACGTGTGTCATCCGCGAGAACTTACCGATAACCCCTCGAGAAGAGCTCCACAGAGGTAGCAGGAAGTGCTGTTACATTCTATAGTGAATCAACAGAATGGATGACAAGGAGAAAATGCAGTTACCATTCAGCTTTATGTTGAGTAATGAGATACGAAATCTGCAGGAACAGTGTTCGGCACAGGTGCCAGCGCACACAAAAAGAGCGCTTTCGCTGCCCGTGTTCACCGTAAATATCGACTCATACTGATAAGCTAAAAGGGCCGTGAAAAGAAAATGGAACTTCCTATAGTTGTAATTCTCGTGGCTCGAATAAGCATTTGATAGGCTGATTTCAAATAATTCTGCGCAATATTGACCGTGCATACTCCTTAACGGCCGTTTGTAATCTATAGCGTTCTTGCGCTCCCGAAACGACCATGGAACACCACGGCCTGGCATAGGCACTATTCAGTGACGTCAACTGAAGAATTTTAAGACATTAAAATATTGATAACTTTCGTCTGCTCCGAAATAACAGATGTATGTGAACGCTTGAAGGTAAGAAAATAGTTGGACCCCGTTCAAACCGCCGTATACAGGAACAAGCTGGGGCAGGGTGTTTTCACATGGCTACAGAGGGCGTGCCAGTCTTGAAGTCGGGGCGGCTAAGATGACGTCAGCTGTAGAGTTGAGGAAAACTCGCGCTGGGAAATCGAAACCGCGCTTTTTATCGCTCTTAATCGAACAACACAACGCGACAAAACAATGTATATATAACGACTGAACATAAGACACATGCGTGCTCACAGGACGGAAGCGGAATATATATTTTCTTGTTCGCAGCTCTTCTTCGGAGGCGCCTTGCTATAAGAAGAAAGGGTGTTCTTGGGTTACGTGGGTTTTTTTGGACAGCTATCATACAGTCTGTATAGATATTACATAGGTTGGAGTTGCAGAAAAGTAACAGATCCTGAAGTTCAGAGAAAGGAGGACACATTCGAATATACAAGGTGTATTAATATTCTCTCTCTCTCTCTCTCTCTCTCTCTCTCTCTATATATATATATATATATATATATATATATATATATATATATATATATATATATATATATATATGAAGGTTTCGCAAAGTAGATAGCTTCAGCTGCCGCATGAATATAAGTATGAGATGTAACACTTCGATGATATTCAATTTACTCGTCGACGCCGGAATTATTTGAACTATCTGGGGTCGGTTACCGTGCACCTATAAATCACGGGTATGCGTACATACGTACATCATTCAATGCAGTTTTACCTTATTCTCGAACTGTTTTGCACTAGTGCATCGTAGTGAAAATGCTGTAAATTTATTGCATTAATTATATAATTGTTCTTGGGAGAAGCAGATACGTAACGCAGGTGTTAGTATATAGGGTGCTTCTGTTATTGGTGTCTGCCCGCCGTATCTGAAGTGTTATTTTTCTTCCTCGTAGCGTTCTATCTTGACGTGTTATGAAGTACTATCTACTGTTGACGGTATAGTTGTTTCCAGTGAGAAGGAAAACGAAATTTAACCTAGATATGCGCCTGCTTTCAGCGAGCGTAGGCAAGTTCAGCGAACTGAGCTTTTCGGAGACAGAACCTCTGCGTAAATATCGCGCCGAAATAAACATCATTCCTCTATACGTTGGGCTATTTCTTTCTTTCTTCCAGTCTGTTATCCCCGATTGATAAGAATCCCAAATGTTGATGTCATATAATCTACATGTTGAGCCAAACGTATACGCTAAAATAGGTGCCAGCTTCACCGACTGTGAGGCTAACTGTAGTTTTCGAATGCAGAATATACGAAGAATTAGTGTTTGATGCGAGTTAAGAACAAATACTTGAGCACGGAACAAAGATCGAAAGCGGTAGCAACTGACGCTACGTCATCATCGCCCAATCTGCCACGCGCCGAGTATAACGACCTGCTGACGTCACCAGCTTTTAATTGGGTTCTTTCTTTCTTTTCCTTTCATTGACGCGACCGATAAAAGAGTATATATCTTTCCCCACGACCCTTTCCTAATCGCGTCAGAAGGCTCGGCGATCTGTGTGTTCAAGAGTGCCAACCGCAACAATCAGCCGACGAGACCCAGCGCGCGGTGATGGTCGTTTGTTGCGCGTTCGCCCTCCTCGCCCCTCTTATCCGCATTTTTTTGTATATTTTTCGGCTCCCTCACCTCCATCTCCCTCCCCTCGGCGTGCCGTAACCGTTAATCGCCGCCATCTTGGAAACGAGGCGGGTATTATCGTTCCGCCGCGATTCAACTAAGCATGTAGCTCCACCCTCCCTGGGAATCCCGCCCACAATGCGGTGACGTCACGCAGGAGCCCCGCCCTTCACATTTTTTGCTCTGCCCCGGTGGAGAACGGATTCCGGTCGATGACGCCACACAGGCCGCACAGCGTGCCCGCTATCGCCTCTGCTTCGCGCTCTCCCACGAAAACCATTCTCCGCAAAAAGCGAGCTCGCAGCGCTCTTCGGAGCAGTCCGCCAGCGGTGGCCAGCGGAAAGCTGCTACGCGCACGCCAAAGGAACGCTTTCTCCATAGCCGTCATCACTGCCATTCCGACGTCGTTTTCCGAGGCTATTTATGTGGACGTGATGCAGCGCTAAGCAGAACGAATTCGCCGTAACGGAGGTAAAGGAGAGAGAGCGGGAGCGACGTTTACTGCGATCCGTTCGCCGTCTTCGCGTCGGATTCCTCTCCCCCTCCCGGCTCCCACGCCATCTTACGCTTATTGTTTCGGCGCGTCCGCTGTTTCGTATCAGAGTGCAAGCGCGCTTTTAATGACGTTGACAGCAGTCGAAATGAATACGCGCACTTGCTCTTTCTGCCTCGGCTGGAAGGGAGTTCTCATTCTCATTTTTGCCATTTCCCCGTCACGTTCTTTTTCTTTCGACCTCGGTGATTTATCGATGGCGAAGGAGACAGGGAAAGGGAAGCCCCGCGCTGTCAAGAAGCAATGGCAACGTCAACTAGCCCCGCTTGAAATCTTGTTGATCGCCTGGTGGGGGCATACAATATATCAGCATCTAAGGCCATGGACGAGGAACAGTGGGATGCTTTTGTCGACGACGACGCCAAAATTGTCGTCGTTTTCCCGGGAATCGATATTTCTTTAGTTTATTGCTCCGTCCTTTAGCGCAGTCTTCGTCTCTAATGCGAACATCAAGTTGCGGAGACATTTATTTAGCTTCTTATACGAATGAAAGCGATGACGCTAAAATGTTGCCAGGCGTGATAGTCTGTGGGTTAAATGAAACAATGAAAACGTGGAGCGGGCTTCAAATAATTGTTCTGTCTGTCTGTTTACCGTGTCGCGATTGTCACGACAATGACATTTGACTAACGGAAGAAGCTTCGGCAGGTGCACTTAATTGTGAGGCTGATTTCTCGTTGAATGGTAATGCAATTTCGTTTGATTTAACGGTTAAATTGGATCACAATTGTATTACGCGTAAATATACGTTGCGCGTACAATGTTGCACCGGATGGCATGTGTATACTGCTCGGATTTACTCAAACTGTCTTACTTTTCTCGTATACCTTTTAAACTAGTCTTGTATGAATATTTATACTTTTCGTGTTTCAAAGTCACAATGTCACTGATATAGCAGCAACACTGCGACACGCTCATTCTTTCCTGGGATAGTATGCGGAGTTAATCTTTTAAATGTCTCGCGTGTATATAGTCACCTGGATTAATATAATGTGACAGTAACTCACCTCCACTCTTTTTACAGCACATATACATTAAAAATATAAGATATCCTTGTTGCATCGCCGAAGCAGCTGGGACTCCAAGAAAACATCAGAAGGATGTCCCCATTGAAAGGACAGAGTGCGGAGTGTCCTGAAGAATTCTGGCCATACTCAGATTGACAGCTATCCTTCCTTCCTCTGTCAATTTTTCGTGCCATAAAAAAAGCCGGCGTGCTATATTTTAGTCAAAAGTAACTGTGAACATATTGCGCAATTTTATTGATATTACTCGCTTAAGTAGTTCATTACAAAATTGCCATCCCAACAAGTTATCAAGCTCATTACTCACTGCGACAAAAAGTAACTTCGTTATTCTGCTGCCATTAATGCCAAGTCTACAGCAATGTGTGATATAGAACAGAAAGACCATGTCATCACCAGGGATTTATACTCACCCTCCCCAAATTTTCAAGCTAGCCAATAACTTCAGCCAGGTTATTGTCTATAATCTGTGTTTTCTCCGTTCATCCCTATGATCCTACTTTGAAGCCTTCTATAGGTCATCACCCGCTTGCAGTTCGTCTTCATCGTTGCTGAAGAGCACGATGTCGTCTGCGCACTGCAACTTGCAGACATGTCCTCCGTCAATATTAATTCCCTTTTTTTTTTTACAATCTAGCCGTTTGCACTTTCAACCATGCAGTGAACATTCAGGAGGCTGAATATTTGTCCTTGGTAGTAGTAATTTCCTCGCTTGGCCCCTTTCCTTATAAGGTATTTCTGGTTTTCGATACAGCGTATATGTATTTGATGCAGTTACCGCAAAGACTTTAGTAAATATATAGCGAATGAGGAGAAAGGAAAGGCAGGGAGGTCAACCAGATGCGAAAATATTCACTCAATATGCTGCTTTTTATTGCTTGAATGCGATGCACATGGTACCCATCCGTACATTATAGGCGAGTCCGTTTAATTGATTGATTTGTGGGGTTTAACGTCCCAAAACCAGTTCTGATTATGAGAGACGCCGTAGTGGAGGTCTCCGGAAATTTCGACCACCTGGGGTTCTTTAACGTGCACTGACATCGCACAGCACACGGGCCTCGACATTTCGCCTCCATCGAAATGCAGCCGCCGCGGCCGGGATTCGATCCCGCGACCTTCGGATCTGCAGCCGAGTGCCATAGCCACTAGACCACCGTGGCGGGGCCCGCGAGTCCGTTTAATCGAATTACTTTTGTAAACTGTGCCTAAAGACACCCATACCATGGAATGTCCAGATCATGATGCCATTAGCCTTGCATGCACGCATTATAGCTTGATCATTGTAATATGAATATTACTACCGTTACGTATGTCGGCACCTAAAGAAATACCTAACTATATGCAATGCAGAAATAACGCAGATCTTGCACACATGTTTGCACTTGCGTATATAGCAAAGACAAGCGCTCTGCATATATCCTCTGCCCATCTAAAGGTGCAGATGCCTGTAATTATGCTTACGTTCATCCCATGTTCCGTCGTAATTTACTGAATTTACATTTATCTACCACAAATATAACTGCTTTTAGTTTAGTCCTACATGATGCATTTCTTTTTCTTTAGAATTATAAGCAATGCTTATTGCAGGCTATGCTGGGACAAAAACTCCGAATGGGACAGGCACATACTGCGAATCGCCTGCAGAGAAATGTCCTGAAAACAAAGGTGCATAAGAAATGACGACGGGAAAATGTCTATATAGCAGATACACTATATACTTCATCGAGGACTGCACGATTCATATGCGGTTGCAATACCAGAGGTTATACAGCTCTTTTCAGGAAGTGGCGCGCAAGCCACTCCACATTGTACGAATGGATCACCACAGCAAAAAGGAAAAAAAAACACACATACACATTTATTGACAAACTGCTAGGTGTCTCTGTCTGACCAATGTAATGTTTTTGTATGCATTTAATGCATCATTTTTAGAGGGGTCGTGGCCCAAGAGGGCACCCTGTGGCTCGTGCCCGCTTGAATTGAGTAATTCGACGTTTCAGCCGGTAATAATACGACGTTTCAATAATGGTGGGGTGCATGAGCTGAAATTATATAAACCGGTCTTATATCGCAATTTATTTCTCTCGTGCAGAATCGAGATGTGCTTGCACGCTTTCATACAGACTTCATATATATTATTTTCCCGCCTATACCAACCTACCGAGCCGCGGACGCAAGCCGCAGCCACACTAATGGTGAGAGGGTTGGCTATACAAAGCTTTGCTTTAAAAGTTATCACTCGTCCAAAAAGAACCGCGTTACCCTCCCTTCTTCCTGAGTGAAATTAGCCCCGCAAACGTTTTCACCGGCCCTCGCTAGATATCAGTGATTATGGAGCTGTCACGCCTCTTTTCATAGCGTTCCCTGTCGTACCATATAAACCGCATTGCGCACTGACACCACCTCGGAGTGCGGAAAAGGATTAACTGAGCCAGCCATCTGCCGACCACACAATTGCCACGCTCTAGTGGTTCATCCTGCACATATTACACGGAGTTGGAGAAAGCGGCAGCAATAGAGCAATGCGAGTCCAATTGGGAGCGCCCGTCGCACCAAATCCGCCCAACAGCATCAGCAGCGGCATGCAGCGCCGGCGTGCTGGCCGCAATCGAATCGCCCGACAGAAGTGCTCCCGAGCAAGCCGCGGTCGAGCGAGAGGGCAGCAGGCAGGGATGGGAGAGCGAGCGAGCACCCGCGCGGCACTAAAATAAGAGACAAAGAGAGCGCGCGATTTTCCCTTCGCCTCCGCGCCCGGACCCCGCCTTCCGAAACCCGGCGCCGCTCTCCAACAGCGCCATCCGCAACGCATTAGGCCTAGCGGTTAGGCCTAGCGCCGCCCCCTTCCGCCGATACACGCGTTCGGCCCGGCTTCTGCTGCTGCCGCGACCGGCGCTATCGCGGAATCGGCCCTTCTCCTCCCGAAGCTCCGGAGCGGCACCTTTCCCCCGTTCTCCCTTCTCCGGGCGCCGTCCGCGGTGAACGACGAAACGCCGGGGCGAGACCGGCGTCCGAAATCTTCCCGCGCGCTTGCGAGCGTAACCCAAGCAGTGAGGCCCGCAAATGTGTAACTCTTTGCCAGATAGGGTGTGAAAGGTACGTAAGGCAGCTGTAAGAACTGAAGACACAGGACGTCAGCTGCACGCACCGACGTCAGGCATCGGGCCTGTCGAACGGCCGGAGCGGGGCTTCTGCTCTGCATCTCAGGCCGGAGAACTTGTGTGCATCGTATAAGAGAACGCGCGCATTGCCAGTGTCCGGGGTGCTTTGATCGGAAGCGGCAGCAGCATGGCAGACACGACTGTGGCAGCTGCAGCGGCCGCGGCGGCAGCGTCGACAGCGAAGTCCTTCTGCATCGAAGCCCTGCTTGCTCGAGACTCGGGCCGAGCGACTCCCGCCTCCAAGTCACCCGGAAGCTGTTCCGAAGGAGACGCTGCCAGTCCGCCCCCGTCCAGTATTCCGGTCTCCGTGGCGGCCGTCGTTGCTTCTCAAGCTGCCGGAAGACTCCTGGGAGCCCTTCCGGGTTACCATCCCGTACTGCAGGCGGGACATCCGCTGTACGGACTTCACGCAGCCGGTGGGGGCCTACCGGCCGGTGCGCTGCCTGGACTGTTGCCCGGTAGCGCGTTTCACCCGACGCTCGCCGAGCACGGCATCAAGTCGCATGTGTCGTTAGACTGGTTGGCCAGGACGGCGGGCTTTTACCAGCGACCTGGTGATGTCATGTCAGGTCAGTATAAGTGTCATTTCCAATTTAACGAGAGCGAACTACGTGCTCTTCTCCCGTCTTATGGTTTTAGGTTCTCAGAAGAGGTAAGTTGTTTTTCTTTAAACTGACCTAAGGGATAATGACAACCTCAGTCGTCAAGACTTGGTGCGCTAAAGCAGTCAGGTAGCAAAACACTGACAAGTTGACACCCATATAGTTAATGCCAGGCCCTCAAACTTACACTGCATGCAGGCTTGTAAAGACGCCTAAATTATCCAGAGCTGGAACTTGCCAGCCGGGATCAGCAAATTGCGGGGAGTGGTATTCTGTACTGAACCATGTGCGTGAGCCGAAGACACCGTTTCAATATAGCTTTTTTCAATGTGTGTAGTCGCATTTATTGAGCCACGTCTACAAGAAAAATAAACGTAAATCCTACTGCTGCGAAGCTTAACAACGCCTTCGAGATCTAGCAGCCCATGAGGTGTCATTGAAGTTTCATTCCTCGGCACATTATGGCAGGAGGCTCTTATCACAAACACCACACACCATGGTTTGTCATTTTTCGGTGCTGCATTTGGGTCTAAGCACAGCCAGATGAAGTAAAAATGTGCCTGTTTGGATTACAACAATCTAGAATGTATGCGCAATGGACTTCAGATCCTACGCGTAATTGTTTTATAATCCTTCGCTTTACTACAGGACCGTATTGTATGCGAGCTCACCCTGCCCAGTATAGCATGCTCTGAAAAATACCGCCGCAGGCGGCAAGGCTGCATAAAAAAGTGGCCAACCGTACGAAACACTGTCAGCTCATGTTTGAAATTCACATTTAAATGCGGGACCGTGAGCAGCAGTTCGAAGACTATGAAAGTCTACAAAAAAAAAAAATAAAAAAGTACAGCGGCTGTATTTCACACCCTACTTGCACGCGCAACCAAGCTGAACTGAATCGCTGCAGTAGATGTCGGCCATGTTCAAACTCTGCCATCATATTCCACATGAATATAGGACCGCCAGGTCAAAAGAAAGAAAAAGAATCTAATTTTGCTCGTGATGTGGCCTTGGGCACGTTATAAATAAAGCGGCGTCTTTTAGCATGTGCATGACATGACATTTTTGATAGAGAAATAAACTAAGGCCCCAGAAACGAGACCAGTTGGCTCAGCTGTGTATATATTACTTTTTTTTTCGTTTGCTGTTCTTCAAAGTGTCAAAAGCAGGAGCAGATATCGAAATGGGTGTGATATATACACACGTAAAAATAAAGAACGAGATAACAAGCCCAGATAAGGGCTATACTTCAACCATCCTCTCTTTTGCCTCATTAAACTCCACACACGATGGATCACAGCGGACCAGATAGTTTCAGTGCACGTGTATTCCTTTTGTGCTGTATATTGATCCACGCCGACCTATCTGCATTTCTGCCGTTAAACGTCTGTCTTCCTTGACCAGAATGTTGCTTTGAATTTGCACTTCGCCGATAGGCATTTGTTCATGCCTCTTCATATATGTTACTACTCCATCTGTTTATCTATTCTGAAAGTAGTCATTACAGAGATTCCTATAAGGTTTCAAGAATAAACTCACCATGCACTGAGCAACGAAACTAGCGCGGGTGCATTATGTTTTCGATGAAAAAATCTAGCGCGATTTAAGAAATCCTGAATTTGAGAAATATTTAAGACGCTCTGAGCTCAGATTTCCGCCAATGAAAACCGCATTTCATTGCTAATTGCCGAAACAACAGCAACTGCATGATGTTGTTTCACGTATACGTGTGTGCTTGCACTGCGAACCATAATATAAAAGGTATGCGGAAGCTTTACAGGTGAGATGTCGTGTTACAGAATGGTAAGAGGTCAAAACGAAAAAATTCGGTTCTTGCGGAAGCATCAATAGACTGATGATCTAAATCACTGATGCGGATATGTATTCATTGAGTATATACTTATCGATGCTGGCTTGCATGATGCTAACGACAGTATATCGATTCATTGAGTGACTGTTCGCGACTATGAAAGCTTTGACTTTCCTATACGTTGGGCTTTTTAAAACATGACACTCATCTGCTTTTACTCGTACACTCTACGTATTCCATGGAAGTGCAGTCAGTCGTGCAGTCAGTTGATGAAGTTGTACGGGAACATGAAATTTTAATTTCTTTCAGTGGAGGCGAAATGTTGAGGAATGTGCGATGTTAGTGCACTTTAAATAACCCTAGGCTATCGAAACTTCCGGAGCCCTCCACTACGGCGTCTCTCATAATCAGAAAGTGGTTGTGGAACATAATACACGAGAAATCAATTCGTTTCGTTTCCTGCGAAGAATTCTCGAATTTTCTATTCCATGAGAATTTGCTACAACTCTCAGCGACATGCATTTGTACTACTGTATCTTTGGGAGGGGCCTTCGTCCTGCAGTGGACATAAAAGATGATGGCGATGATGATGATGATGATGATGTGATGATGACAACGCAATTCATGTATCTATGTAGTGATTGATACCTGGTGGAATTGAGGCGATGTTGACAGATGGTAGTGCGATCGATGATCTGGCATGCGACTCTGTCTCATAGGTACTTTTCTCTTGGTTTCTAAGACAAACACACCTTCGTGATAGAGGATATCGTGTTCGCAATGTCAACAAACATTCCAAGAAGTACGCGAACAATATACAAGTGTATATAAAGAGTGTGATCTGCAATCGCACATTAATTGCAACAATATTTATGTGGGCAGTTGTGTACATATAGACAACATATACACAGAAAACAATGACATCTCAGGTACGTTCACGTCACTTGTTCCCAAAGAGCATATGTTATTAAGCAAACGCGGTAAATTATGGGATTACATGTACAAGAAATAGTAAGTATGAATTTTCGTAGTGGGTCAATTGCCGCCGCGCAGGTGCACTATTTTTATGTACATCTCAAGTTTTACCAGCATCAACGGAAATAAATCAGCGTTCGTTTTCTAATTTCAACATTCCCTTTAGTACATTCCTGCGATATTCTTGGCGGTATAAAGGAATTAGATGAAAAATTGAAATGACTAAATAATTTCATTTTTTCTCATAATTAATAGAAATACAGGAAACCGTCGCTCACCAACTCAGTTTTCATGGCGTTTTATTTTTTTTAATTAATACCAAAGCTGATATCACGAATTTAACAGCAACTTTTGCCTAAATCACTCGAAACAATGCCCACATACAGTTAAGACGATGTGAGCCCTTTCTCTCCTTCATTCCCTCTTCGTCTTCACATATGCATAGTTTCATATTGAATAACAATAATATCGATAAAATTCCGAGCTCACTATATGCGGGCTGGTACGACACTTTGCAGCGTGAATGCTATCTGGTTGACGGCTGAAGTCTACACTTTCGTCAGATTCTCCAAAATGTTGAGATTTACGTCACTTATAATTTCACGAGCACCGCAGACTACATCTCTTGCACTTTGCACGCATTTGCCTTTTCGCCTCTCAATGAGGCTCAGTAGTTGTGACATTCTGTACACACTTGAAGACTCACTTGAGACTGGAAGAGTTAAGTATGTTATAAAAAAATTAGCGCTGATACTTGAGTGAGACTAGATATATGTAGTATAACAGAGTGATGAGTTACACGGACATTTGAGACTTTTTGGATATATGCTAGTTCTTTTTTCTTGCTACATTTTATTACAACTGTGTGAGCACCACATGTGTTTACGAGTCACCGGTGAGCTCTTTTTCTGTAATATGACAAACTATATCTCATGCGGAAAGACGTCGAGTTCCAAGTTATGTTGAAGGGTAAGCGGTAGCATTGATCATACTTTATGTGTTATCATCATGTTATTTGTTTGTAGATGTTGTTAGCCGGAAGGCCGACACACGGTGAAACGATATATACAACATCATCTGTGATAGTCAACTGCTAAGACTGCAACGGCTTGCCGATTTAACATTAGAGCCATAAACATAGGAATAGTCAAATAGGAGTTTTGTCAAAAATACTGCGTCTCGCATAAAACCGATTCCGCTATTGTAAACAACGCTTATGTCATATGAAGAAACAAATTAGACAGCTTGCTATTCCAGAGTTATGCTTCATTACACGACGACCTGACTACGCCTATTTTCTGTTGCCTGATATCCTGACTCGTGCAATCAAGTGCGCATGTAAAATGCAGATGTTTAACAACCGCCGGACAAATCTGAAGCATATTTGTTAATTTCCAAAAAGAAAAGTGAATTTTAGTAACCGTAAGAACACACTAAATTACGCGATATCAAATTGTTTCCAAATCGGCCAAAAATGAGCAAGTTCAGTAAAATAAATCAGCACCAAGTTCATACTAAGACATATAGCTGCGCCACAACTATAGCACCAGTGTTCTGTACGCTGTTCTGTAATCCCCATTCAAAGGCATGTCAAGGCGATAAACTTCGTTTGAAATTGCGTAAAAACGAGCGTTTGCGTGTATTCCTGTCCGACGTACAATGGTGAAATCTATCGTATCGTATTTTGGCACCAATTTTGTGTTTATATTGATGCAGTTAACATATAAAAGTATAAGTAAATTTCCCGAAAAACATTCGGTTTTACGAATAACGGCAATTCAATTGGAATATCTTATCAAATGGAACACCACGTTTGGTTCGAAATTTGATATTTTTAGGCACTCGAACCAACATTGCCATCGGTTTTCGAGAACAGTTTCTTTGTTTTGCTCTATATAGGAGCTCCCAAAGTAAGCTCATCCGTTAATGGCGTAAAAACAACACAGAATTTTCAGGGGAATCGCCAAATATGCGATATCGCCAGGACCAACGTTTGGACAATTGGACTCGATAAAAACTCCCATCGAAACGTTGGCTCCAACGACTTTCCCTATTGAACGACTTGTCACCACTGTTGTTGGCATGTGCTTTTATGGTATGTGCTCCCATTATCTACAGAAGAACTCCCTGCACAAAGCTTATAGCATCAGCCGGCTGCTGCACTTATAGCCCATTGCAATGCTGCGACAAATGTCGAGAGGATATAAGGAAGATAAAGGTCACATATGTTCACTAAAATGTGGCTTCCATTATGTAAATCTCCTCGCGAGCTTGCTTTAACTGAGTTTTTTTTTTAATATGAAATACGTAGTGAGATTACGAAGACTTCATGCGCACTTAATTGCCCGAAGAATATCGTCAGTGCTAGGTTAATTCATTTTTGTTTTGCACATGAAATAGCTATAGATGTACAATGCTGAATACACATGTAGAATAATATACACCAAAGTGCAAATAACGGACGGGTAAACAAATTGTTCAGTTTGGCTAGCTGATATGCTTAAGTGAATTAGGTCAACTCCACTGCAACACGGTGCATAATTTATATGAGACGGGCTTTTGGTTGCTGCCCTTGTTTGCGCATTACGTTTTTACTGATGCGACCCCGATACCTCCCGTTACTCCTCGTTACGTCGCAGTATTTTCGTAAAAGTGCAGTCACGTTTTGTGATTGTATTATTGGTGCTGTATGTAGCTGTATAAACCAACAGGATGGATGGCCCACGCTCTGATGGATTTGCCCAAGACCATGTAGGTTGAAATAAATATCAAATAGACCCTACACTTTTCTGAATAATGTTGGTTAACTCGAAATGCATGAGGGAAATTTGAGTGAATTGTAAACGAATTGGTGGAACTAACAACCTTAAGGTCCTTTTTGTACTTTACTGTCGTCGTTTCTCTTTTTTTTTTTGTGCCCTGTTTCTCATACAATGAACACTCTGCAAGAACAATACGCTGGGCAATTTCACCATGTGTAGCCCCGCCACGGTGGTCTTGTGGCTATGGTACTCGGCTGCTGATCCGAGGGTCGCGGGATCTAATCCCGGCCGCGGCGGCTGCATTTCGATGGAGGCGAAATGTTGAGGCCCGTGTGCTGTGCGATGTCAGAGCACGTTAAAGAACCACAGGTGGTCGAAATTTCCGGAGCCCTCCACTACGGCGTCTCTCATAATCAGAGCTGGTCTTGGGACGTTAAACCCCACAAATTAATCAATTTCACCATGTGTAACATTTCCTTTACCTCTGATGTGCGAGTAAATTCATACGCTTATCGAACTGACATAGTTTTTGTCTTATCAGCACTCCACTTCACCAAGTGATAAGTGCGCAAAAGTAACACCGCTACGCTCTAAATAGCATTTAGTGGTTTGATAATAACACGCCATAGGCTTTTGTGAATACTGTGAGTACGATGTATAATCGCGGCTGTATATGCCTTCTAAAACGCTTTCCTTCTTTCGTCAGGGTCGATCGAAGGACTTTGCTTTTGCTATTCCAATTACCCCTTGCGGTAATTACGCGCTTAATTTTCTTGAGAATTTGGGGGAAATCACTGCGCTTTATATCAAACTATATCGACTTCAGAATTTGCGTGTAGTATTACCTGCCGCCGATTGAGTAAATAGACAGGCGTCGATTAAATGTTCTTACATTTGCCACTAAAAAGCTACAGGACATGGGCTCACCTGATAACTTCTGCTGATGCATGTGCTCCTTTATAAGCGATCGTTTTATGCACATTTTCCAAGCAGCTTCCCGGCTAATGCTGAAAATGCTTTTGCATAAAGTGACTCAGCCGTCCTGGTTCGTGTCTTCGCAATCCTGATACGAACTGCATGGGACGCGTCATTAATGGGACTCTAGCATGAAAGTTATCGCTTCATTGTAGTTCTTTTTTTTTTTTTTGCTTATATATACCGCAGGAACAATCGGTGTGCTTTAAGCAAAACATGTTTCTCAAGAACGGTTCTAATCGTATCCCACAGATTATGGGTCTTCCCCGTTGCTTCGTTTTGTAATTGTTCAGATGTGGAAATATCCAGCGCTGTTTTCGGTTGACGCGTAAAATGTGCATCAACTGACAAGCCGTATGTAATGACAGTTTCCTGTGCTTAATTTAAGTTCCCTGGCCGCGCATCATGATATCTTGAATATTCGCGAAGAAATAAACTAATATATGCTCATTTGCGACATGCAAGCACAGAAATACAATTAAAATGTATATATTCATTCCCGAACGACTTTGCAATAATGGCGTTTGTGTTCCAATGGTTGACAAGGGAAAGTTGTAAAGCAATCAGGAAGCAAACTGTCTGTATAACATCACATATATAATGAAGAGTGCATCGTGCCTTGCTTTTACTTTAGTGACGCATGGCGACAGTGATGTGATCACTATGGTGATGTATATAATCACTTTGGTGATGCACACCAAACAGGCTCAAACATGCGTTTGTGAAGAAGAACAATATTGTCCTTTAGAACCGAAGATGCAGGTTTTTCTTTATGTGCAAAATGGATATTCTTTTCTTTTATGTTGAAGGGTCCTTGCATCGATATTGCCTCATTTTCTTTTTGCTCAGTTATCTTTTTTTCTTTTTTTTACATTTTATCCGCAGAGGAGGTCATCTTTTTCTCGTAATTCTGCCTGTAACGAGCTCGCCTATGCCTCCTTCAGTCCTCATTGATTGGTATTGTATTGATTGGCATCTATGTGTTTTAACCATCATGCAATTCTAGCGCATTCGTCGGGGCTGGCTCGCCTGGAAATGGACGCATCGCAAGTGTTTCACGCTGTTTACAGCGTTGTGCTCACGTGTCCAAAACATTTCAACTGTGTGCGACAAATTACCAAACAGATGGCGCCGTAAGGTATCAGGAATTGCCCACAGCAAATAAAGAATTCCGGTAATGTCGAATACCGCCAAGCTAAGTGGCAGATAAGCATATCGGCTACGAAAACTTCCTTGCGCTCGTAGGGCTTGTTTATAAATCTTGCAGCGTCAACAAGCAGGGCGTGCTGCATATGAGGTTTCGTATGCGTGATAAAAGAAATGGATGGTTCGTTTCCATTAGGACATCTGCTATCAACTTCCAACATCCGCTCATCAAAGTAGTTCGATAAGCGCCGTAAGTACCTGGGAAGTGTCACCTAAGTATATAATGGAAGACTGACGTCGAATAGGGCGAGAAGGTGATCCACCAATGGTGACGCGAAGGTGACTGAGTGCATTCTTGTGTTGTCGGTGCTAAACACCGCTGGCCGAGGTCGATAACGTAATCACGTTGGGATGGAACAGCGACGAGACAGAGCTCGAATGCAGATGGTAGGAAACGTTCCGGTGTAAACACCACCATATCTGGCCACGATAAACGGCAGTATGAAATTCGGAAAATGGAGCTTGGGCTTTCAGATCAGTATTTCTCTGTATCTGCACGTGAAACACATAATACTGGTTGATTTCTGGAGTATTAATTCCCCAAACCACGATATTATTATAAGAGACGCCGTAGTGAAGGGCTTGGGAAATTTCGACCACCTGGGGTTCTTTAACGTGCACTGAAATCGCACAGCACACGGGCCTCAACATTTCGCCTCCATCTAAGTGCAGCCGCCGCGACCAGGCTGAAAAGAATGAAATGAAATGAAATTGTTATAAACATCATCATCACAATTAACGTTAGCATCAGCAGCGGCCTATATAAAGTCCACTGCATGATGAAGGCAGTCCCAACGGTTTCCAATTCTTCCGGTCTAGAGCTAGTGGATTCCACTTTATATGTCTGCGAATTTCTTAACGTCATCGCTGAGCCTAACCTTTTGTCCGTGTCTGCTTCGTTTCTCCCTCTATTGGAAGGAAGAGAAAAAGAAAGGAAGAAAGGCACAAAGAAAGCAAGAAAAAAGTTTTGGTGAAGGATCGCATACGGTCCGCACACAATGATGAAGCGCTCCGCCACGGTGGTATAGTGGTTATGGCACTCGGCTGTAGATCCGCAGGTCGTGGGATCGAATCACTGCCGCGGCGGCTGCATTTCGATGGAGGCGGAACGTTAATGTGCCTTTGTATACTGTGCAATGTCAGTGTACGTTAAAGAACACCAGGTTGTCGAGATATCCGGAGACCTCGTCTCTCATAATCAGAGCTGGTTTTGGGACGTTAAACCCCACAAATCAATCAATCACAATGATGAAGCGTGGTACGACTAACATAACTGATACGTCATTACATCCAGAACTTGGCACCCTTGCCTGTTACATCACGATTAACAATGAAACTAAGGGCTTCTCTCTTCTGGCGGTTTTCAGGGCTTGGAACTGGCTTGAATTTTCTTTTTCTTTTTGCTTAAACGAGCACAGGCTGCAAATCACTATTTACCAGGTTTTCACACTGCATGGTTGCAGCACTCTTTAACACCAATGCATACTTGCCCTGAACTCTCACAATGCTCCAGTGACAAATTACTCTGTTCTCGGCTATCGCTACAGTGACCTCATTGTTTGCCATATGTCTCGAGATACGCCGAACTGCTCTATTGTTTCACGAGCGTATTCCGCAGACGGATTTGTTCGCACCTTCGCCAAAAACGAGATGGTCTGACATCGCACGTATGCAGATAAGCGTTACAGTGTCAGCTCGCATTACACTCGAGTGCGCGACGAGGGCAACCAATGACGACGTAGTATCCACTTAAGGACATGATGAAGCCGCCGCTAGAAGAAAATACACACAAAGGCAGAAACACAGCAACAGGACAAGCGGCCGCTTGTCATGTTGCTGTGCTTCTACCTATGTGTGTATGTTGTAGAAATGGCTTCATCATGTCCTTAAGTAAATACCAACTAGGCCAGCAAGCCGTGTTGTTAAAACATAGTATCCACTCTTCAGATCATGCAGAGTTCTGTATGTTCAACAACCTGGTCCTATACCACAGGAACCTTATGGTAACTACGGCATGACAACCGTGTTATATCTTCGGTGAGCATTTATATAGGTACTTTGCACAAAAAGCGGCACTACGATACTTCGCTATTTCCAGCCAGGCGGTATGCCAAGAAAATCAAGTTAGATTAGAATAAGTCCAGCAAAGCATGCTTCATACCTTTACAAAACTTTTCATCAATGTTCATGTGACTTCGACATTTAACCACGCGCTATGTAGTATGGGAGCTTGGACACTAGTCATTCTTTGGCATCGGATGCTCTAACCCTGTGTTAAGCTACCTATATATGCGAAGGCTAACCGCTCATCGCCAAGGGGCATCAGTGGAGATTAACCATTGATCGCTAACGTGTACCTGTTGTGAATAACCGTCTGTGACTAACCGTCTGTGTGACTAACCGTCTCTTGATGTCTAAGGTGCGTCATGGAAACTCTCAGTGTTGATCCACAGGATGCGTGTGAGGAAACTAACTGTTCACCTGATAAGAGACTAACTGTGAAGGACTAACCGTTAAGCCTGGTGTAGTTAGTCCCAAAAGGGACTGATGGCTGTTACATCGTCATTAGTCCCTGGCATTTCGCAGCACCCCTTCGACCTTAGGGTGTTGCGAATGCGCACAGCTGTCCTCATGCTTAACTTGTGCCGCCCGCACAGTGCGGCTAGAAGTTTTGTTCTCCCCGTCTCTGTTACAAATGCGGAAAGACACGCTAACGTTGCAACCGGCCAGGTAAGTTTATAGAGCACGAGTTCCACGACGCATGTTGGCTTGTGCTCCGCTAAGATGTGGCGGTTCTATTATGTATATGATTATCAATTCCTGGGTACGCGCAAGTCTGTAATTGGTGAGTAGGGCTTCGTATTCGGGCCTATGCGCCCAGACGATTGCGGCAGTGGGCTGGCATCACAAATCGAGCCGTCTGAGCATAGCTTTCCTCAGAATAGTCCACTGCTTTGAGCCACTAACTGGTCTTTAACGGAAGTGTCAGGGCAATGCGAGACAATTCCTTGAGCACTATCAGTGGTCCTCCTAGAAAGAATGCATATGCACCATTCTCCCAAGTAACCCTTCTTCGAATTCGCCGCTACCACACTAATTAAGTCTTTCTTCCCTTCTCTTTTTCTTTTGTAGACGCTATGTCCCGTCACTATAGTTGTGATCATGTAGCAGCGTCGCAAAACAGTACCTTTAGATGCTTACCTTTGGTTGGGCAACAACTTGCAGTGATTATATATAGACAACACGTTAGCGGTAGTCTTTTATAAGGGGACTCAGCACCATTTTTGTTCCTCACCTAGACAGTTCGGTTTTATTGTCATTACCGAAAATATCACCGTTACTATTGCGCCACCGATGAATTCATCGCATGGCTGAATACGCTGATATTGCTCAATCAAGTCATATCGTCGTCCTGTTTTTTTTTATTATTATTAAGGAATGAAAATATAGATTTCGTAAGCCTCTGTCCTACACGTCACGAGGCGAATATAAGTTCTTACGCTTCATCTGACCCTGCGGTGACCTTTCATGAAAAGCAGGTATTTGGAACATGATGGGAACATGTTTTGGCCAACGTTAAGCATTTTTACGATGAGTCTGTACAAATAACATTCATGCACTGACAACAACACGATTATGAGAAATTACGTTAACATCTCGTTATGGTCAAGATGAATAGTGCTAGCTATATAGAGAATTTATGAGGTTCTTGTCCAATTAAGAGTCGCGAAGAGTGCTCACTCTTCGCGACTTGTGTAAGAGATCGTCTACCGAGGCGGTTCGATCGATCCCCCAGTTGAATACGCTGTTCCTCGTATTGCGGGCACTTTGTAATGATATGCTTGACTGTCGCATCGGAAGTGTCAGTGATTGCACTGCGAGGACGTTTTAGATGCGAAGCAGCTTATGGCGGGGCTTTGTCCGTCCCTCCTTCCGTCCGGCGTCCCACACCCCCACAGCGCATGTGCGTCCCCTCCCCCTCTCTCTTCTCTCCTACGGTTCCCTCCTTTCTCTCCTCTAGGAATCCTCTACTCTACGGAGCGGCGCCCGCGGCCCCTCTCTCTCCTCTCCTACGCTCCCCCTTTCTCTCCTCTAGGAATCCTCTTCTACTCCACGGAGCGTCGCGCAAGACAGGTAGTGCGACAGCTGCATACTCCGCTAGGGGCGCCACGGTAATTCCGCGGTATGAAAATGGCGGAGCGCGCGCGCCTCATCCCTCTCCTGTGCAGCGCCGCGATGAGCGCTCGGGCAATCACGCAACCATCGCGTTCTCTGTCTCTTCTCTTATACATTCTCATGCGCCCTCTCAATAAAATTACACCATCTCCCGCTCAAGCTAACCATCTCCCCGCTGCTTCGCAACCACACATGGTTCCCTTTAGCGGGAGATAGTGTCATTTTTTCTTTCGATGCGGCACGAGAATTGAGGCGTGTACGCTATATTCGTCTAAACGTAGGCGATGTAAGAGCGTGTCCAACGTGTGGTCGATCTTTTGATTCAGTGTAAACTGTAGAAACAGATCCGCTTTATACAGAAGGGACGACTTGGTATGTTCATCAAAACATGCGTCCCTGCATAGTTTGTGGCACAGGGGGGAAAGAATGTTCTCGCCGTCTGAGCTGGAAGACATCACAGGTGTCGTTTCGGTTCAGCGCTTGTGTGGCTATTCTCATACATACATACATACATACATACATACATACATACATACATACATACATACATACATACATACATACATACATACATACATACATACATACATACATACATACATACATACATACATACATACATACATACATATTGCAGAGCCGCTGGGCTAATGTAGGTGCAGTTCAGTTTCGTGTCGTGCTTATATCTGAAGTGCGCTGCCACAGCATGCAATTAAATTTACGGTTCGCCACCATAAGAGGTCACCGTATATCGTGTCTCTCAAACTGATAGCGCTATTCATACAGGTAAAATAGAAAAGAGGGGGATCGCGGGACGACAGACGGCGGCGACATGAAGTGCGTGTGGGGTGAAGTACGGGCACAGAGCGTGGGAAGCTGACGTCCGGCACCTGAATGAGACTTCATAGACGCGCGCGCCTTATCGTTAATAGGCGCCCGGAACACACGCATTATCGCCTTCGGCTTGCTCTCGTTCCAGGCTGTCCGGTCGCATAGAATGAGCCGGGTATGCTCTTGCAACCCGCGCGCATGCACAGACGGTGCACTTGTGACGCCGTCGCCGCTGGATTGACATTACGCGGTCAGCGTCACGACGCTCACCTCTCTTCTCGGGGCCGGTTTATCGCAAGCGCGTCGTGGACGGCTTATCCGGCAGCGGCCACTCAGCGACGCCGGTCGCGGACGTGCCGGTAAGCACGACCGCAACCTGTCGGGCCAAGTCATTACCTGGGCGTTCGCCGTTGAACACTTTGCCCGCTCTCCGTGTACCGTGTTGTTGACAGGGCAAGAAAACTTATGGTCGTTAAGAGAGAATCCCGCAGAGAAGGAAAGCTTGCATAGAGGACGGCAGATAGTTTGGTGGGCACATGAGGTGGCGTTTGCGGAGGTGAACTGGCCGTAGTTAACACAGGACTGGGTTAATTGAAAAAAAATTGAAGCCATTTGCACGCCTGTGCCATCTGAGTAAACAGCGTAGCTGACGAGCAAGCGCCACCACCTTGCGATCGCAGACTGTGTTCTTTCTTGACGCTTCTTTCTTTCTTTCTTTCTTTCTTTCTTTCTTTCTTTCTTTCTTTCTTTCTTTCTTTCTTTCTTTCTTTCTTTCTTTCTTTCTTTCTTCTTTCTTTCTTTCTTTTCATATTGCATTCTCTCCTCACCCTCGCTTCTCTCCCACCCCTTTCTATACTATATACTGCACATGGCTATGCTAGGGTTTACCCTCTCACCCATTCATATTCCCCCTTCCCTTTCTCCTCCTCACACTCTCTTCTTTTTCTCATCCCCTTGCTAAACTATACTGTAAAAGGTAAAGCCATGATTTACCCTCTCCGCTCCTCCTTACCCTCACATCACACCTCCTCATCTTCACTTCTCTTTCGCAGCACCTTGCTGTACTATGCTACTCATGTCTATGCTATGTTAAGAGCTGCTTGGAAGGTGGCACATACTTTCTGCGGCACATAGACTATGCTGTACAAGGCTACGTCATGCTTTACCCTCTCCCCTTCCTCTCACACCACTCCTCCTCACTTCCTCCGCCCACCTGCTTGCTATATGTATGGCTATGCTATGGTGGAATTAGTGGCAACTTTCCTAACCGAACCACAATCATCACCATCATCATGGTGGAATTTGGTGGCACATACCCGCTTTCTGTGTCGCATATCGCCTCTAACAGTGGTGCGCTGAGAGCGTAAGGGCAAGCGAATAAAGAAGCGCGCGCACAGGTGCCGCACATTGGGCATTTCGTAGGAGTGCGCGCACACTCCTTTCGTGATGATGATACTTTTGTTCGGACATCAACGGCCTTGCCTCCTGCTTAAACAGCTACGCTGTTAAAAAAAAAATATGGGAGAGGCCTCTGCACTCGAGCGGGCGTATACATGATGATGATAATGATAACTTTGATTTAGCACGCTCAACTTGGTACATAGTGTAAATATTTTCTCGGTGAACTCCAATGTCTACGCCCTCCACATACAGCAATGTGATACAGTGTTTGCGCGTAGACCGTGGACATTCAGAAGGGACCCTTACAATGAATTTACTGCGTGTGTGAGTGCGTTTTCAGAAATTCTTTCGAACTTGCTCGATAGAATTCTGTCGCGCATTTTGACAACATATAGAATTTTTCTATAGTTTCAGAAGTTATTTGGCCACCACATTCTTATAGAAACATTAAAGACGTTATCCAATATGACATATCTATCGAGTTCCTTTTAAGATTCTAGAATAAGTTCATAAAAAATTCGGCTGAAGTTCCTTTTAGGATCGCACAAATTTCTATCATTTATGGACGTAAATAGAAATTTATGCGACAGTTTAGGGAAAAACGCCTTTCATGCCGCTAGCTCACCACCTTAGCGGTTACCCTCTCAAGAACAAACGACAGGTCTGGGTGCTCCTCTTTCGTTTAGAAAAAGCGATGGTCCTGAGTCAGGCACTGGTATTCACACTTGCTACCTATTGCACCGAGCGCCGACATTGCACCAAATCGCCACTGCTGCGGTTGCTTTTCTTTGCGGGGATTTTAGTGACATCCTTGTCGACGTCAAGGTTACGAAATGAGAATGAGCAGGATACGTATTTCGAAGGCAAGGTAGTCCATCGTCATTAATGGCGACAGATTGGTTTCCAAGGGAAGGCAAACGTGATGGAAGGCGCCAGTACAACACTTAATCAGCCTTCAAATGACATCCTCCGCCGCCTTCTACTCCTTATAAACATCATGAGCCAATCACAACTCAATGATGATAATGAACAACAGTGGTGCCCACTATGAACACTCACACGTAACGTACGGGGCACTTCCAGATCTCACTCGGGAAACTGGGCGATAGAGAGAAAGGCGACATTTCAGCAACAGCGCAATAGATACAACGCGTTGCGCAAGAAAAACAAGGTGTACCCCAGTTATCTGTGCGGGGGCGCGCGTCTGAAGAGCAACAAGCCGCACCGGGTTGTCCCTGTGCATGTCGCGCAATCTATACGTCCTGTGCCAGGTGGAAACATCGACTCCTATAGTCACCGACATTTGTGACATTAACATTACGAGTTTGTATAGCCATGGGACGCTCTGAAGAGTACGAACATGAACCCAGAATTTTATCGCGTACGAATTGCTTCCTGAATTTTCGACCATTGTCAATATTAGGGAAGAAATTTACTAACAATACAGGACCGACGCTTTCAAGCCTATTCTTGAAGCGGGTAAATTCTCCTAATCTTAAGCATGGCTCTAACGTAATATCTTATCAGTGTATGTAATCCCTCAATATAACAATGTACGTCGATTCTGAAGAATCTACCTGTGTTTCCAGATGAATCACACGCACTCCCGGCATTCATACTACTGAATCAATCAGTCCGAGTTACACAGTTCATGTTAATGACATTACAGAATTGAAAACATGCGGATCTGAAGTTTGAAGACTGTTATATGGCTCCCTCAGGAGGTCACGCACAAATAGGCAAAGGTTAGCATAATGAGAGCCATACAACAAGATCAGATCATGAAAATACGTTCATACAAACTCGTAGTCAGTACAAGAACGAAAACGGACCACGTGAGTGCCAGGAACTTAATAAATAATTGTTTAATTGTGAGCATTCAGATTTTCTATGAAAGAGTGTCTGTGTCATAAATCTGTCGTGAACTATTTCTTTTTTTTATTTCTTATGCCCCGAGGGCCGCATTTCGATGAAGGCGAAATGCATAAACACCGGCGTACTTGGGTCTAGGGGCAAGGCAAAAAACCTAACATTGTATTAATTGATCCACAATCCCTGCGGCTTGCCTCCTAACCACTTTGTAATGGCGCGTTAAAACACCAGACAATGTTAATTTGCACACATCACTATAGACGCTCTATGCTTTCCTTGTTCTTTCTTCTGCAATCGTGTCACCAAGTTACCGAGTGTGCTTATCGAATTGCTACGATTTACGCGCTGGTTCACTACAGCCTTCTTCTGAGATATGATATCTGCTTTTCGTATCGTTTCTCGGTTTTCCCGCCCCGTGTCTTCAAATGTATACGCGTTTCGGAGGATATCTACGAAGCGGGTCGTTTGCGCCGTGGACAATCGTTTGTCCTCCGTACATTTGTTTTCTGTAGCACGCTGTGACGTAGAGACGATGCGTTCGTGATCGCAGGCATGAAGCTGTAGCAAACCACTTAGGGCTTGTAATTGCACAGGCTCGCAGGGTACAGAGATTACGTCTCTCGGAACGGTTTTCGAGTGTATACACACTCTCCGCTGGCCACAGTTGTCGACAAGGTGCCAAAGATAGCACGCATAGCTTCGCACTGTGTTTGCAGGAAGTGCCCTCTTCTCCATCCCACGACCTCGGTGAGGAATTTGTACTGTACTCTTTTGTGTGCGAGCATGCGGCAGCTCTTTGGCAGACTGTCTACAAAGCTTCAAGCTATGGTGAAGAACGCCTTACGATTCTGACAGCGTAAGCTTTAATACTGAGGTAGTATACTAACGAAAAGGCTGTTAGGTCTCAGAAAATATACGGGGTGCCCCGCCACGGTGGTCTAGTGGCTATGGTACTGAACTGCTGGTACGAGGGTCGCAGGATCGAATTCCGGCCGTGGCGGCTGCATTTCGATGGAGGCAAAATGTTGAGGCCCGTGTACTGTGCGATGTCAGTGCACGTTGAAGAACCCCAGGTGGCCGAAATTTCCGGAGCCCTCCACTACGGCGTCTCTAATAATCACATCTGGTTTTGGGACGTAAAAAACCTCAGAAATCAATCAAAATATACGGCGAAAATCAGAAAAATAGTGCCTAGAACAACGTTACCCGATTAGTAAAAGGTGCACAAAATTCCGTTGCGAAACATATCAGCAGCCATCAGAAGATGCTGTATGACCAGTTGAAGGACGAACACCATCCCCGCAAAAATCGGCAGTTGCACCGAGCTATAGCGCTGTGACGTTCCCCTTATCACTGTCGTTAGAAAATCACGCGCCCATGGTTATGCTTTGAGCCCTCGAACGTCATATGACGGATGCATTTTTATTTTGCGCACTCGATAAGATCGCTTTGCACTAGGAACCTAAATGTCAGCCGATGGCCAAGGAAGTGCGATGTTAATATTAAGATAAACTTTGAACTTTGCCGCGATGCACGAAGAATAGAAGTACCGCGGTTCTATGATACCGGCCAGCAAAGGGTTCATTTGACATTCAGAATAACAGCTAAGCAGAAAGGGCTGTTGAAGGCATCTTTTTATCAAAGGCCAAGCGATAATGTCTAAGAGGCATGCATGAGAAATGTGTGTCCGCATATTGCGAGCTCAAGAGCAGTGACATCCGGTCAGAAAAGTGTGACGCTCGATCCGCATTGCGAGCACTTTGCGCCCTTAAACAACGCATATAATGACAATGTAGCATGTGATCCGCGCGTTTGGCAAGCTGTGACAAATAGGAGACTATGTTATTAGCTGCGCATTAAATAATTGCAGACACGTCGCTTGTGTATCGTTCCAAGTGCGCATAAACATTAGCCACTGAATGGCCTAGTCACTATTAAACAGAACCGCCACGGCGGTACAGGGGTTGCGGGGCTCGGTTGCTCACCCGAAAGACGCATTTCGATAGAGGCGGAGTACGTTGGCCTTTATAGATGCCTGCCCCGCCACTGTGGTCTAGTGGCCATGGCATTCGGCTGCTTATCCGAAGGTCGCAGGATCGAATCCCGGCCGCGACGGCCACATTTCGATGGGGGCGAAATGTTGAGGGCCTCGGTATAGTGTGCGAGGTGGTCGAAGTTTCCAGAGCCCTTCACTAAGGCGTCTGTCATAGTCATATCGTGGCTTTTGGGCCCTTATAGTTACTATGAAATTTCTGCAGTGTTGGTCAGCCTCATTTTGCGCGTGATTCTGCTTGTAGAATTCGCGTTCAAATATTTGCACGCAGGTGACTGTTCTGCGCAATATTTATTTTGTTCTATGATAAGAATTCTGAAGTGGAGCTAGTCTTATCGCACAATATTCGCTCGAATCTACTCTTCTCCCCATTTCAACCTCCTATATGCTGTCTACGGCACGCCGCACTTCCATTCCAAACATGCAAGGCAGGCCGGTGGCGTAGGCTCTAGGTGACACCACGCATAAACGACTCCCTGTTTTTGTTTACTGCCATTACGTTAAAGCTACACAGTTGTCTTGTACAGTCCACTTAGCTTGTAACTTCCACAGTTCAATCAAAGCCAGCATAGTTCCCCGGTGTTTTCTTTGACTTCATTTCTTGTTGGCTGCATACGCCTGTGACAAATTTTTTTTTAAGTTATTCGGCCCCCGTGTCCTTCTCATTCATATACAGAGCGTGCCATGTGCCAAAGGTTTGCACCGCTTGTTTTTCCACGGGCTGCCCTTTTCCGCCTGGCCCGCATTCGCGGCAGTTATGCGTCTACCAAGGCAAGTTGGTTTAGCATGACGAAAAGGAGAATGCGCTTAAGAATCTGAACAAAAAAGGACAAAATGACAAGACAGAATAACTGTGTGTTTCAATTTCCCTCCCCTTGAGCCCACGCCTTCTGAGCAGATCCCCATCTTCGTTGGTAACAAGGTATAGAGTACTTGAAGATCTCGGATTACTATTGTGCTTTACTACCGCTTAGAATAACTCCACCCCCCCCCCCCTCCCCCCGCTTCCCCATCATGTCTATTTCTCTTCATATGTGTTGTAGCTCTTGTCGCTTAAGTGTCCGCTGTACATTCCCCTTAAGAAGGATAAGCACACTTGAGGAAGCTCATATCATTTTATGGACAGCACAGTCCACTAATAAAACATGTTGGGTGGGCTCTGCTTATCCGAACGCGCTACGTAAAAAAATTGTCGTTTGTAATACAAAAAGCAGCCTACGTTCAGCTGATGTACTGATGTGTCTTTGTGACGCTCCTTTGATTTATGATTAGGAGTCGCAATAGAATGACCCGTTCACTGTGATAACTTCGATCTCTGGAGTCGCGTAACGGAGACTCTTCAATTCGTATTCTAAGTGTCGAACGTTCGCATTTGCTCCGTAACGAGCCCATTTATGTGTCCGTATAGAGCGAGAAGTGTGCGAGCCCGTGAGCAAGCGGGAAAGGAAACGCCGGCACGGAACGAAAAAAAGGAACAAAGCTTATAAAGGTCCTCGGCGAAGGAGAAGCTTACGAAGGCGAAAACGACCCACCCCGAAAGTGATCGGCCAACGGGAGGAAATTACCTCACACATCGGGAGGATAAAAACCTCTGAAGACCGAAGCGCACGAAAGCGGGAGAACGATAGACCGTGTCCCCGAGGCGCCGCCTTGCTTGCTCCATCCATCTATCTATCTCCTCTACGAGCGCGGAAGAATGAACGGGAAAACAAAACAAGCCCAAGTCCCGTCGCCGCCAGGAAAGTCGTTCATCCATTTCGCACTTTGTGCGCGCTTTGTTCCACGCTCCCGAGCTCGTCGCTCGCGTCTGCGATCACGTTTTCTCTATCCAGGGAGCGAAAAGGGAGAGTGTAAGGTGCACAGGGGCGAAGGAGGAAAAGCGTTTTGGGGACTAAACGCGGGACACGGGGAAGACCGAGGAGGAGGCGACGACGAAGACTGGCGTTTCGACCTCCTCCCGCGGAGAAGGGAGGTAGCGGGAAAAGCGTCTCGTCTCGCCGCCAAACGCGCTACACTGGCGTCAATACATGGATCGTACAGGATCGATGGGAGGTCTCTCCTTTTTTGTTCGCCGGTGGAAAACGTAGCTTTCCCTTTTTTTTTTTCCTTTTCCTCGCTATGCCCTCAGTCTTTGGCTGCCTACTTTTGCGCGTCTTCTGTACTTCTTCCTCACCTCGAAGGGCTCGGCGCTCCCGGCTTCCCTCGCGAGTTTTCCTCGACTCCCTCCCTGTCTTCCCGTCGCCATGGAAACGCCGCTCTTGCCAAGATGGTGACCGATCCCTCGTCCGTCCCTGCCGCCCTTTCGCTGCCGATTCCCTCCCTCTCTTCCTAGTTTCCGGCGACTGCTATACCCTAGATTAACTCGGGAAAAGAAGGAAGTGAAATGGGGAATTGCTAAGGGGAAAAAACCAACTAATAGAGAAACTGCATTAGGGTCATGAAGGCGCGGCAAGCTGCATCAGCAAGCGGTGGAAAACCTATCCGGAATGGCTCTTTTCTGCTTCGCTCTTTCCCGTTCGAAGAAGGGAGAGATGGAAAGAGGGGCCAAAGAAAGGGACGTTGGAAATCGGGAAAGATCGGGAAGCGTGTATATATAACAAGACAGATTAGAGCGCGCCGGCCAAGCTCGGTAGCGACCAATAGAGGAAAGAGGCGGAGGAGGAAGGGTGATGGCGAGAAGACAGCTCGAACTGGCGATTAGCAGATTGCCCGTTCCATGCGCCAAGAGGAAACCATCGCGGTCGACGCTTGGAGGCCGCACGGCGCCCGCCGATCGAATCTATTGGGGGCGGAACGAAACGAAAAAGGCCGCACACTTTGTCGCTGTCGCTTTGGCCTGGCAGAATTCGCTTATACGCGATACCAATTACTCAACCGGTACAACCCGATTACTGGCGGTCAGAACTCATACGTAATGAAGCTACGCCGGAGCTCGACACGATGTGATGATCAATGTCTCGCATCTGCACGAACTGCTTCTGGTTATCGAATCAATGTCGGACGCTTGCGCGAATTTTCCTGGGGTATCAGGTGTTACGAGTGTGGTTTGCCAAACTTGCCAAAGAACATGTATGAAAAGGCGCCATATCATGCACTTTTGTGTTTGTCGTTGCAGTGATGGTGATGTTGTGGCTACAGGCGGTGTTAAGGAGGCACTGGCCTGGCAGACCTGTCCGCGGCAATTGCTCCGCCCGAGCGTCTCTGTCCATGTCGCGTGTGTCACCACGTGTCACTCAATTCTTGTCTTTTGGAGAGATGTTATAAGCAGGGCCGATACCTCCTTGTCGTTGCACTCTGGTACCAAGATGTTCATTTTAGCACTTCCTTTAGGACTTCGTCATGGTGCGACCTGAGCAAACTCGTATAAGTCGTCAGAAAGTTTGCGCGTATTCGACAACGAAAATCATTCATTCATTCATTCATTCATTCATTCATTCATTCATTCATTCATTCATTCACGCTTTATTCAAGTCAAGCGTCAACATATGTTACAGATTTCGTTTTCTCCTTTACGATCCTTCATCAGGAAGCAAATCATCTGCTCTGACCTTGCTTTTGTACACAAATAGCCACACATTCGTTCATGGTATGTCCCCTCGATATCCCTCATATATGCTTCATATGAATTTTCTTGTTGCTGTTGTTTCGTTATATTACAGTGCCTTTAACCAATTTAGACTGCCTTTTCGAAATGTATTTTTAGGAGTGGTTTGGTGACAAGCCAGCTGTTTAAGTCATTAGTAAATCATTTAACTGATCGAAATGTGCTACTAAAGTAAGTGCAACTTGAAACAGTGTTGTACGTTCGGTAAAACTTCATTTGTTTGAAGGAAAGCTTTGGTTCTTCCTTACTTTCTTTTCTTACTTTGCACGGATGGCTGTCAGAATGACTGTATGGCCTATCCGGGAGTTATTCAAGTGTAAGGAGCGCGATTAATAAGGGGCCAGTGAAAAAACTTGAGAAATATAAAGAACGTACCAACGAGTGAGCGACAAGACAAAGGTGGGAAGTTTCGCCAGCTATTGGGGATAACACGCTAGTGTCATAAGGAATAGCGAAAGGAGAATTGATCAAGGGCTCGTTTTTATTTTCTGTTAGACACAACGTAAATTAATCCAACAGGACAAAGAAGCTAAGGAAGACAAAGGGACATCGAATACAGTGTTCTTTAACGTAAGTGAAATAATTGTGGAATAAATGAAAAGGAATTGAAGTATATGTAAAAACGGACTTGTAGTCTCTAGGGACCGAACCTGCGACCTTCGGATAACGCGTCCGATGTTCTACCAACTGAGCTTCGACAGCGGCCGTTCTCCCGTCCACTTTATTAGGTAGTTCTGTTCAGATCATCCCAGGAGCGTTAGCCAGCGCCACTCGTAGCCATGGTAGTGTCTGGAACACTCCTTTTGCCGGAATGCATCGCGCAGCACGTGATCGTCTTAAGAGCTGGCTGCTGACCGATAAACCCTCGCATGCTACCTGAAGCACCAAGTCTAACGGTACGAGACGACAATTATGAGATAACGAAATGTGAATTGATCAAGTACATGAATACGATGTCTTCACGCAGCACAGACAGGTCAGCAAGGACACCATATCGGAGGACGCCGCAACGCCAGCGCTGAATACGAAGCAATTATTTATCGAGAAGCACGACTCCGAACGGACTCTATAAATTATTTAGGCATCCTTTCTGGTCGGTTCCATATGGTAAATGCCTATATCCAACTTTTCTCTGACTACCTGGCCAGTTACTATACTCTGAAGAAAACACTCCGCTCACCAAGTCTTCACAAGTCCACTTGTCGAAATGTTGGCTATCGACATCCCCTGTTCAACGTCTCTTTCTTTCTTGATCACTGCTTGATTTTCACTGCTTTAAGCAAAATCCTGCAAATTATATAACCGAGATTAATCAATGAAAACGAGGAACATTACTTCTCTTAAATAACGTTTCCTCCCTCTTTCAGGACAGTATCTCTCGCCCATATTTCAACAAATTTAGAGGTGATTTCGCTTTAGCACTTTGTGTTTTCAGCTATATATGCTGCATTCTCATCGTCGCATCTGTGGCAGCCAACACACTTGACGATTGAACAACTGCGAAATCGCACGCCCTAACCCGTGAGGTGAACTACTGCGAAAGGCAGCGCAGGGAAACAGTTAATTGACCGCAAATGGTCGCACGTGGCTTCCCAGATTGCCACACCGCATATACTCAAGGCACGCAACGCGAGAGGCCGTAGTGCGTAACCTGCCCGCGACAATTGTTCCTCGCCGTTAGTTAACCGACAGCGCGAGAGGGGCGTCACCGTGGTGAAACCTCAATGCGAGGGTCATCGTTGCGTCAATTGAATTGTACGAGGAAAGAGGTGGGAGGGGCGTGTCGATGGGGAGCAGAGCATAGCAGACGGATGATCCGGACCACCGCGTCGCGCTTAATACTACAAAACGAGATTAGGGCGAATCTGTTAACTCTGTCCCCCCGGTTCGCTCGTGCGTGTATTTATACACACATGCATCAACCCCCGCGGACGTGTGGGTGAAAGACCCCACTTAGTCGATGGACGCTACGTCGGCAGAGGCACTGCCGGGGACCACGGGATTAGCTCACGGGGACGCGCAAGGGATCCGAGGGCGCACCGCGGGGTTTCCCCGGGAGCAATCCGCTCGGTAGCGGGAAGAGAGGAAGAAAAAAAAAAAAGGACTGGCCAATTAGTCGAATCGAAAAGCGTCAGTGGGGACAGCGTGTCGAGGGAGATCCCCGCTACGCGGCGCCAGCGGCAAAAGGCGAACGACAGCTCGCGGCAACTGTTGAAAGTTAAGCGAGCGCCACGCCACCGTGCGGTGGGTGAACGCTGCGAGACCACCACTGTCTCTGCTTCCCTACGTCCCCCTTTGGAAGAGGGAGCCGAGGTGGCGGAGGGGTCGCAGGCGCGACGTGTGGTGTGGGTTACTGAGCGGGACCTGGGGTGCGCGCCTAATGAATTTGCGGCGGCGTTTTACTCCCCAGCTCGGCCAGGCCATTCCTCGGTCGTTGTCCACTTACCCTCCCCGTCCAACCCCGTTGTTCCTCAGCCTTGCATCGGCTTTTGGAATTCATGAGCGAAAAGTGGCGCCCGACGTCGGGGTTGCGCTTCGAGGTGGTAAGGGGCGCCCCCTCGCAGCTGGGGGCACAGTTAGCGCTCCCACTCCTTCGCCAGGAGAGGGTGCCCCGAGTAATCACAGGATCCTAACAGCGGGTCTCCCTTACCACCACAACCGCATGCACCCTTGGCTGTTAGCCGCTGATTTAACTATTTAATTAGAAAAAAGAGGTTGGGCGGGGCTGCTTTTACCGCAGTTGTTCGCGCTCTGCTAGTCTCGCTGCATGCTGACGGCATGGTGGTTGTCGCACGAGTCCTCGCTTCGGGTTTATGGTACAGGTGGGGGGAAAAAGGGCGCCGGGTGAGCCTCTCCCTACTCTCCAGCCATCCCCAAATTTCATCGACCTGACAGATGGGCCATGTAAACGGGCCCGTTATGCCGAGCCTGATTGCCGACACGCGACTCGAGCTGTGCTCTTTTATGCTTATGTCACCGCTCGGCGTTTACGAGCGTGATGCTCGAGCTTGTGGTGGAGGCTTGGAGGGGAGGAGGGCGCTAGGGTTGAGGAGGAATCGAGTGCCAGAACCGAGGCCGGGGATGTGTGTGGACGTCTGTCGATATGCGGCGAGTAGGTCGGCTTCATTAGAGCGAACAGAACAAAGAAAGGTTTCCGCGTACAGGCTGCTAATGACGAGCTAGAGAGCGTGTATGCTGTTGATGCCTGTACGTGCCACACAGGAATAACACGAACGCCGCAGTAAACCACGGAGCTGTTGTCAAAGGACGCTGATAATTCCCAGTTCATTATAGCCAGGAGAAGCCATCAAGTCTAGCGTCTTAGAAGACGGCTTCATTTAGACGCATTGACAACATCCGCTCCCTCTGCTGCCACGGTCAAGAATATGTGACCCGTAGAAATAAAATGGTTGGCGCACATGTAGCTCTCGAATTGGCTGGCACGCAACACCAAGCGGCAGTTACCACCTACGGTAGTAACAATACCCCGTTATAAACTTGCACGCCCGAATGATGCAGCTGTGATTGATTGTGGTTCGGCTAAGGAAAGGACGCTAATTTCTGCAGCCCATGTCGGGAGCACGGCTAAGAGGCCGTGGGGGAAGGGGAAAAGGAATCAAAGATATAGAAAGGAGAGAAAAGCCGTAGTGGAGGGCTCCGGAAATTTAGACCACCTGGGGTTCTTTAACGTGCACTGACAACGCACAGTACACGGGTCTCTGGCATTTTCGTCTCCATCGAAAATGCGACCGCCGCGGGCCCTAACTTCAAAGGATGAATAGAGCTAGGAGAGCGTTGCTTGTGTTTTAGCTGGGTGAGCTGGAGCGGCTCCGCTTCAGCGGCGGTAACAATCGCCATGCCAGAAGAAGCCTGCCGAGCCCGCCCAGGAAAAGAAGCGGCACACTCAACGATCTCACCCCCGTCCTATAATTAGGGCAACGGCGCAAACACATCACGCACATGCTTGTGAAAGAATCGCGGCGGAATTGCTTTCTCAGGACCGCTGCTCAGACACTTTTCCGGCTATACTGAAAGCAAGACAAGTGCATGCACCCAGACAAAACAATAATAACAATAAAAATGAACCCACTGCCGCCGCAAGCGGAGCGTCTCGATAAGCGGGGCACAGCAAAAAAAAAAAATAAAATTACAGCAAAGCCGCGGGCGCATTTCTTGGTGAGTGTGCATCTCTCGCGTCACGGCCCTATTACGCATGCATGTATTCGCGCTTGGGTTTCGCGCGGTTTCGGGAACAGGGAAAGAAAAAGACGGGAAAGCTAACCGGGCACTCGTCCCACGCGACGCAGGCTGCCCCAGGGAGAGCCCCAGAAAAGAGGGAAAGGCGCGGGAGGAAAGGCGTTCATCTCCGCGGTGAGCTCGGTGCAAAAGGCGTTACTTTCGTCTCGGCGGCTTCGTCTTTTTGATCCTTTTGCGCCTTGTGTCTCTCTCGGCGGGCCGTGTGTTTTCCCGCATCCAGAATAATGCGGAATGCGGGCCGCGTTTGCCTTCTCGCGTCGGTGGTGGCATTCTTGTCTCTCCGGTCGACGCTTGTTGATTCGTCCGCTGGGACGCGTCGCGGAAAGCTTTTCCCGTGATTCCCCGGAAACTCGAGGCGCAAGAATGCATGTGTCGGTGTGTATGCGAGACCTGTCCGTCTGTTGCGAGTCGAGAGGGACGTGCAGGCGGTACGACGTTTACGGTATGAGCTCGGCGAACGATGCGAGTTTGGAAAAGACCTGGAAAGACCGGGCAAAGAAGACACCGTTTTATAAGTGAACTGTGCTCACTAATAAGGTCAAAAAGTAGAGTTGGAGCAAAACACACGCAAGGAAACTGACCGCAGGTTGGCAACTTTGCGTTCGTAAAAAATAAGTGAGTAAATAAACACTGAAAGAAATAACTGCCTCGTAAGTTCAGTGTCGAAATTCGGGTCGTCTTGAGGCGTTTCAAACAGGATTATTTCACTGCACTTTCTAGCCCCGCCATGGTGGTCTAGTGGTTGTAGTACTCGGCTGCTGATCCGAGTGTCGCGGGATCTAATCCCGGCCGCGGCGGCTGCATTTCGATGGAGGCGAAATGTTGAGGCCCGTGTGCTGTGCGATGTCAATGCACGTGAAAGAACCCCAGGTGGTCGAAATTTCCGGAGACCTCCACTACACGGCGTCTCTCATAATCAGAGCTGGTTTTGGGACGTTAAACTCCCACATAACAACTGCACTTTGTAAACAAAAACGACGATGTGTACTTGTTACTCAAGGAACTCAGTTTGGCTAGTCGGGTGGCATTACACCGAGAAGAATGCGCTTTGAGGACGCGGACGAAGACTGAACACACACAGTGCAACTTTCTAGGAAAGTTGTGCTGTGTGTGTTCAGTCATCTTCTTTGTCCAGGTCCTCGAAGCGCGTTCCCATTGGTGTACTATTTGAAATTGTTACATCAATGGCCCGAGTGTCCACGTGGTGTGCATAGACACCAACAAACAAAGAAAAACAAAAAAAAAACACGGTGGTGTGTTTGTTTTTTGGCGCTAGCACCGAGCGACATTGCTTCTCTTGCTCAGCACCTCCATTTTTTCCTCCGGACGTCGGCTGCTGTGAGAAAGAGGAAAAAAGGGCTCTGGAAATGTGCATTTATATACATTTATGTGTAAAAGATAAAGCTCAGAGTTGTATCACAGTTGTGATATATGCTGTGATATCACGCAGCAGATCACACAGTAGATATCACACAATTGATATATGCTGGGATATCACAGCATATATCTATTATACAGAAGAGGGTAATCTAATCATCGGCAAATTAATTAGACGAATTGAGTGGAAGTACGTGTACACCTCGTTGGGTACGCGGGTATGAGCCATGCCTAAGGAAGAAAGAAAAGTGAAGAAATGACACGTGGCGCATAGCCGCATTGAATTATGGGGCTCATATGTACCCAGTCCACTTAGTCTACGCCAGTCAAACGAATGTCCGCACTAGCGTCTTATATATACAAGAACGTAAGATAAAAACATTGTCTGCTTCGGCGTTCATATGTCAGAGCGCTTCATCAGAGGCGGATCGGTTCCGACCGGCACGCGAGGTGTACCCTGGATAGAGAGGGAGAGCGCTTTCGGTGGAAGGGCGCTATCTCCACGAAGCCGATACGGACCTTTGACAGGTTAACACACTGTGCGTCGGTGCCAGCGGCGTACATATATAGTACATACACCCTAAGCCCGCGGAGATTATCTGGGGCTCGCTCCCGCCGCTGCTTCGACAGCCGGTCGGCGCTCTTTTAAAGCCACACGTAGCAAGAGGCCCCATCTGGCGCTGAAAGAGTGCGCTTCGGGCAACGCTTTGTCGCCCAGTTTTGTTCGGCTTATGCGAGCGTATGTGTGTTATCTGCTTGTCGCCGAGAGAATAGAGTAGTCGCGGTTGACAGATTCGTTTGCGGCCTAACGGGACTCGCTGCAATATGGCCACTCGGAGCCGCTGTTGACCCGAGATAGCGATGGTGTGTAGTATATTGGCTCGTCGTGAATTGAGTGGGTGCCATATAGAAAGCGATCGCTCATATAACGACCGACGCAGTAACAGGTTGGTCAAAGCAGTGGCAGGTTGCGCTGGACTCTCGAAGCTCCCGTCGTTGTAATGACGCTTGAGCTCTGAGTCGATCTGTTAAAGTCGAAACTACTTCAGCACCCGTGTTGGTGTTGGTTTACACTATCGCTAAAGGTCAGGCAGGTGCCGAGGATCAAGCATACTGCAGCGAAACAAATCGGGAAATTACCTATTATATAAGGACCGGCGTGACTGGACAAGACTTGATTCAAAGGTCATCCACTCCCGCATACCTCCGCTACTATTATCTTGTGGCATTGCGCGACCTAATGGAACTTAATAAAGCTTTTCCATCCATCCATTGATATTATAATTCTAGAGGGCCAGTCAAGACAACCGCCAACATTAAACACTAAATTACGGGCATAAGGTTGGCTTCGACGACCCATATAATTCTAAGTACCTTATTTTACTGGCACACTGTCAGCACCGGCTGATGTTGGCTAGCACTGGCTAATACTGGTTAGCGTAGGCTCTCTTGGCAATTTGCTGGTTATTGTTGTCTAATGATAGCTAATCATTAATAACGTCTGCTGTTTTAGCAGCAGCACTGTCATCACTCAGTCTCAATCCAACGATTGAATTTTGTACCATTTCCAACATTTCCACCCCTTGCGTTGTGGGAATGTTCCTAGGCTGCTGCAATTTGTTCCCGAATGGGAACAATGACACAAAATGGACGTCGAATTACAAGCAGGCTTCTTATAGCGCCGCTTATGCCTTCATGCTACAGAATGAGACAGACGGGCTTTTCTCTTTGCAGAAAGGGCGGCACACTCTCGGTGTAACGTGGAATGTTCCATTAGCGGTACCGCGGCTTTCACTTGTCGACGGAAGTGCCGCACTCGTTCTAATCGCCGGGCGAGGCCGCTGCTAATCAGTTCGGCGCTGCATGGGAAAACGAGCGGCGGAAGGCCGGCACACCATTTCTCCCTGGAACAGGTACTCGAAGCTGTCACGGAGAACAAACACTGCCGCGCTCCGTGGGCGCCAACGTGGCCGCGGTTCGGGATCGCGCGATTTACGGCAGCCGGCACAGGACGGGTCGGGTCGGCCTCGGCAAAGGCGAAGGTCGCGTTTTGTTTGAAACGAAAACAGCGCTTCCGGCCAAGTCTCTTTCAGGGTTCGAGTCATTTCGTTCTCCTGATAAGTGGACTCGCGCCTTTCTGGTCCAGTAATCAGTCGAATGACCTCAAACAATGTCAAGTCAAAATGAATTGTTTCTGTCGCAGTGCTTTGCAACCGTGGCGTAGAGGCCACGGGCGTTGGCTTGCTTAGCCTGATGAAGCGCATTCGATTCCGCCACGCCGGATGCAGCACTTCGAAGTGGGCGAAATGTAACAAAGGAAAAAAAACCTGCAGATCCTACGGATTGTGAGAATCGATGTGATACGAAGCAACAGAGGGAATGTCACCTACGCCGCACTGTTTCTCATTTATCCAAGTGCTACGAGTAGGCCCAACGTTCTTGAGTAAACTGAGTGGTTATATGTGTGCAACGCGGGCTGAAAAGCCACATCGACAGCGCCGTGGCGACAAGGGAGTAGATCATACGCTGTAATAGGCCACAAATATGAACTAAAGGTTATCTTTTTCTAGAAAGAGAGATGTCTCCATTAGAAAGCCGTTACGGACTTAAGTGGGGAGTGATAAGTCTATTGACGCATGATACGATCAGTGCTTAACGTTTGTTAGCTGACTAAATTTTGCCAGCACTTACGTAATGTCCTCTAGCGTTGCTTTTGCACCGCCGGTAACCTTCCAATAGAATGTTTCCCATTAAGAATGCTCATGGACACTGTGCTAACAAATTTTAAGTTATGTAGTGCAGTGGGCCTAAGTGGTAGCATCCAAGCACAACGTTCAGTCGTAGATCCCTCATAGCACCGCACGGCCACCAGACGGCGCCACCGCGGACGCGACCGTCGCGCCGCGCAGCGACATCTGTGTTTGCCGAGCGGTCCCCCGCTCCCCCGCTTCGTTAAGCGCCGCCCGCACCCTCTGGTGCGAAAAATCTGCACGCGTCGCGCACGCTCGCGCATCGATGAAGCGTTTTATTCGCGTGGTCGGCGGGGGCAGACGGCGCGATGAATGGCGGCCACCGAAGGTTTTGGGGGAGGGAGGACATCAGGAGGGAAACACGTCAGGGCTGCTTTAATTGGCGCCGAGTGGAGGGCTAATGGGATAAAATCACCGGGACGGCCGTCGTCCTCACCTAACACCCTACGTCATGCCTTCCTGGCCATGCGTTCCCCCCCTACCAGCGCCCCCCACTCCCTCTGGCAGACGGGTCGCAAATGGGCGCGTATGCCTCGGTGCGGCTTTGGCACACTGCGCAGGGTGCGTATATATATCGCTGCAGCCCGTGGTGCGTGTGGACAAATTGCGTCGTAAAACGAGCGAATGCAGCACTTTTGGTACGGTTCGTTACGTCACTGTTTGACCTTCGGATCGGGCTCGCGACACGTAGTTACCGAGGGCGCGCGAGGTAAATGGTGGAAGCATTTGCGACCATTAGCAAGAAATTGGCGTTTCTGGATGGTGCTGCCCATGCGTTACGTATGTCCAAGGCAAATGTACTTTCTCTCTCTCTCTCTGCACAATCAACGCACTGCCGTAACTAAACGAGATTTACTCGTGGACATTACTAACGATTTTGTGTATCGTGAAATTCAATCGTACATGCAATACTCTCGGTATGAAACATGTCAGTTTACGCATAGTGCATGTCGTTTCGTTCCCACCGTCTTCAGTTCGTGTCATATATATATGATGATGACGCTTATTTTCCGCATCAATACATCGTAATGATATGAAAGGGCGGGCGGGAAAAGCTGTCATTTAGACAGCGTGACAAAGCCGCAGGTCCCCTCACTATTGGGGGAAGCAGCGATAGCACATCAGCACATTTCAAGAATACATGTTACAATGGTCATGCAGCAGTAAAATTAAGTATGGTCAAGCTTTACCAGACATGCAAAGATGTGCAGTACATTGGCAGAGAGACACATAAATAGTGCAAGATATAGAGCGTTATACAAATATGCACATCGTACAAATTATTCGTAATACTTATCTAGAGATTCTTTTTAATTGCAGTCATATTGCCTCGTACACTAGCCTAAGGAAGATCATACCCTGCATCGGCCATATCCGTACTGCCATGGTTATCTCTAGCAATGGGGCAAAGCAGTTGCGGTACGCAGTGTTTCTGCCGTCTTGTTCCATTCCGTGAGCATTGTACAGACGACAAAGTTAGCGAAGTACAGTCCTTACGTAATTTTAAATTCGACGGTAAAAAAAAAAGAAAAAGATGTAAGGCACTCAAGCTTTGTCCCGTCTTTCCTTTTTTTTTTTTCGCGCTAATTAAAGGGTTCATTCACCACAATCTCCCGCTTTGTACCCTAGCGCAATCGTTGTTACGATGAGCTATAGTGCACCCAACGCCGTAGTGAATGCGAAACGCAAAAAGAAAAAGTTACCCGTGTGCAGATATATGAGGCGCAGTTTAAAGCACCTCATCTCAGAATGCGGTCCTGCAGAGGTAGTCAGTCACAGTTAATCCGGAGCCCCTCCACTACGGCCGGCCTCATAAGCATATCGTGGTTTTGGCACACAAAACCCCATAAATTATTATTGATCAACTAGGGTGATGTTACCCAGAACTCAATGTTATAGTCTTTGTTCTAAATATTTCTTCTGAAGGCCTGCCTGTTGCTCCAATTCAGGTGATGTTAAACGCCGGTCTTCTTCGTTAGAAAGTCTGCCATTGTCCCGTGTGTAAAATAGGTGCGCGTGATGACAGAACTAGCATTCAATATCTTTTTGACAGTCTTGATAGTTATACTTAAAAAAGAGACTTGCTTATTTCAATTGAGGAATACAGAACTATCTGAAAACGCTACTACCATGTTGACTCCCTTTTTATTCGGCAACTATTACCCTCGTATAAAGGACCCTTTTCCCTGGCTTCTTTTCCAAACCATTCATGCATGCATGTGATTCTCGCACTTTAGCGTATTCAGTTTTGAATCTGATAATTAGTTACGTTTGGTACTAGAATACACTCTGTAGGACCGTGATACGCGCTTGTTCGTCTTTCAAAGCGATATATAACCCTTCAACGACCGCCGTGGTGTGCGCTAGTGGCTATGGTGCTGGCTGCTGACCCCAAATACGCGGGTTCGATCCCCACTGCGCCGATCGCATTTTCGGTCGATGCGAAAGTTCTAGAGGACCCTCTACTCTGCAATATCAGTGCACAGTAAAAAGAACCACAGCTGTTCAAAATTTACGAGGCCCTCCGCTACGGAGTGCCGCATAATCATACCGCCGCTTTGGCAAGTAAAACCCCAGCAATTATTATGTACCATGACCAATCAACTGCGACGTGTGTGTGACGGTATTTTGAATTCAGCACACGACGTAGCGACCTAGCGGTTATACCAGTGCACTGTTAATCTCGAGAGATCGGGCTCGATTCCCGTGCCAGTGGTTTTAAATGCAAAAGCAAGCGTGCGCCCGGATTCTTCTGAAATAGATAGGAGTGGAAAGTCACGCAGGTTTTCACAAAAGTAAACAATAATACCGTCTTCTACGCACACAACCTCTTGTTTATAGTTACAGTGAAAAATAAAACAAAAAGGAGGGGACAAATAAATAAAACATGAGGCGATGATACTATAGCCACTGCTAAAATAGCTTCGCCAAAGTACTCGCACTCTGTGCAGAAAAGACGGCGATTCGCGAACACGGCGGAAATATGTGGGGCCTAGAAATATCGTGTCTGGCAGCGGGAATCTATCGCGAGGCTCCCGTGCGACCCATAACTTGGCGGCGAAGCGGAGAGGAGGCGCTCGCGTCGTTCTTGCTTTTACGTTTGTTATACTCCCCGCACTATGCCTGCCTCTATTTCTCTATGTTTAGTTGTCTCCGCTTCGCGTGTCTACACTCTGTCGGACACATCCCCTTCCAGTAGAGACCAGAAAACACAACCAGCAGTGGGCAGCTTCTCTGTGCAGCTACAGTCCAGCAAAACACTTAACAGGTCCGCCGTATAAAACAGTCGAAGGTTTACTACGGTCGGAGAATAGGGTGTTCAGATACCTAGTCTGGTACGATAGCCATACTCGCCTCCGCTTGTCCAAAAGCGAGCCGATCTTTACGAACCCAACAAAACACTATGCTACGCTCTGAGAGCAATGCTTCGCCCCACGTCCTTCCATTTTTCCCGGCGCCGAAAACAGGACGCAACTAGGCAATCTCAAAGCGCGCATACTTTGGACGACTTCACTCAGCTGTTCGATGCTTTCGAACGACACAGCTCGACGTACTGTCCATATATAGCCGCCTAGGTGGCGCCTGCATGCCATGCAGTACTCACTGGAAATAATAAAACGCACACTTTTATTCTCCTTTCTTTAACTGAAGACGGAAGAGAGGAAGGAAAATGTGGAAAGCAACGTGGGGAATGGAAGGGAAGGCGGGTAGCGATTTATGTGCAGAAACGGGAACAGTAGAGATGAGAGTGGAGGAAAAATGCTCGGCGAGTTCTTCCCCTCTGAGCTTCCCGCGGGACTTCCAATCATCCGTTGTTTGCTCAAGCACCTTTGGTTGTGTTTACCGCGCTCGCCAGAGGGCGCCTCTTTCTTTATTTCTTCATTCGGCGCCACCTTCTCTTCCCGCAGTCACTCGCTCTCTTCCCTACGTCCCTGTTTCTCTCTCCCCGTTCGCCCTTGCATTTTCCCTTTTTCTGCTTCGGTGTGTTAAAGCCATCAATGTTATTCTTTCTGCGCGTGCGCCGTTTCGGTCCGCTTTTGTTCCGGCCTTGCGTCGCTCTGCCAAAGGACCTTCTTTACCCGTTTCATATATATACTAAACTCTGTACTGTTGGCGTTCTCTCGCCCTTCTTTGCCTCGTCTTTACTTGGGCTTGTGCGCTCGGCGTGTTATTCGCGAGAGTTTACGATTTTCCAGGTCCCTCTCCGGAGTCCCATAGTGCAGACAGAGAGAAACCGTCGCTGGCCCGCAGCCTCGTATCTGTTGTTCCACGGCTGTACCGTTGTATACGTTCGTCTATCTGTCTGCCGGTCCGATGGCGTCCTTCATGCACTCCTTTCCCTCGTGTGTCCCCCATTTTATTTTCTGTCGAGGGCCAGGACGGGGCCGTAATCATTACCTAATGCGATTTCCTCGGCCCGTTTCCCTTTCGGCGTCGTTCGCGTCTCACCGGAACCCCGCAGTTCTTGTTCCTTTCTGCTTGCACAACTTGCCTTGTCTTGTTATATTCCACGACCCGCCACCCACCTTCCAACCAACATGCTTGCCGTCTCTCCTCTAAAAGGGGAGCGTACTGCGATGCGACGGCGTGCAGCCGGAAATAAAGAATGTAGTCAGAGAGACTGAACGAAATCTACCGGTGAACAACGTTACGCTGCCCCATACACACACGCAGAGGCACACTACTGTTTGCACTTTCGCTTTGCATCCAATCGCTCGCACCGCTCGCGGTACAGGTACACGGTCTTGTGAACGGCGACCCTCTCTGCCTCGGTTTCTCATTCTTATTCCCGGGAGGGGAAACCTAGCTCGGCGAGGCTGATTCGACTGCGCTACGGGAAGAAAAGATTGGAAACATTTCTGATTTTATTATATTTGTTTTTCTTAGAGTGTACTACTTCTAAAGTTCCTTACGGGCGCTCTTCGAGAGGAGTCCGTGGGCCCTTAACCGCGCTTTGCAAGCTCCACCGGTCCGCGTTAAATTCGTGCGTGAACTGTGTTCGACAACGGCGAACAGCGCTTAAACACTGATTCCTTGGTTGTGTCAGCCAACCGTGCAGATCTGAACAATCCACTCGCAATGGGTTCGGGAAGCTAATGGTGAAACGTGGGCGCGCATTTTCTGGCGCAGAGAAAGTTGTTTAGAGCACCTCGATGACGAAGCGGTGTTTGTGTTTTGAATTTCGTCCTCGAAAACCATTCTACTCTGCACCGATGGTTCCACAGTTCCATTCACTTATTCTTGTTATATAACGATACCCTCGGCTGAGAAATTTTTATTCGTCACGTAGATAAGCTGTCACAGAAATTAAAAGCCGGTAAGAAAAAAAAATCCGGCAAGGAAATTAACAAAAACGCGCTCGCACCGGCAGCACTATGTATAGTCGCACGAACAGGAAGTTGTGTCTCGCCGATGTTTCGAAGCTGAATCATAAACGTACGGATATTTAGTCGAGTTGGCTCGCTGCAGTAGTTTAGCGGCTAAAGCGAAAGACGTACGCTAACTGTTGATTTGTTTTCACTTGAAAAAAGCGTGGTACATATATAGACAGCACAAATACAAAGGATCACACGTGTGCAAATTAGCATTTATTAGGAAGGCAACTTCACATCTATTCAGAGACTCAGTGAAGGCATAACCGACGGGCAGCGGGCGCAGTTAGCACTTTCTTTAGCAATGACCGAAGCTTGTTTCAACGATTTCCCTCGTATCCTTATCGGTATTTGTGTACGTGACGGACGATCTTTGACCAGTGGTATCACTTGCAATCATAACAGCGCCTTCAAAGAAGCCCACCTCGGTAAAAGCCAAATTTTTGCCTGTGCTCTGCTTCAAAGCGGGGCTTTACCGGCACGGCATTGGATCGCAAGATGGCAGCGCCTCTTCATCAATCCATTTGCGCTTACGGGGGCTGATATTCTAACACGAAAGTGTTTTATGCCGGGGTCCACCAAGAAATCACCCCCGTATTTCCGTCACGGAAGTGGATGTCTGAAAAAAAAAATGAACACACATTTGACAATGAAAAAAGTTAGCGAAGCTTGCACTATAGTGGCGCAAGGCTGAAGCAGCGATGCTGATGGGCGCTTGGCTGGTCCTGGCTTGTCTCCTGCACATCCATAATTCGTCCTAGTACGAGGCTTAGGGATATGCCTCGCGAATCACTGCGAGGCCCATCGAACGCTTCTCAAAATTTCGCACCGAGGTCAGCGTAAAGACGTTCGTGTCCAAACCACAGGCGCTGGTCGCATCTTCTATGGAGGCGAAGATGCCAGAGGCTCGCGTAGTGTGCGTTGTCAGTGCACCTTAAAGAACCCCAGGTGGTCAAAATTTCCAGAGCCCTCCACTACAGCTTTCTCTCCTTTCTATCTCTTTCGGTCCCTTTCCCATACCCCCACCCCCAGACGCTTAGCCGTGCATCCGACATGAGCTGTAGAAATTAGCGTCCTTTCCTTACCCAAATCGATATCATCATCTCATCATTGGGCTGGGCTGTTGCTCGCCTAGGTGTTCGCCATAAGCCCTTGGGTATTGGCGGCGTCTTCGACCCGCTGGACGGCCCGGAGCCGGTCTTCAGCGGCTGCAGGCACAGCAGAGCGGGATAAAATCTTCTTCTTGATGAAATTCCACTTAACCGAGAACGTATCGCCCGCCATTACAAAAAGTACTTGTGTGTCCGCCTTCGATGCTTTAAAGTCATGCACAGTAACTGCCGCTGGGGTAGTGACGATAGCGTGAGATAGTTACTAGCACGCTAAGCCACTTGTAACAGATCTGCAAAAGAACATCCGATCTATACAAAAACAAGGCACAGAGTGCAAAAGTCGACGGCAATGTTGCCTACCTATTCAATATTGACATGCCAAGATTCGTACGTCGATACTGACATAGCAGTAGTGGGCAGTCTGTACTGGATGACAATATATTGATTACGCAGTATACCGATGTCTAATATCTCAGATAACTTTCGCGTTTCCACTGCGTGACCTGTCACTTGACTGTCGGCGTGTGTGTCGACCTCCTCGTCCGTATATGTGTTGGCGCGCCCGCCTTTCAGAAAGACGAATTGTCGATGACCAAGTCCCAGTTTCTGGGAATCTTGTTGACCACACCAATTCTTGTCCTTAAGATTATTTGCACGCCGTTCACAGCGGTATAATACAAGAACGCGAAGTAGACACGACATCGTCTGGTTGTCCTCTGCACACTTTAGGTGTTTGTATACGTACAGAATGCTTCGTAGCGTCCAGAACATCAGGCATGCGGTCCACGTCGTCGCGCTTGCACGACCGGTTTGCGAAAGCGAGCCATCGCAGCACCTATACCGCCCTTACACTCTGCGCCGCCTTCGACAGTGTGTCGTGATGAAATTTTTTCAGCGACCAAACGACGCCAAGCGGCAAAACTGCGGCGCCATGTTAAATTTTCCTGACGCTTCAGATTCCGTGATTCGTTCTGGATACAAGACCATTTGCTGCTGACCGCGGCGATACGTGACAGTAATACGCAGCTGCGAGCACTGCTAGAGGATTCTGAACGTGTCGAGGCAATGCGCACGCCGACCAAGCAGAAATGCCGCTGCAAGGCATGGGATAAACAGCCTTGGTATTTCAAAGTAAAGCAAGTTTTCCAGCCTCCGAATAGTGCACCGTGCGGTATGTTTAGTTTGTTATCGAGCTTGAGAGATCGGGATGGAATGTGAAATAACCGCGCAGTTATTTTGCTGGTTGTTTGTCAAGTTTCACTCGAGCTCGCCTGTACTGAGTCGACGATTTCGCCGCGGGAAAACAGAGTTACGGCCACTTATTCTGCGGGCGTGAAGAATTTGTGGGAGTGTATATAGGGAAAAGACATACGACGAGGTGCGTCCCAGTTCGCTCTGCTCATTGTATTCTGTGTAGCGCAAATAAAACCATCGTTAGAACATCTCCGCGCGACGGCACAAGCCACACTAGAAAGTAGACAAGGAAGAAACCATTTCCTATCTCTGATTCCACGGCAATCAAAAACTTCACAATCAATATCTTGATCAATATGTGACTGATTAATACACTAAAAAAAGGTTCGCATCGCTCGAGTCGGTTCAGCCAAGTCAGATGGCGTCAACTTTAGGATAAAGCACTTCATGCTACGTTCTTAGTCACACTTATCCTTAACACCAAAAACATCTGCACCCTGTTTGCGCGCAGGCCAGCCGCAGGCGGCACTGCTGGGCAAGACGCGGCGTCCGCGGACGGCGTTCACTAGCCAGCAGCTCCTGGAGCTGGAGAACCAGTTTCGCATGAACAAGTACCTTTCCAGGCCCAAGAGGTTCGAGGTGGCCACGAACCTTATGCTCACCGAGACACAGGTAAGCGTGACCGGATAAGCGCCCGGCGAACATGGTTGTTCACTATCCTTGCCATCTTTGTTCGTTTGTTTCAAGAAGGGCTATGTTTGCTGAAGTGAAAATAAGTAGCGGGCGTCAGTTATGATGAGAACTACTCATGCACACATCATTAATTAAAGATATGGCCGTCGCATAACGCTTGCGAAATCCTTGTCACGTATATTTTTAGCAGTATGTGCTGGAGTATATACTGACAATGGATAGAAACGTGGCGTAGCCTGGCGGTGAAGCCTCAGTGCAGCGTTCTGGAGCCTACATTGCTGTACGATGCCTGCTGTAGTTCATGCGACCATAACAGGCTCAAAATTGCAGTTCGTACATAAAAACGCGTCACCACCCTATTGTTAGCTTTCCACGCGAGTCGACGCTGAGGAGCGGTGCTGTGTTTACGGCAATCGAAAGCCTGCTTTATTCGCGGCGCATGCGCGTGGCGTCTCGAAGGCTTTGCCTGCATGCGCTCCGTCTCCGCAGAACCTGGCGCGGACACACCCGACAGGTTGCCAGCCTCTGTTTGCAACATGTGTTGCGTATGCATTCGTTGCGCATTCGTACAGAATGTACGCAGCATGTGTTGCCTACATCCATTCTCGTCGATTGTATCAGTAGGCGAATGTTCACCGCAATACATAGGACCATCAAAGGTATGAACATTACTTTGTACAGCTGTTTAACCTATTGCTGTCGCTAACAGTGATTTGCAATTCGGGCGAAACTGACTTTTTCGTTCCCGGACGAAAGCTGGTTTCAAGCATGAAATGCTTTTGGCTCTTTTTGTCGCCGATTTCATGTGACCTTGAGCCAGAAGTCATAGCCATTATCCAGAAACTCAAACGAGGACGTCCAGGGCTCCAGCCAAGAGTTTCAAGATTGCGTTCTTTTGGCCCCAAACCCTTTCTACAGGTCAGCATGGCATACGCTGGTTATTAACCAAGCAAGATGCAAAAATATTGCTTCCAAATCCTTAATTTTTGTTTAATGCCATTGGGGCTGTAACTTAAGCCAGTGCGACGCAGTTTTATTTGTCATTTCCAATAGCGGCGTTTCAAATGCATACAAATGGTGCCATATACTTAATTTCATCTTTTGGCGTTGAGAAAGCCTTGCCTGTGCTCTTTTCCATAATAACGATTTGTGAGTATCGCGACGCAAGTTTTGCGCCCCTCCTTCAAGAGGTGGCGCCACGCTGGTTGACCACGCCGACAGCGTCCGTCGCTGCACGGATAGCACTTGGGCAGCATGAGACTTGGAGAGAGGTTTAGTTCCGCTTTTCCTGTAGCAATTCTATGCTTATATCTACTCTAGATTGCGGGATAAACAGCTTTTCCTTCGTTTCTTTATTTCATTCCTTCTATCATTGTGCAAATTCCGAGCAGGGAAGTGCACATTAGTGCTAATATCGATTGTCTTGATAAGCACACTTAAGCTTTGGGCGGGCGCGTGCATGAAGGTCTTAAGTGGCGACGCAGCCAAATAAGAAAAAAAAGGGAGAAAGCAGGTTCTGGAAGGCGCCCAATGCGCTGCAGAGATAGACAAGCTGGAGTGTAGTTTCTATCACCCAGTAAATCAGTGATCAAATTCCGCTTATGTCCGTCTAAAGTGTAGGAACACAAGGCCCACAAAAAATGGTATTTATTTGACAGGAGACTGTTTTGATACCATGGCTACCATCGTCGTCCAGCTTGTATGCGTGATGGTGCTTATCCAGTGCACTTCTTCGACAGTGGGCTCTGAGTGCGTTGTCCACTACATGCCAGAATTTTAATAAAGTTGTTACCACCACCCGGTGGTAGAAAATTACCAGGCGCGCTCATGGTGGAGACTTTGGCGCGCAGGCAATAAATGCATGCCTGAGCCCAGCAACGGACATAAGCGTTCATACGCGGCTGCAGATAGGGGGGAGTGACGAGACGTTGTGTGGCGCGTACTCCAGGGTGCGATAAGTAGTGCAGTGCATCGAAAACTTGCCGTCGAAATTGTTCTGGAACGTATACGACCGAGGCGGACCCCCAGACACGTCCAAATCACGAAGAAGTTGCAGCCAGGCAGTGAGATATCTTGGAAGCGCAGAGAATTGTGGGTATAGTCTGGAGCGGTTGAAGGCCACGGTCTGAGCGTTGTGCATCAGGTAGGCGTAAGAAGTGAATGCCGGAACGATTTACTTGGCTTGCATTTATGTGCATCCGCGATAAAACGCTCGCAGCGGGATTATCGGCACCACTGATACACCGAATGTCAGTGGCGTACTCGGAAATATATGCAATCTGGCGAATTTCACGTGGAGTGTGCTAGGTGATAGCACAAATTATTGGCTTGTGGTCGCTGATAATAAAGAAATGGTCTTTCGGGGATGTGACTGAAGTGGCGGACTGCGAGGTAGATGTTATAGTGGCTCGCGACCGAGAGTGCTCTAGCGACTTTCTTGCGAGGTCAGCTTTCTTGAAAAGGACATAGGCCGTCATGTTCTGTCAACAAGCTGCTGAAGCACAGCGCCAACCGCTACTTTGAAGGCGTCTACCATAACGGACATGTCGCGTCTGGTTTCGGGTGCGCCAGTAGAGTGGTGGTAGCGCAGATTCACAAGCACTTGCGTGTTGGCGCTCGTCCAGTTCCCTTTCGCCAGCGGGCTCTAATCGCGCCGTCCACAACAGAACTGTTAGAGAACCCTCAACGCTACCGCTTCCTCCATTTCAGGTGAAAATCTGGTTCCAGAACCGGCGCATGAAGTGGAAACGTAGCAAGAAGGCGCAGCAGGAGGCCAAGGCGCGGGCTGCCGAGAAAAGCGGCGACCAGTGTCGGCAGAGCCCGGCACCGTCCACGGGCAGCGCCACATCCCAACCACCCAGCTCGCAGCAGGTGTCGCAGCAGCCCCACCGACACCCGCAGCACGCTCCTCCCCAGCACCGGCTACCCCTGAACAGCGGCGCCGAGTACCCGGACTCCCCCGTGGCGCGAGACCTACACCTGCGACTGCAGCAGCAACAGCCTCATCCGCATCACCATCAGCAAGACAGTGAGAGTGTGTCTTCGCGCGGCGCTAACAGTGACGTCGAGCCGGACGTTGACTTGTCGCCGGGATTGGCGGACTCCAATATGGCGCTGTCACTGTGTTCCCAGCCCACGGGGCGCGGCACGGACCTCATCTATCGGCCCTACGTTGTGTGACGCTAGGCATCTTGCGGCGAGGGACGTAGAGTGCGTCGCCGCTAGGTATGACACGGAACAAAATGCAAGCCCTCGGTCCATCAGCAACGGAGTGCGTTACGATCTCGCACGGCGCCGTCATGTGTGAAAAAGCGTCGGGCGCAACTTACCACAAATATTGCGGAAGCTTTTGTTGTGGGCTATGATGCTACGAGATGCGTAGTAGCGGCAGCGTAAGCCTACAATTTCCTGGGTCTTGATAACAGTCAGCGCGCGTTCGCCCAGGCGCGCATTGTCTTTGACGGCCAAAACGTGGTGTGCAATGTCGAAAGGTGCCGCTGATAGAAACGTTTTCAGCGCTTGGACGGAGGCTCGCGCCGTCACATGTGGCGGTGATCTTTGTCTTGTCAATGTAGCGGACGAAACACCGCCATGCCACTAAGACGTTCCCCAAGGTTTGTCAGCGCACAATTTCTACGATATTTTACTAGTCCTGCGCAGTGCTTCGTCTGCTCTCCGGCCATGCTGGACGCTTCCTCGGTTATAGTCGTTCTTATGCTTCCTCAGTGACCTCGAGCATGACAGTGACATATAATTTTATAGACTACATTGTACAACAGTATGCGCAAGTGTTCATTGCACTAAGCTCGGTCGCTGTGCCACCCAAGTTCGGGACTGCTTACTCAACAAGTACAGGAGGACGAGGATTTGAACTTTTGAAATTAAAAGGGATAATCGAAAATGTCCAGTACGCCTAAGGTCGCAAATTGATTTTTCAGGTGGTGTTTGCTGCGCTCGACACAATTGAAACTAACAGATAATGAAGCTGAAAAAGGCTACCGCCGCATACTTCACGAACGACTATAGGCGACTGTTGCTACACAGAGAGATTCATTATCCTGGCGTCGGCTTCTTTCCCCTTTCGGGACTAGAGCTGCTTATAAATTGTCACTCTTAACTTCTATTCCTTCAGCGCGGATTCCAGTCACGTGCACGAAGGAAAAGTTGAAGGCACATCGCAGATGAAGCACATCGATCTATGCGCATTATAAGGTAACACAAGCTTTTCGCGAACAGGAATACTCAGAACACACCGATATGGAGTTTGCCCTCCTACTTGATGCGAACAGCGTAGCATGACGATGCTCTGTCGAGAGTGCTTTGTACACTTGGAAGTATTTGGGTGCGCAAATAAATAGAAACATTGTAGACTTGGAAGTATTTGGGTGCGCAAATAAATAGAAACATTGTAGACAAAAGCAACTCACGAGCAATAGTTTGGACACCATAACACTGCCAAAAAATATAAAACTCCACCTAGCAGAGATCAACGTGGAGTTTTACCAACGTGGAATTTGACCAACGTGCATTACATTACGTTGGTCAAACACCAACGGGATCAGGCTGCGAAGAAAAAAAAATTACTATTTGTAGCACCTCTTGGTCTGCAAATAAATTTTTTCTGATAAATATACTTAGGTTGCGTTTGTCCGGTGCATACTTTTTCTTTTTTGTGAACGTGCCTACGTATTTGTGGGCCCAAATAGTTTGAAGTATGCTTAACAGACTAGGCCATCAACGGTTTATACTAGTGCTTTATACACTTGCGCATACTGTCGCCACATCTCGCCGCTTTAGGGCGCTGTTTGACATGCCGCGCAGTCGATACTTTCTCGCGTTAGTTTAAAACATTTGCAAGGGCGCGCTACCCGTTATGTCCCATGGCAGCTTGGCAATCGCGAATACAGGTTTCCGTCTGTTGATTTTTGCAAAGGTCTGTGTGTCGCGGATACGGCCTTTCAACTTTCACTGTGTACACACGCGTTCGGCTTGTGAGGAACTGCGCCAGCAGAAACATGTCACACCGGTAGCCAAGGAGCAGGAAAGCGCTGCAATTTCTAAACAGGGTTTGCTGTGTTATTCAGAAGAGTCACAATGGAGCCGTTGCGGTTCCGAATGACAACGCGTTTCGCGATGTCATCCGAAATGATGTCATTGACGGCCTTTGGCGTGACGTGTGCGCGGACAATAGCGTCAACTGTCACCGATGTCGCGTCCAGCTCATCCTGTCACGAAACGAACGCCCATTCAAATGAGCGTATATAACGAAGATTGAATGTAGCGTAGTAGGATGTATAATTTATTCATTTCTCATTTTAATGCATTTTTGGATCTCGTAAGATCATGCTGCATTCTGCCGGTGCTGTTGTGATGTTGCTGTGACAAGTTGCTGTGAGGTGAGGCAGGTTTAGATCGCTTTCGCACGATCGTAATCGCTTGATTTAAACAAACGAGCACTACGTCAAGTACCACTGAGCAATAACGAGTAACGTGCTCCATTTGCGCATGGCTGAATGAAGGTAAGCGAAAAAGCGATGCTTACTGAAAAATAAATGACCTAAATATATAAGTAAATTAGGCGGCCTTTTTTTTTCTTTTACAGGTCAGGTTTTAAAATACATAGTGCAAGCTTCGCGCGATCGCTGTCGTTTCTGCTTGGAGTACAAATTTAATTTAGGGACTGTCGATGTGCAAAACAATTTAACTGTGAAGTTTCGTGTTACGTGCGATTTATGTGGCACCCTTTTAAGCCTTGTAGGAACAGTGTCTTCATATCTGAACAAATGTATTAAAAAGTTGAGTATCATTTTCTCTAAATCCCTCTCGTTTTCCCGCCAAGATATGACATCTTTCTTTCTTTCTTTATATATATATATATATATATATATATATATATATATATATATATATATATAGTGCAACAGGAGCACATGATTAAGAAATATAATTCGGTGCAATTAACTAGCTTGAAGCTTGAGTCCTTTTATACCTCAGTAGGCATGAAAATATAGTAAGCGGTGTTCTCCTGAGCAAACGGGGACGCAATTTATATAAGCAGCGATAAAAAATCGGCATCTGCTGTCGCTTCCGGTGCAATATTCTCCACGTATCGGTGATGCTCTGAGGATGTGAACTGCCAGCTTCGATTACGGCGACCTTTCATATGCATATGTTGCAAGTATTGCCTGTAATTTAAAAAAAAAGCACGAAAGAAGAAAAGCTGAAGCACTGAGCAGAATGTCTGATCTCTGAAGGCGCCTTGTAGGCTCTGGTTTCAGTGAATGTGCTTGGAGTCATTACTTCCGAGGAATTGACGAAAACGAAGTGTCTCAGTTTCTTTAATATACCTCATACTGTACATAACCAGTTCATTAAAAATTCATCTATAGGCACATACGTGTTTGTTTCTTCTTCTTGAAGTGGCGCCGTAACTCACGCCTTATCGTCAGCTTCCTCCCAGTAGCAGCCCCTCATCTCAAAGTCTGTGCTTTTACGGACTACCAAGTTCACATTGCATGGTTGAAATGTGAAATCCGGATAGACGTCACTGCCCCCATGATTTCGGCACATGACCATCGTGGATCAGCCGCAGACCGCAAGGTAAGTGGGTTTCAACGCCTGACAGCTCGTTTACGCACGACGCATTAGTTGTGGACGATCTTTCTATACTGCTCCATCCGTGACGTTTAGTTGAAATCGACGTATATACAGTGTACTGCTGCAATGTCTTGTATGTGTCTAATGTAACTTTTTTATACGAAGGTCGCGGAATAAGATCCTTCAAGCGGCTGATGCATTTCGATGAAGGCGAAATGCTGAGGCATGTGTACTGTCGGTGGTCGAAGTTTCTGGAGCGCTCCACTACGCGTCTCTCATATCTTGACGTTAAAATACAGCATATCGGACCGGCCATGCTACTGCAAAGGTGTGAACTTGGCTTCACGGTACGGGCTTCAAACCAAGGATTTAACTCCGTAACACCCCCTCCATTCTGGCGTGCTGGTAACACCAGAGCTAACAGCCCCCCAAAGTCGAAATTGCGGCCTTACTGCGGCCTTACTTTAGATTCAGGCGAAATGATTTCGACAGGCCTTACGTATACCATAATGACTATTCCCATACACAGCCTTAAGTGTTTTCCCCCATGGTATATAATAGCACATTGTGGGGGGTCGTCGTCATCGTCATTCTATGCACTGTGCAGGTCGAATGTCCTCTCCCGAACGTTCCCTCATTTATTCTGCCTCAGTCTGCCAGGTGATTCTGTCCGATTTCCGCAACCTTGGGTCGAAACCAACACCGGAACACACGACACTTGATGTTATTTACTCATCTGAATGGACTTATATGTCATGTCAGGAAGCCTTTTGGACGTGAGCGTTCGAGCACAGCAGAGCAGTAGCACACCTGACCGAGCACCGGGAGCCAGGCTGTTGTTGTTGTTTCCCTCTATTCTGGCACATACCCACCCTGGGGTACGTGGGGGATTGGCCAAGATGTCTGAAGTTGAAATAGTTAAGCCTGAGGTAGTATGGAATACCAATAAGAATCGAATATTCAAGATGAAATTAACAGTGAAGAGTACGAATTTATAAAAACAACCGGCCTGAATCAATTATGAATTTTGAAACAGTAAAACACACATCATCGTGGCAATGTCCTAACGAGGAAGCCAGGTTCCCTAACTCGTTGTCTTCTTCTTGTAAGCCATATGCCCACTTCCCCTTCACGTACAGTACAGTCAGTACATTCAGCAGCACCTGAAACGTTTCGCATTGCCATTGCCATCGCACAGCGCAGAAGTTTCTCAAAACAACAACAAATAAATTTTACTGTACAAGAAACATTAAGGAACCACTGCCCACGGAACTGAGTATGCACTGCATCCAACGGCAACAAGAATCATACATGCTATACCACGAAAAAAGGTCACAAATCCCGACCCCGTTTTTATGGGCTCCTCCGGGAGGAAAACGATGAGCATCCGCAAAGAAAAAAACTACCACGAACAGACCAATGGGGTACGAGAGGAGGATACGGCGACAGCTGAAAGAGAACGGGGCTGAAATAGATGCTCGATCGTGACGTCATTCTTGGGCAAAGTACACACGGCAGCGCTGCCCATCCACCCCCTTTCCAGCATCGACGTCGGCTTGCTCGCGGTGCGTCGAGAGCCGGCATACATCGGCCATTAGGATGATTGGCCGTCGTCCTTCCTTTCGCGTTCCGCAACAAATTGCCGCTGAGCATAAAATTACGCGGCCCATTTGCTTCATCGCGGCGCCCGCAAGAGGGCGGCCCGCTTCGTGAGCGTGCAGCTATATAACATGCTGTATGCGCGCTTTGAGCAAACACTGCGCTGCTCCGACCGACTCTGTCGTTCTCAGATTCTTTCTAACTTTTTTTTCCCCTTTTACATCCTATCACCGTCCCCAAAACAAGGCACGTTCCTGCACCGCTTATATGTGGCACATACAGCGTAAAGGGCGAAACTGTTGACTTTATTACTATAAGCGTCAAGGCTCGTGCGCGAGCGTGAGTCACGCATGGCAAATCGAAAAGGGCAGGCGACCGGCCTTTTCGATCTTCTCGCATCGCGTCAGATTGCTGCGGCGCTGACGAGGCATTTTTCGGCAGTTTCCAAAATATTCACAGCTTACACATGTTTCCTAGGAGAGCTTGAGGAACCTTGTTGTTGTTGTTATGTGGAGTTTAACGTCCCAAAACCAGCTCCGATTATGAGAGACGCCGTAGTGGAGAGCTCCGGAAATTTCGACCACCTGGGGTCCTTTAACGTGCACTGACATCGCACAGTACACGAGCCTCAACATTTCGCCTCCATCGAAATGCAGCCGCCGCAGGCGGGATTCGATCCCTTGACCTTCGGATCTGCAGCCGAGTGCCGTAGCCACTAGACCACCGTGGCGGGGCTTGCGGAACCTTGGGCGTGCTCGTGGCGTAAAAGCGGTTGGACATTTTATGAAGGCGGAAACCTTCACATGCACGGGTTACTATGGAGAACGAGGCAGTCATTGCGTTTAAACAAACCAGGAATTGCTTCTGTAAACTATTTATGCGACGACATCGGGTAATAATTGACAGTCAATCAGCAAACTCGAGGTATTCAACCGCTCACTTCAGCTTTCAGCTTTTACGGGCGTCCGTCGTGCTTGGCTGTGCGCCTTAAGACAAATTAAATTTTTCTGTCTTCGCAAATCCTAGTTGTCAAGTATTGCTAAAATTTTTCCACTTACTCTTCTTAATGTTGCCGGGGGCGCCCCATCTCTTGACCATGTCACGTGGTCAAGAGATAGGTGCCCTAAGCAAGATATATAGGCGCCCTCAGCTTACCATGTTTCAGTAAATAACTGCTCACATTTTGCTGCCAACTATCCCGGTCGATCGCCTCGTCACGGTGGTCTAGTAGATCCCGTGATCCTAAGGTTACGGGATCGAACACCGGCCGCAACGGCTGCATTGCGATGAAGGCCAAAATGGCTAGACGCCCGTGTACCTTGCGATGTCAGTGAACGTTAAAGAACCCCAGTTGGTCGAAATTTCCGGTGCCCTCCACTACGGCGTCTCTCATAATCAGAGCTGGTTTTCGGACGTCATACCCCGGACATCAATCAAATAAAACCCCGGTAGATCATAATACATCTGAAGGGAATATCTGGTTTATGGGTTCTAACGCTAAAGAACCCTGCTAAGAGGCACTGACTTAGAGGCACTGAACACTATGCTAAACAGTTTACTTCAAGCTCCCTGCAGAGAGCCTTGTTGATGACACCTCTTGTTGGGACGAAGTTATTTGACAAATGTCTGTGCAGCTGTCTCTCGGAAGGATGAATAGGGCATCACAACGAAACCATCTACCGTGTCTGCCTGCAGGAGCCGAAGGTTCTTGCGCTTGAAGTAGGAGGCGACGCCATGAGTTGCATTATTATTATTATTATTATTATTATTATTATTATTATTATTATTATATTATTATTATTATTATTATTATTATTATTATTATTTGCATAGATCTGAAAGTTGAACCGTTTTAAAGAGGCAGTACACTCCATCTAAGCGGCAGCGTTGGCGATGTTCGCATTCTACATTGCTGGGGACAGGCCTGTTGAGCGCCATTAGGTCCTGTGCCTATGTCGACGGAGGCACAGAATACGTGGGTCCTATCATCAAGACGTTGAAGACGTCTTCGGATAACGGAACCTGACCGAGAACAAGCTGGGCTGGCTTCGGCGCTTAGCTCATGACTTCTCTGACCAGGTAGTTAAGGGTACGTCACCACACCATAACTCAGCCGCCTGTGCTGCAGTCTGTTTGAAGGCCCTGAACTTCCTTTCAGCCATCCATCCAGCTAGGGTCAGCCATGTAGCAATGCATCCTCAGACAATTAATGGAGGCCTATTATATCAGTATCAAAACAGGTATCTTTATCAGAGACAAGTCGATGCGTCTGCGTAGAACAGAATTACAATTTTTCGAGAACATGTATGTTTGAAGCTGGTGGTTGATTCTGATTATCCTACGCAAATCGCAACTGCGCGCCTGTTTTCTCTGCATAAAAGGGACTCAATTTTTAATAAATCTAGTTGCGATTTGATTTTCTATCGTGTCCCCCTTGTTTCTTCTCCTAGCATTGCGTGTTCACTATTTTTGCACACCACGAACCAACTAGCCCGACAATATGTGTTACTAGGGAGAACTTCACTTTGTGGAACTGGCGTAACCTTTTTTTTTTTTCCTTTGATATCCGCAGCAACAAGGACCACAACGCTTAGGCCGGCTCCTGTGACGACGTGGGCTATCTGGTACATGAAAAATGTTTGTGACAATGACTGCAGTCTATATATTTACGAAATACGGTTTATGCGTAGAACAGAATTGTTCGTGGTAGCAGTTGTTTTTCAAGGTGTCCCTGCCGCTTTATTGAAAAAAAAATTTCATGGCGCTTGATTTCATTCAGCACCCGATTGCTAGGCGACACCATGGCTTTGAAAACGCTGCACCGAATTAGAGCACCCGGCGAAGCCCAAAAGAGGAGGCTGCGTTGGGGTGCTCGCCCACACTCGCCGATTCTATCGTGCTGGGTCAATCCAATAAGCACTAACGAGATTGCGACGAATTATACCAGGTGGCGCCCCCCGTTGACGAGGCCGCGCGCCGGAGGCGAGTGGCGACCCCTGTGCGCAAACGGGCGCGTTAACGAGGCCTGCGATGAGCGGTTAGAGCAGATCGGCGCTCTCTGCGGAATGGACGGGGAAGCGAGGAACTAAAATGGGCTGTCGATTCAAACGAGCCTGTGGCCAGTGTATACACCGCCTAGCGCTGAGAATGCAGGAAAAAGCGCGGGTCAGGCGTAAACAACTCAAGGATGGGCTGTTCTGGTCAAGCGTTCGTTAAAGTGTGCAATCATTGACGCGCAGAGCGCGCTACCGAAGAACACACTGTAAAGGCATGAACACAAAGCGCTTGTCAACATCTCAGTCTCTTTTGTTCTTGCTCCTAGCGTCCCTTGGCGCCATTTTTCATTGTACGGCGTTTAGCTGAAATAAATTATTGAAGATCTGTGACACAAGTTCAGATCTCCCGGCTGCAGTAATATTTATTTATTTATTTATTTATTTATTTATTTATTTATTTATTTATTTGTTTGTTTGTTTGTTTGTTTGTTGTTTGTTTGTTTCACACAAATGGTAAGGTGATCATAGGATTGCTGAAGCTTACTGGAACTTGTTTTCTTTCAATTCATTCCATATAAATTTGGAATACGGGGAGAGTAGAGGAAGAAGCAAGGTCCTTAGGATCGACTCCCTATCCGTGCAGCGCGCTCGGTCAGTGTTCTGGCGCTCACGTTGCGTCCTAATTTCCCTACATGGGCTACATAGCCTCTCAAATACGATGCAGTGTTTATCTTATTTAGAAACTCCAAAGGTTCATCTGCGGTCCATTTCTCTACGCGCGCTTGTTCGCTTTCCTGCGTAGTGCGTACGCTCGCATAGCTTTCTTTCTTCTTCTTTTTCCCCCAGATTTCATCGTGCTACAGATACGTGTACAGAGTCAGGGGAGGAGCTCTCATTGGTGGATACGACATATGACCTCGCGTGTGAGCAGCGAGATAAGATTTCCTATAGTAGCTCCAGTACAATGTCTCTTTCTCATTCGGCAGAACATAGATGTGTTGCGGTATGGCAATTCTTCTTTTGCATTGAAGCCCGTCAGAGGGAAATGGACGCTGTCTCGTACGTAAAGCTGTGTTCCTTGATCATAAACCCAGCGTACGTGTTATCGCTAGTCGCTGTACGACCGCCGGCACGTTACAGTAAATGCACTAGCAGTCCTTCAAGTCAACCTGTCGCTGATGTGCTTAAACAGGTTAGATTGAAAATTCATTGTTTAAAAATGCGCTGACAGCGTATACCTACGAAGTGTACAGTAGAGACCGCTTTATTTATTAGACACGCAAACGCTTAAATGTAGTAGCAGTGATAAGTGGGCTAGTTGGTATCGGATCATTGTGAAGGAATTAGGCACACGCAACAGCCAAACACAGCGAAAGAAGGGAACAAGACTAGCGCCAACTCGCAACTGGAGTTTATTGGAAAGAAGGCACACATAGGTATATAGGTATTTTTAACAAATGTCACGTCATCCGGCTCCTCTCGTCCAGGGTACAAGTAAAACTGCGAAAGATAAAAGGTGACAAAGGGCAAGAAAAAACAAACAAGAAAAACAAGAACCGTAAAAAGTTCTGAAGCTGAACACGGCGTAACACCCTCAGAGTGCTGATGAGACAGGCACATTCTTTTTTTTGTTACTGAGATGGAAGGCACACTGACGCATTTTCTACCACTCCTCGTAATATGAAATGCCTCTGTCAGCTCTCTGGTAGTTTGATCTGGATGTTTCGATGAAACAGATGTGTCCTGAAAAATCGGCTTGAGTGTAGTAAGCGTCTACCCTCATTGAGGAAAAGGTAAGACCACGCTCTTAACACCGGCTTTCGAAACAGTAAAATGATGAGAGCTTTTGATCGAGAAGAGTCCGGCGGATTACTGCTTGATCGCACAGTGAAGTTGCAGCAAGACTACGACCGAGCTGCTGCGGAAGTAGATATACTTCAACCTCTAGCTCCCTCTTACACTTCAGGTCAAATTAAATGCACAGATGTCCCTCACATCGACACGTTAAACCATTTAGAGGCAAGACGATTCATCCAAACGGAACCCAGAGTCCACAATGACGCCGAAGATAGTCCTCACAATCTCTGTCGGCATAAGAGAACGGCCCCGAGGCAACACAACAGAGTACAACACACACGAACTCTCTAACACATACAGAATTAAAGCATACGGCCTCACGCAACGCACGCTATCTAGTTTCCGAGTGCGGCCCGTTCTGTATGGCTTTTCGCAGATTATGGCTAGGGAAATGAAGGTACACCAAGGCACTAGCTTTGCTCGGTCGCCCAGGGTAGCCACCATGAAGCGTAGTTATCACTGCTAACATTAGGAAATGCTTACGTCTGCTTTTCGTCTCGTGCAAGAGAGGAGTGCCGTGTTGCCAGCACGAAACTGTATGTATAAAATGCGCAGCGCTTCAACTACCGCTAACACTTCGCGGTGGCCTAGATGTCTGAGGCAACCATCCTATGGCGCAACCCCAAGGAGCCATGCGGTCGTGGGTTCGAATCCTGCTCAGCCGCCACGTGAAAATTTCCTTATCATCTCTTCTACTTCATCTGTACATAATCATCATCACCTAGTTTCTTCATCATTATCTGCTGTGGATTGCGATCTAGAGTTCAATCTGTGCCTTGGTGCGAACCGTTCTCCGTAACCTCAAGGCTTAATAAAACGCCGTTATCATCACATTGTTTCTGCTCTGAGTGGATATTTTTATTTATATCTTCATAGTTAGGCATCCAGGGGACATGACCGCGAAATCGACGAGAGAAGTCGACGGCTAAAACCCCTTTAAGTCTCCATATAGTTGCTATAAGCACTAATGCTCTAATACCTTAATCACCTCGTCCCAAACATCGGCCAAGAGCCATCCCTTTTTTCTTTCAATTAGGGTGCCATTCATTCATTCATTCATTCATTCATTCATTCATTCATTCATTCATTCATTCATTCATTCATTCCCGCTAAAACGTTCGTTCGCAAGAGCGTCGAGACTATTGTTCCACACGCACCACTGTTATCCGCAACTACACCCATTTACGCGATCCTCAGGATTTTACACAGGATCTCCAAATTTTCCAGGTAAGTCTGTCGCCTTGGTAAAAGAACGTACTTTGCCGGCTGATACAAAAGTTCAGCGAATTCGCCCGCGATGCTCGTGTTTCGTTTCTTGTGCGATAATCACGGATCATCGGGTCTGCATACCCGAACTGCCCATTTTCGACCAGACATCGCAATAAAAGCCTTTTCTCTCCTTGAATATCATTCGTCTGCTTATTACGCGTGTTCCTGACTAATAATATGGTTGCTGATGATTTTCCTCAAAATGGCCATTGGAGGTAAGTATACTCAAAATGGTATTGGAGGTAAGGTACTGGGTTCTTTTGTAAAATTTCGTCCCGACAAAAACTCGCTTTAAATGAGTACTGACACGATTTTTTTACATTCTCTTATTGTTGCTGTAAATGACAGCATTGGCGTGGAGAACCCCAAAACGAGTATCATGAAGCCTCACAACGCAATGAATATATATTTCAATACGGCTCCCTTAGAAGCCCACTTTCGGTTTTGATTTCGAGGGAGCGGTTCCCTAGTGACGCGTCAACGTAGTCGGACGCACGTCTAAGTCATGTAAGGACATCAATTCGTGATAGCGTCGCTGCACCTCTGTCGTCTGTGGTCACGTTCACGTGGGCCACACAAACAGCGACAATTTTGCGGTCGTCCAGGGGCTCTGAAAGCGATTTCGGTGATTTTTAAAAGACTGTGCACATACGTCATCATAATGTCCATTGCGCTGGGCCTAGCTTGCAGCGCTGGACGAAGAAAATTTTAAAACCAAACTAAAATATTTTGTACTTCTTTCGTGGCTTTCAGGTGCGGAGGGCGTTAACAATACATGGCTAGAGAGCGAAAAATGGATATTTTGCGCTGCCGCAAAATCGTGTCGGTACTCCTTTAAAAGCGATTTCCCCCTTGGAATTGCACTGTTGTACTTATTAAGCCTGTTCCTGACTAATAATATGGTTCCTAATAATTTTTCCCACAATTGCCATCGGAGGTAAATCTATAGCCTTGGATTTTTTGTCAAAAACTGTCTTGACTAAAACTTGCTTTAAAGGTCCCAACACACCAAAATTTCAAACGCAACATGCTTGCGTTAATTGGTTTTCCTGCATACGAAGGTAACCTTGACCGAGTGTTAGCGGTGAACGTCGCCTCTAAGTAATTTTAATATGGTTTCAAAGTAAGCGGGAATGCTCATCCGAGCTTGCAGCACCTCGCGACATCGCCACTAGTATGACGCGGTTAGTGGGACTATAGTGCCTAGAATATTCTAGGCACTATAGTGGGACCATCTGTGACGTTTCACTTCTGTAAGCTGATATCGTGACGTCCCAGAGAGACACGGGGGCGCCGCGCTATAGCCTCCGAGCGTGGCCTCCGAGATTGGCTGCCGCAGCCAATCGCGGAGGCCATGCCAAAAGCCATATATATATATATATATATATATATTTTTTGCTTCCTCTCCGTGTTGGTCGCTCAAGCGTACATTCTACACACGCTATGATGCAAAGCGGGTGCGGCGAGCAGACGAATTGAACAACTGGTCTGGCGCTCGCGCTCTCCGCAACGTCACCGAATCTTGAGCTCGCGCGATCAGTGCCTGCGCTCACTTCCGATAGCCGCCGCGCTAGCCCCGCGGCGCTAGTTTCTTGCAGTTTTTGGCGCACGTTTCGAAGCTAAATTAAATCTGAACAAAATTAACGATGCTGTGACCAATTAGACTTCACGCTGGAGAATTTGCCATTCCATGTCGTGATTACAAGACACTATTCTACTCATTAGAACATAAAAGTCCCCAACAAAAAAAAATGGCTGTCATGGGCCCTTAAAAAGCGATTTCTCGCATTGAATTGCATTATTGTATATTTTACGCGTTTTCCTGACTAATTATATGGATGCTAATAATTTTCGTCACAATAGCCATCGGAGGTAAGTCTATCGTATTTTACTCGATTTTAATTAATTTCCCAAGGCTATAGTTTTTTGAGAAAAATGCGACCCCGTTCAGATCGAACGAAACTGGCCGACATACAACGATATCATATTTTACTTGATCTTACTTAATTTCCCCAGGCTATATACTTGCTATTTCTGAGAAAAATGCGACCCCGTTCAAATCGAACGA
>CM023488.1:14875162-15112697 GCA_013339685.2 Hyalomma asiaticum | reverse complement strand
CGACCCCGTTCAATCGAACGAAACTGGCCGATATACAGCGTTATCGCATTTTCCTCGATTTTCATTAATTTCCAAGGCTATAGACTTGCCATTTTTGAGAAAATGCGACCCCCGTTCAAATCGAACGAAACTGGCGATATACAGCGATATCGCATTTTCCTCGATTTTCATTAATTTCCCAAGGCTATAGACTTGCCATTTTTGAGAAAAATGCGACCCCGTTCAAATCGAACGAAACTGGCCGATATACAGCGATATCGCATTTTCCTCGATTTTCATTAATTTCCCAAGGCTATAGACTTGCCATTTTTGAGAAAAATGCGACCCCGTTCAAATCGAACGAAACTCGCTGATATACAGCGATATCGCATTTTCCTCGATTTTCATTAATTTCCCAAGGCTATAGACTTGCCATTTTTGAGAAAAATGCGACCCCGTTCAAATCGAACGAAACTGGCCGATATACAGCGATATCGCATTTTCCTCGATTTTCATTAATTTCCCAAGGCTATAGACTTGCCATTTTGAGAAAAATGCGACCCCGTTCAAATCGAACGAAACTGGACGATATACAGCGATATCGCATTTTCCTCGATTTTCATTAATTTCCCAAGGCTATAGACTTGCCATTATTGAGAAAAATGCGACCCCGTTCAAATCGAACGAAACTGGACGATATACAGCGATATCGCATTTTCCTCGATTTTCATTAATTTCCCAAGGCTATAGACTTGCCATTTTGAGAAAAATGCGACCCCGTTCAAATCGAACGAAACTGGCCGATATACAGCGATATCGCATTTTCCTCGATTTTCATTAATTTCCCAAGGCTATAGACTTGCCATTATTGAGAAAAATGCGACCCCGTTCAAATCGAACGAAACTGGCCGATATACAGCGATATCGCATTTTCCTCGATTTTCATTAATTTCCCAAGGCTATAGACTTGCCATTATTGAGAAAAATGCGACCCCGTTCAAATCGAACGAAACTGGCCGATATACAGCGATATCGCATTTTCCTCGATTTTCATTAATTTCCCAAGGCTATAGACTTGCCATTTTTGAGAAAAATGCGACCCCCTTCAAATCGAACGAAACTGGCCGATATACAGCGATATCGCATTTTCCTCGATTTTCATTAATTTCCCAAGGCTATAGACTTGCCATTATTGAGGAAAATGCGACCCCGTTCAAATCGAACGAAACTGGCCGATATACAGCGATATCGCATTTTCCTCGATTTTCATTAATTTCCCAAGGCTATAGACTTGCCATTTTTGAGAAAAATGCGACCCCGTTGAAATCGAACGAAACTGGCCGATACACAGCGATATCGCATTTTCCTCGATTTTCATTAATTTCCCAAGGCTATATATAGACTTGCCATTTTTGAGAAAAATGCGACCCCGTTGAAATCGAACGAAACTGGCCGATATACAGCGATATCGCATTTTCCTCGATTTTCATTAATTTCCCAAGGCTATAGACTTGCCATTTTTGAGAAAAATGCAACCCCGTTCAAATCGAACGATACTGGACGATATACAGCGATATCGCATTTTCCTCGATTTTCATTAATTTCCCAAGGCTATAGACACACGTAATATGTAGAACAATACAATTCGGAGCGAGAAATTGCTTTTAAGTTGACTTCTGATCAAGACAACATTTGACAAAAAGGACCAAGGCTATGGACTTATCTGCCATGGCCATTTTAAGCAAAATTATTAGCAGCCATATTTTTAGTCAGGAACATGCGTAATAAGATGAACAATAAAATTCGAATCGAGATATCGCTTTTAAAGCGACTTTTGGTCGAGCAGAATGTTGAGAAAAAACCCACGAATATAGATACCTCCGATAGCCATCTTGAGCAAAATAATTAGCAGCCATATTATTAGACAGGAACACGCGTAATAAGTAGAAAATTAAATTGGATGGAAAAGATCGCTCTTAAAGCTACTTTTGGTCGAGAGGATATTTGACAAGAAACCCAAGAATATAACCTCCAACGGCAGTCTTGGGCAAAATTATTAGCAACCATATTAGTAACCAGGGACACGCGTAAAATAGTATAGGAATTATATTCAAGGCAAGAGAATGCTTCTAATGTGATTTCTAGTAAAGACAACACTTTACACAAAACAGAAGACGACCTCCGCTGGCAATTTTTCTGGCAAAATTTTTGGCAACCATATTTATTAATCAGGGACACGCGTAGCAAGTAGAGGAATGATGTTCAAGGCGAGAGAATGCTTTTATTACGATTTGTGGTAAAGGCAACATTTGTCAGAAAAGACAATTACCTCCGATGGCAATTTTGGGCAAAATTATTAGCAACAATAATATTAATCTGGGACACGCGTAATAAGTAGAGGAATGATATTTAAGACGACAGACAGACGGGCAATGAACTTTAATTAATCCTTAGGGGCTACGTAAGGACTCCCTAGCGGGAGGCCGTTGTAACCGCTGGCCGCACCCACGTGGCGGAAAGAACGCCATGACGCTCCGCCCTTTCGTGGGCCCTCTGGATAGCCTGGGCTTGCTTTTGGAGCACCGTGCTTGTGATGGCCTCCTCCCATTCAGCTTCGCTGGAGAGGCAACGCGGAGCATCGCCAGAGCATGTGAGCCATAGAACAAAACGTTTCACTGCAGTCGGGACAGCCAGGGTCCACGTCCGAGTATGACTTACTGAGGAAGCCCCGGGACGGGAAAGAACCCGTCTGTAGCATTCGAAGAGTAACCGATTGACCTCTGCTGAGCTTCGGATGAGGAAGAGGGTAGACTCTCCGGCCAAGTTGGTAATGTTTAGTAATTTCATTGAATGTGAGAAGTGGGTCGTTCTGCTGAGCCTCTTCCTGCCCCTTCGGAGCCGCCAGACCGCCGCGGCGCGTGAGTTCTCGCGCACGGTCGTGAGCCAGCTCATTGAGGTTTGGGAAGCCCTCAAGAACGTTCGTCCCCATGTGTGCGGGGAACCACGTAATATAATGAGAACCGGGGCAAGCCCTCTTCTCTAGAATGGAGGCCGCCTCTCGAGCGAGGTTACCCATTTCGAATGTCCTAATTGCCCTAATTAAGGTCTAATTAAGGCCTAATTAATGCCCTAATTAAGGCGAGATAATGTTTTTATTGCGATTTCTGGTCGAGACAATATTTGCCAGAAAACACTAGGCTATGGACTTACCTCCGATGGCCCAAGAGACAAGATTGAGTGACAAGTGGTGATGCATATACGACATGGACAGAGACGCTCGGGCGGAGAAATTGCCGGCCAGGTCTGCCAGGCTAATACCGCCTGTAGCCACAACACCACTACTACTACTACTACTACTCCGATGGCAATTCTGGGCAAAATTATTAGCCACGCTATTATTAGTCAGGGACACGCGTAATATGCACTGGAACGATATTCAATGCCAGAAAAGGCTTTGGTTACGATTTCTGGTCGAAACAATATTTGCCAGAAAGCACAAGACTATAGACTTACCTCCGAGACAAAATCTGGTCGAGACAAAATTTGTCACAAATGTAGATAGCTATCACGCGAGGTACTCACACATCCTACGTAAATGTATATAATCAAGCGCGTATACGCGCTACAATCTCGTGGTCTCGCGCATACGGTGAATTTCGATTCGTGTTGACAGCGGTGCGTGGTTCACGACATGCATTCACCCAAGTTTTGGTTGCGTAATTAATCGGGCGATATTATATGATGTTTTGGGATTCCTCATTAAATCTCCATAATCATTCATAAAGGATATCCATACGTCATGTGCCGCTGCAACAACACTGTTCGCAGTATTCATCGCGGAGCGCGCGGTTTGCCATTTTTTCCAGTATTACCTTGGGACGATATGATTTATAACGATCCTATTTTCACCGGTAAACGATACCTTAAATTCGTGTATACGGTTCCGCCATGTGCGTGCATGTATCATATCGTATCCTTGACTGTGCCTGTGCAGTCAAGGTACTGTGCGCACGCACACTACCTTGACTGATGACAAAATCGAAATGTCTTGCTTTGTCTTGCAATGACACTGCTCCGACAGTTTCTCTACAGGCGCACATACGCGTCGTAAGTGCGAATGCCTAGGTTCCAAGGAAATTCAAACCGTACGCACAGAACACTTTAGCTCCAACGCCGTATGCACAAAACTACGTCGCGGAATGCTTGCCACATACCCTGCAATCAGCGCTTGGCTGTTTCCCCATTCTTAGCTTTTTTTTTTTTTCATAAAGATGCTTCCTTTTGGGGTACATATACGCGTGAAAATTGCCCCCAGCTCGGTCGAATACGTCAAGTACTGTGGCAACGAGCAGCATTCCATGCTCGAAAACAAGAAGAAAAATAACCGGTCTCGTGAAGAAAGCCAGCGCGCTGCGCTGGCGAACGTGCCACGTGATGTCGTTTACTACGTCACAATGACAGCAGCGCCGGTCTTTTCAGTAGTGGCTCTCGATGCCAATATTAGTTCAATATATCTTTTCCAACGGTCATCATCTGCAAAGGCTCTGAATTGCCCCTGCTGAAATGCTCTGTTTTCTGAGCGTTAAAATTGTTTGGCGCAGTGCGTAGGCGGTCATAATTATGGTCACTGAAATTGCGGCAGAGGGGGTGTAGCACGTATACGAGATTACTGTTGCGTCCATTTTTCTATATATATATATATATATATATATATATATATATATATATATATATATATATATATATATATACACACAATAGTGAATGAACCGATTGGTGGGTTCGACCTTTTTAAAATGTTCGTCACGAGTTTCTGCACTGGCCTCTTTAGCCCTAATCTATACGCGGACTGTCCACAAAGGAGCGCTCGACGAAAGCGAGCAGCGAAGAGAGGTCGCACAGGCGGCTCCCTGCCGGCATCGCGAGCCTTGCACGCGCAATAGCAGTCTCTCTTCCATTCACGTTCTTTTTTTTTTCCTTCGAGCCTCGGCTAAACTGACGCTTTACCCTAATTAGCCCCCATCGGCGAGCTCGCTGGCGGTGGCTTCTCTCTTCGTCCGCCAAGCGGCGCACCCGACGAACGCGTCATGTGTGTGCAGACTCGCGCCGCTGCGGTGACTTCATTAGGCCTAGCAAGCGTTTCCACCGCTTCACGCACTCCCTTTCCCCCACGGTACCTCACTGCCCACAACTCGAGTGCGCACTCGGGTTAGAGCACGGAGCGTGCCCGGGCGGCTGAGTTGTTTCGGAGGCGCCGAAACTGTCGCCCCAATTAGGCCTAATTTACCCCGCTCCCGTCTCGTTTTCAGGGAGCAAAGTGCGCGAGCGCGTGTGTCTGCCCTCTCGTCCCGTGTGCCTCGTAAGTGCGCCGAGCGTTCGCTGGCAACGGGTGCCGCTCTGGCGAAAAGCTAATTTGTACGGTATACACTGCGGTGCTGGTGCTTGAATCACGCGGACGCTCTCGCGATGAGTTTCCGGTAGAAACGCATAGAAGCAAAAGGGGGGGGGGGGGGGGGGGGGAAGAAACGTTTGCGTTGAAGTCATTTTCTTTTCACTCGGACAATTCCGAACCATTAATAAGTCAATACATTTTTTCAGAGAGACACCAAATGGAAACCCTGAATCAATTCACACCGACACATTTCTCAATGAGAACACTGCCTCTGATCTCGTCATTACGAGCTCATTATTAAAAGAAATAAATGAAGGCCAAGGTTTCATCTTGAATTTCGCGCCGGAACCCGGTACGTTAACGTAAGCGTGACGCCATGGATTTAATAATAATAATAATTTCTGGGGTTTTTATATCCCAAAACCGCAATATGACTATGAGCTTTTCTCTCTCTCTCTCTCATATTGAACACAATGGTGAATGAAATTCTACGAAAACGTGTTATGTCAAGTCTATGGCACCCTGAGAACACAACGTGATTCACACGCCCCTGTAAACAATTATGCGGACCCTAATACTCGCCTTCAAATGACTTCACAGCGAGTAGGTGCGAAAAGAAAAATTTCTTGAAAGCAAAGCGATCGCAACTCGCCATTGAGAGATTGCACCTCGAGTCTTGTTGCATACAAACTACTCTTGGAAACATGGGACAAATCGGCGCTTCTAAGCCTAATTGGCCTCGAAACGTCGGTAGCTAAATGCACCTTGGCTGGAGTTAATTCTGATATTTGCTGAAGACAGGAGAGAGAGAGGAATGCAAATGAGAGTCGGGAAAACCAGGGACATTCGCTTGCTCATTTCAATGTCTTGAAATGGCTAATGGGTATAGTGAATACCAACTGAAACGAACTGGTTGAACTCTTATGACCACCCAGTGCACGGGGTCACCTTTATAATAGGGCAACTCGGAGAACTTTTCAGTGTTCACTAATTTGAGTGAAATTTGCAGTCTATGTTCTCATCAGTACTGTAATGATGTTCCAAGCCAAGCATTAGAAAGTCTAGCTATCCTAAAAATGAATTTTAGAATATTTTAGCAGGTTCCCCCACACGGGTCACTACCCTGCATTTTTGAGGTCCTTACCCACAACGCTGCCTGCCCAATGAGGTGGGCAGTGAAACCATTTCGGTTTGAAAACATTGTTCAAGCGGTAAAGATTATTGGTGATTTTCCGAGCAAACTGAACCACCCTGTGTGCTACAGGACTATCTGTACCTTTGGAAAACACAGATATCGGAATATGGCGAAAAAGCCACCTGCCTTCCACTTCAATTATTAACTCACACATGCGGAAGACAAAAGGGGCTCATTTTTAATGGTCAGAGCGAAAGAAAAGAGGACAACACACGTCACCCAAATGACGATCCTTCTATCGAAAGGTGCTCGCTAATACAATCCGTAACTAAACGGCATGTGTGATCCTTATCACAGCGGCACCTTTGCAAAGCACGTTATCACTTGTAAACATTGGAAAAGTTCATTCGTAAACTATGCGCTATAACACCAGTTTGATTGACGCCCAAATAAAGCAAAAGTAAGACATTACAGCGGCACTACGATACTTCATCAGAGAAATGTGCGACTACGACCCAGTGAGTCCAATGGGCCTTCGTACTTTTTTTTTTCCTACGATGATGATAGCATGCTGCTGGTTTCAATTTCAGTTCCGCAGCCAAAAAAGCATCGATGACAGGCGGGTCTAGTTACCACGCATGCTCTGGCGCAGGCTCGGCACAATTGCCCGCCAAAATGCAGTTTTGGCGACGGATGGCGCAGCTGTTCTACCACTGTGTGGTGTGTGACAGTGCTGGGAGAACCACCCCCTTGAGGCTATGATGGATCTGCCTCCGATTAGGGGATTTCTCTTGGCATTTCCCCATAACCTCTAAGACTACCAAGTTGCAGCGCATGCTGTGGCGGCATTCAAGCCAATGGGCAACAAGAACGGGTAACAAAAACGTCTTGTATAACATCACCATGGCCAGTCATTCTAGTGAACCTCTTATTAAGAATGAACAGACTAGTTTCTACAGATTTGGTCTTGAACTTCTCCTATCCCATGACAGCCAAGAGTGCTGCCGCAAATACACTACAGTGCAATTCATTATGGAACTTCTGGACATGCTCTAGCCAGTTACCTATTCCCTATTGGTTCTCAAGAGCAAAGCCTTGTAATACCCCTGACAGACGGGCGAAAGTAAAGTCCTTTGTAGTGAACCCCTTTTTCTACTCTAAGGGACCCTCTGCAGAAAGTAGTTGCGCCGATGACACACGGCAGCACGTGAACTTCTTTAGGTGGTTCCTAAGACGAACGCCGCTAAAAATGGCGCTCCTTGTTAAAGCAGCAAGATAGCGAACATTTTTAAAAAGTTCCGCATTTAATTAACCTTAGCGATAGTGGATCGTAAAAATATCGTTTTTATTGCTGATGGCTAATAATGTTGATTGTTGGTTTCACGCCACGACGAAAAAGATAAATAACTGCCGGTATCCCGCATGGCGGCGATGTGAGCGTTCGAGAGTGCGGTAAAAATAAATGTTTGCTGCCCGACAAATCTCATGACACGGCTGAAAGCTGAATCTTGTACGCAAAGCAAGAAAATACTTGCGGGCTGTTGTAGTTTTGTGACAAGTTCTCTCCTGTTTACGGGTCGTGTACGCTGTCGGCGAGAGTACGCCTTTACGCTCGAAAAGTAGATCGCCGATCTACCTTTCTGCAAAGGAACTTTGCCGGGAAGAAGATACTCCTTTATCGTGTGTCACTGGGCATGAACGCCTTTCCGGTAAATGTCCCCTTACCTAAAGTACTTTAGAGTGCCCGTGTGTCAGGGGTATTAAACAGAAGCATATAAGTGCAGCAGAACTTTGAAAGCCTCAGTCCTTAGGTTACACTAGGTATGAGCCTTTAAGTGAATTTGTAAAACATGATAGCCAGATTTATCTTGTAAATGACAAAAATACGCTCTAGGCCATCCAGCAGAAAGCCATCAGATTCACTTTCAACTGCAGACATTTCCCCTGCAAAGAATCACCATGCTTTACCTTTGAATTGCTCAGGGTACATATCACACAACTCCTTTTGTATATTTACCCCTCTTTCTTTCACTGGTCACTCCCCACTTGACCCACTGGTCTATCTTTTGAACAGGGAACTATTCCAGTTTTTATCTTAATATTTTCCCATGCACAGTTGACTCATGGAATAAACTTGACAGTTCTTTGAGACGACTGCAACATGTGCAGTTTCCACAACTCTTAAATCATTTGTTTTGATGTTTCCTATAACTACTCTTGCTATTTGTTAATTGATGAGACAGCAGTCTCCACAAAATAATTACCTGTAAGGAAAAAAGCACTATGTTCAAACCAAGCAGGCGTCGCTACAGCAGACAACAAATACACCTGCACAGCAAACTAAAGGAAGCATACCCCTGCATTACATTACAACAAACTCAAGTAGTACTGCCATTGGCCTTTGCTGCAGTTGTGCACGCTGGATGCACAGTTAGTGCCAATCAAGCCAGCAAGACAGTAGCAGATTTGTCTTTCAAACCCTCATGATTCCACTTGTAGTCAAATTAAAGCCCACATAAAGATATCCCACATTCCACATTATCATTAAAATTTGATCCAAGTTCATCAGTAACGTTTTTTTTTTCTGTGCTGGAAAGGTCTAGCCCACTGTTTTATGCTGCATAGTGCTTCACAACAGTAGTTCAATGCAATTTTTGGAGAGAACACGCTTCAACATTGTTATCTGTGGAACCCGTTGCAAGCTCTTGAAGTGAAAAACTGAGCTGCAATTTGATCACGCTCTTGAAAAGTGCCTGCTATATCAACACATGCATGCCACTTATAACGGCACAGCTGCACTTGCAGCTCCCATTATATTTACTATGCCACCATTAAAATGCTCTATGTAGATAGCTTCAAAATGCAGAGATGAAGCAATGCAAAAATAACAGACACTCATCAAAATCTGCACATACGACTTTTTTTATGCAATACCTACCACCCAGATGAAAATTTTCATTCTAAGTTCTCTCAGGAAGGCAAACTCCAAAAGAGACTGCATATGCAAGGCCAAACAATGCCATCGTGTTGATTGCACCTTGCCTGGTTCTTCATTACAAATGACCCATACAAAAACCTTCAACACCTCCATCAACCAGATGCTAATGCCAACTTTTCCCTCTACTACGTATTCTTAAAGTACTTTGACCTGGGATGTCTTGCTGTAGGCTGCACGTCAAGCAGGTTAGTACTATAGAACACAGTGTGTGTCAATCAAGTGAATTTTTATTTACACTGCAGGAGCAAAACAGAGGGTCCTGCCAGCCACAGTAACTCCTGAACACAACTGGCTGAAGAAGCAACCTGCTTCAAAAATAAAAAAAAGAAAACAAAAACTATGCCACACAAGCCATGTCAGGAGTGGGCCACACACACATATAAAAAAAATTAAGTCTATTGCAACATGCAGTTCAATGCAACATAACAGTAAACACAACACTGCATGTTTCAACCTTATATTACAGCCACTTTATATACTATGTACAACTCGTACTGAGCAAACTTCGTGTTTCTTTTTTCGTTTTTTTTTTTTCTTTTCACTTTTTTCTGGTGTTTCGTGAGTTCAAGGGAAACGGTATTTACAGGTCCTAACCTGACAGTCACATACACTCAATCCCCCGCTTTCCTCATCATGTACTTGCAGAAGGGTGTGGTATTCACCGCAGCAGCACACAAGTCCCTCTCACCAAATTGCTAACCACACACTCCTATCTATAGTTCTACTATGTACACACAGCCACAGGTTTCTGTGGCAATCGAGAAAACACCGGTGTTCAACACAGGTGGCATACACATCTCACACATGGGCGGTATCACGAAGGGAGGAGAACTGACGCCACTGTGCAATGAGGCATGGTGCTCCAAACCACCACAAACCCAAATGCACAAGACTGCCAGGCCCCTATCTCACACACGCACACCACTCGAAACAACTCCTTCACGGGTGTCGATACTTTGTCAGGAACACCGGCACTGCTATGCACACAAGGACAGTACACACATCACTGCACAAAACCGAGCAGCTATGCTTGCTCGATCCGGCAAGCAGAGGATGTAACCGGACAGCTATGAGTTTCTAAATAACTTATGAAAAACTGGAGGCGCAGCCACTCCTGGGGAAAAAGTCCTCCTCACAGGGGGTGGGGGAGCATCCAGCTGTGTGACGTGCACACATTTGAATATCCTAGCCTAAGCACCCGCTCACTCCGAAGGCGGTGGAGGGGGCGGGAGCGGGGGCTCTGTCGGCAGCGGAGGGTCAACTGGGGGAGGTGGAGGCGGTATGCCAAAGTACTGGGGCACCTGGTAAGCACCCGGTGCCATATGCATAGGGGGTGGAGGCGGTGCCACGTAGCCGTACGGTGGCTGGAAGTAAAGAGGCGGAGGCGGGGCCGAAAACTGAGGCGCAGGGACGTAGCCTTGGTGAAATTGTGGAGGCACGTGGTTGGCACTGCCTCCGGAAGGTGGCACAGGTGGTGCCGGGTAGCTTGGTCCGGGCGGTGGTGGCGGGGGAGGTGGCACGGGCACGGACACTTTTCTCGACTTGGGCGAGCGGGCACGGTGTTCCCCATCGTCAGACCGCCGGTCCCTCTTTCGGCCGCTGTTGAGCCGCTCTTTGCTGATCTTGAGCTTCAGACCAGTGCTAGGAGGTTGAGGGGGCGGAGTGTGGGGTCCCTTGCCGGACTCGGCCACATCAGCTGGAGGAGGTGGAGGCGGCGTTGGCGTGGGCGGAACGATCTTGAGCTTGGGAATCTTGATCTTAAGAGCTTCCCTCGGTGGGCTTCCCGTCAGTCCGCTACCCGACTGCTGAAGCTTCTCCTTGCTGATGGTAATCTTTAGGCCACCACCAGCACTCGGCTGCGATGACCTGCTGCCGTTTTCTTCCCTCGACGCCTCCCGGCGCTCCTTCTCTCGCCTCTCGGACTTCTCCTTCCGCGAGCTCTCAGACTTCGAGCTACTCGACGACTTGCGGTCGTGTTTGCTGATGCCGTTGCGCTCAACTTTCCTGTCCGAGTCTGCTGCAGGTGTGCCATCTGCAGTCTGATTCGTGGCCGGTTGAGCATCAACGGCATTGCTCACTGCATGGTGGGCTCCTGTGTCGGGCACCCTGTCACCGTGAGACTTGCCCTCAGTCTTCTCCCCTCCACTGTGTTTGCCCGGAGACGAGTGCTTGTTTTTGGAACGCTCCGATGAGCTGTGCTTGTGCTTGTGCCTCTCTTTGCGTTCCCTTCGTTCTGACCTCTCCTTTTCCTTATCCTTAACAGGAGGTGCAACTGCCTCTGGCTTGACTTCAGCCTTGACTTCCAGCTTGTCAGCAACAGGTGCTGGCAAGGGAGCTGCAGTTGGCGCCGGTGGTGGTGGCGGTGGAAGCTGCACAGCCGGAGGGGGAAGCGGAGGCGTGGATGGCCGCGACTTCTGGGGAGGGGGTGGTGGAGGTGTTGCCGCGACCGGCTTCTGCGGTGGCGGGGGCGAAGGAGGGCGTGCCTTCGGCGGGGGTGGTAGTGGAGGAGTCCGAGGCTCCACTTTTGCCGGTGGTACCGTTGCAGGAGGAACGGCTGCCGTCTTCAGTGGGCCATTACCCTCCTCGGCCGGCACGGCTGGCACTGCAGGCATCGCTGGAGGCGGTGGCGGTGGTGCTGCTGCAGCCTGCGACACAGTCATGAGCACATCCTGGGAATTGCTCCTGTCGTCGGCATCAAACTGCAGCGGCGAAATGGCCTGCATGATGTCGGGACCGTCCAGGCCGAAGGAGAAGCTGTCGATGGACGAGTCGCCACCTTCGCCGCCAAACTGAGAGCCAAAGTTGAAGTTAAAGCCACTCGTGTCATCAGGGGCGTGCTCCTGCTTGACACTCGTGGCTGGTGGCTCTGGCTTGGCACTGTCGGCAATGGAAGCCGTTAGCGGATGGTGCGGTGGCGCTGCAGTCGCACCAACGTCGGGAGCCGGTTCAGAGTGAGGCTGGTGATGCCTGCTCTGAGAATGTGATGGAGGAGCCTGATGAGGAGGATGGGACGTGGCTCCGTGATGCGGCTCCGACCGATCCGACGGATGGGGCTGGGGCTTGTGCGGACCCTTCTGGCGATAGCGCTTGTCTCGGTAGGCGTCCAGTGAAAGTGACTGGGAACCGTGACCGCTAGCACCTTCCGGGGCCTTCCGCTTCCCAGGGGAAAGCATGTGCTCAGCCCCCTGGTTGGTCGTCTGCAGCTGTGCCACTCCCGGTGATGGCTGTGCCGGTCCGTGATGCGGTGGCATCTTGGCGTTCCTGTGGAGCGTCGGGTCCGTGGGTGGCTTCCGGCTGCCAGAGTGACTACCGGAAGCAGACTGCCTTTCACTGCCAGCAGGAGCCTCGCTTGAAGTGGATGGCTCGTGACTAGCAGCGGCTGCAGTCCGCTCTTCCCTCTTTTGCTGCACGTGGGCCTCCTGTCGAATTCATCAACAGAAAAGTAGCTTTGATGCCACATGGAGTGGTACTACTGTAAGCTAATTTCACAAATATCACAGATACGTAAGACCCTGTTCACATTGCTGTGCCTTTCAGAGCTAACATTGAAACCTCGATATAGCAAAGCAACCGCAGCTCACCTCAACAACTGCTACAAATACAGGCATTCCAGGTAAATAATGGCCGCATTCAGTACTCGATACAGTGGAACCCCGCTGTTACGTTCTTCACTGCTGCGTTTTCCTGGCTGTTACGTTGTCTTTCATCAGTCCCGGCATAGCTCCCATAGGGTCCCATGTATTGCAAACCCCGCTGTTACGTCGCAACTTGGCATGCCGTACCCGCCTGGGCATCGTTATTTTCATTTTACTTTTGGCAGTCTTGGTCATGCTTGCAGGAATCGCCACCCGCTGATGGCTGCCGAGATAGCGCCAGCGCTATCTCGGCAGCCGAGTGACACTCTTCCCCCCCCCTCCCGCCTTTGCGTCTTTTCATGCTCGTTAAAGACGGGCGGGGCGTTTCCTCCCTGCTTCGATGGCAGGCGATCCGATAGGGGTTATGTTATCGCCTCCGAGCGACGGAGATGGGCCGGGCGCGTTTGATCTCTGCTTCGGCCGTTTTCGTCGCCCCCACTCGAGTGCTTTTATTCTAGCGACCGTACTTTGGGCTCTGGGGGCTGCCGGAGAAAAGAATCGGAAAAAGGAGCATCGCACTCGCAGCCCCTTTTGTGTATGACTGTGCTCGCCTGTGCAGCGAGGGGCGCGGCTGTCCAAAGTCTGTCCGTGCGCTCGCCGGCGAGCTGGTTCGGGTCGGACGGCGAGCGCAAAATATACCAGGAATTTTTTTTTTTTTTGTATTGCTGGCTAAATGTCAGGGGTGCGCAAATTATGCGGGTAAATACAGTAAACAAGCACTGAGGACGGAACGTGAAAGCGCTATCAAGCGATCACGGACCCGACGCGACCAGCCGACCAGCAGTACTCGCAATCACAAACCACGCGCGGGGGGCCGGAACAGGATGCGGTGATCGCAGTGACAGGGCGACTTGCCTCCAAAATTGGCGCGTCACGCTGGAACTAAACCTCAATGATCACAGTTTTGATTGCGATCTCTGAAGCCATACTTTCTCTCATCGGGGCGCCGAAGGCTATAATGGCGGCCCATTCACTGCGCTCGACAGCCGCGAAGGGGTCCAAATTATCAAATTTAGAGCTAGAAACCGTCCGAAATATCGGCCAGTTTTAACACAATAAGCCTATGTTGACACTGGCAGTACAGCGCGGCTGTCCGGATTATCGGTCCGTGACCTAGATGGCTCAACTTGCTGAAATAAATTGTTTGAAATCAAAGCGGCCCTGTTCTCATTCATTCTGGGAGCTTTCCTCACTCTTGCGTTTTCCCGGCTGTTATGTTTTTTCCCCCCCCTGTCCGCTGAAAAACGTATGAACGGGGTTCCCACTGTACTAATATAAATAATTTCTTTGTTGTTGTAAAGATTAAGGCTGATGAAGGCTTGCAGCACTTCATACTTGCAGGAACAACTCCACTAGAGTTTCAGTTGAGCATATTTGTAGTCCACTGTTTCTCAGTTAAGCCACAGCAAACCAGCAGGCCACTTTCAAGCTTCAGCTATGCATTTTGCGCAGCTTAGACAGTAGAGTGGCACTACTGCAGATTCTATGCTATCTTACAATGTATTTAACTAAACAGAAAAACAAAGCCATCTTCTTTTTTCAGATTTAACAACATAACTCTTCTTGCTTGTTTAACAAAAGCTTCCAGTCGCACACGTTAACACAAGTGCGGCACAAGTTTTAAAAACAGGCACTGCTTACGACATCCCAGTGTAAAAACACTGAACTAAAACACTGCTAAAAATACACCAATCTTGTTGATGGAGATAGCAGCTGCGCATTCTTGAAAGCTCAAAGCTGCATTGTGAGGTGATCACAGAAATAGATGGGCAGCATTGTGCCACGCAGTTCTGTTTCCACACTGCTAAAACCAGTTGTCCAAGAACCTGCAGAAATTGGTTTTGCACACACCTTTCGGGAAGACGAAGAAGTGCCACTGGTGCTCGGCACCGATGCAACCGGTGTCGGTGCTGCTGTAGAGCTCGATCCGCCACTCCCCGCTCCTATGCTCATGATCTTGCGCTTGAGCCGGCTCGGGCACTTGTCCAGGATGGCCAGGAACTCCGATGTCAGCTCTAGAGGAGTTAATGTTCACCGAGAGAATTTAGCACGAGGAGGAACTGAGCAGATCTCGGAAAATCACAATCGAGAACCCTGCTGCACACATCGCACAAGTTCCCCAGCCTGACTTATACGTCTGCCCCTAGACAAACTTTTCAGCATTCAAACAACACAATTTGTGTGAAATGGCATTGATCCTATGAACGAATATTTCCAGACTTCATCGCATCGCCAAATGTGTACTGGCAGGGCAGGTCAAGAGTACAATAAATCCCAATATGAACCTGAATCTTCAGATTCTTTACTTGAAAAGCACATATTGCCACTGGCTCAATCTCAGTGCACACACATATTAAAGTGCACCATGCTGTGAATTAAATGCTTGAAATAACAAGGTACACAAGGCCCCTAAAGATGCACACTGGAAGAAGTGTAAATCTCACACCACATGTACTTGCAACCTTTTTCATGCCACTGCATGGAAGGAATGCATTATTGCGAACAGGAAAACAGATTTCTCAATGTACATCTTTATTCATGCTGACGTGTATTCCTAACATGTATGCTGTGAACATTTAAAGGTGAACATTTGACAGAGATCTGTCTGGTTGGGACTAAATTAAAGGTGAAAACAGGGGGACACCAACCAAATTATAATCATTTAAAAGTAAAATTTACTTCTAAACATTAAAGAACCCGACGTTTCGGGTCCCACTCGGACCCTTCTTCAGGGGTGACTGGAGGGCACCAGACAGCAGCAGTGCTTATAAGGCCTTCTTTCTTCTCTCTTCCTTCCTTTCTCACTTTCTCTCTTTTTTTTTTCGGTTCTTCAAGCCGAGAGGGGTCATGCTAACGTTGAATCAGGTAGTTGAATCAGGTACCGGAGTCAGCTAAAATAGACACTTGGCATTGCACCTGCAGACCGGTTCACGTTTGCAGGTGTCGCCTGAATGTGCCACGATTCCACAAAGAGCCGCTTGTGAAAACTGGTTTCCAAGTCGAGGACGCGGGAGTTGTCAAAATCGATGCGGTGGTCGTGCACCTCGCTGTGTTCAGCTAATGCACTCCTTTGTCTGTCGAACTTGCGGACATTGTTCCTGTGCTGACGTAGCCTCTCTGGGAAGTTCTTCGTCTCTCCCACGTACAACGCGCCAACGCGCCGCAATCCGAACAAGGAACAGCACACGTGCGAGCGCTTCGCTGGTACCCTGAACATAGGGAATACACACACGTATGGGCTTGGAATGCGGCGGGTCAGTGTCCTGCGGCATTCCGCACGTGTGCTGTCCCAGCAGGGAATAAGAGTAGCACACAAGCCAATTTCCACGCTTGGCCGTTTCTTTCCGCGCCCGAAAGAAAGGCTGCCGAGGGAGAGAGCGCAAGGTGTGATTTACTCCATTCCTTGTTCGGATTGCGGCGGAACGATGTCCGCAAGTTCGACAGACAAAGGAGTGCAAGTTCGACAGACAAAGGAGTGCATTAGCTGAACACAGCGAGGTGCACGACCACCGCATCGATTTTGACAACTCCCGCGTCCTCGACTTGGAAACCAGTTTTCACAAGCGGCTCTTTGTGGAATCGTGGCACATTCAGGCGACACCTGCAAACGTGAACCGGTCTGCAGGTGCAATGCCAAGTGTCTATTTTAGCAGACTCCAGCACCTCATTCAACATTAGCATGACCCCCCTCGGCTTGAAGAACCAAAAAAAAAAAAAGAGAGAGAAAGTGAGAAAGGAAGGAAGAGAGAAGAAAGAAGGCCTTATAAGCACTGCTGCTGTCTGGTGCCCTCCAGTCACCCCTGAAGAAGGGTCCGAGTGGGACCCGAACGTCGGGTTTTTTAATGTTTAGAAGTAAATTTTACTTTTAATGATTATAATTTGGTTGGTGTCCCCCTGTTTTCACCTTTAATGCTGTGAACATGCACACTGCTGCCTGTTTTTGTTAACCTGGTAGACAATCGTCCCCAGCAGCAAACTTTCCTGAGCTGTATATTAATTGTGCACTTAAAGGTCCCATGACACCAAAATTTCAAATGCGTGATGCTTGGGTTAATTGGTTTTCCTGCATACGAAGGCAATCTTGACCAAGTATTAGCGGCAAACGTCGCCTCTGAGTAATTCTAATATGGTTTCAAAGTAAGCGGGAATGCTCATCCGAGCTTGCAGCACCTCGCAACATCGCCACTAGTGTGACGTAGTTTGTGGGCCATCTGTGACGTTTCACTTTTGTAAGTTGATATCGTGACGTCACAGAGAGACACGGGCGCGCCGCGCTATGGCCTCCGAGCGTAGCCTCCAAGATGGGCTCTTGCAGCCGATCGCGGAGGCCACGCCAAAAGCCGTATTTTTCTGCTTCCTCTCCGTGTTGGTCGCTCAAGCGTACATTGTACACACGCTATGATGCAAAGCGAGTGTGGCGAGCTGGTCTGGCGCTCGCGCTCTCCGCAACGTCACCGAATCTTGAGCTCAAGTGATCAGTGCATGCGCTCAGTTCCGACAGCCGCCGCGCTAGCCCCACGGCGCTAGTTTCTTGCAGTTTTTGGCGCGCGTTTCGAAGCTTCATTAAAACTGAACAAAATCAACAATGCTGGGACTAATTAGACTTCGCGCTGGAGAACTTGCCACTCCATGCCGTGATTACAAGGCACTGTTCTACTCATTAGAACATAAAAGTCTCCAACAAAAGAATAGCTGTCATGGGCCCTTTAAGGGGGGAACACAGCCATTGTGTGAATATATATTTTGAAAAAACTGCGTGTTTGCACTCTATGTGTCATAAACTACCTGTTCTCTAAATATCGACACCGGAATCATGAAACTACTTCAAAGCAAATATATAATGAGAAACAGCAGCTGCTCAGTCACCGAAATGTGTGCTGCAACAGCCTAACATCAAGCGAGCGCCATTCCTGCACCATCATGGAGCTGACATAGTGACTGTAGAGAACAAGCTCCTCATAGGGCCCATGCATTGGAAGGGGGTCCTGCATGAGCGATTCCATGTTGCTACGCTCACACTGGTAGCTACCGAGACACTTGCGGTCCACGGCTATAGTAACTGGTATTCTGGCAACCCGATACGTAGACACACAGCCTCCAAGGTGATACACTGAGGCACATCCGATCCCAAAGACTGTGCGGAGAAAACAAAACGCAATGAGCTTCGACAGATGGTAGTAGCGCGCAAATTCATGCCTTTGACCAAAGTTGGTTAAACACAACTTTCAACGGCAACATTTTGCTATGCCCGACAAGAAAGTGAAATGGTGGCCGTCCATGATGATGAAGAGCTCACTTTCAGTAAGCCACAGAGAGACGACACACTTGACTACCGTAAAAACCTGTCTAATACGTTTTTCTTTTTTTTTTTTTCAAAATTTTACGATGCGAAATTTGCAGTTTCAGTTTCGTTTCATTGTTGCTCAATGCTATCACCATCAATACTTGCAGTGGAGGATGAGTCCTCTAGCAGTGGCATCAGTATGCTGCTGCCATGGCCGCTTGGACGTGTTCTTTGAGCGGCCGCAGTGTTGTTTTCAACCAGCGTCATCTTGACCGCGCCAAGAATTGGCGTTCAGCATATTCATTTAAAGTTTATCTCGCACGACGTCGGGACGATGATAGGAGTGGCCAGCTGCCTTTAAAAGGAAAGTTATTTTGGAGGCCAAGACCACAGAGAATTGAGTCTGAGTGTGGTACCTAAGTGTCACTTAGGGCAGCGTTTGAACAAGCAAAGCGAGGCAACGTTTCCGTGCAGCAGCCTGAGAAGTGTCTGGGAGCCAAAGAAGGGAGCCCTTCTCGAGATTGAACAGGAGCTGACCGCCTTCACGAGATGCGAACAGGATGCTCTCCCAGCTGCGAACGTCGAGCTACAACAAGCGAAAGTACGAGAGAGGCAGTCCATGCAGTACGCTGGATTTCCTTTACATTGGTGAATGGGATTGTAGAAAATATCACGCCATGCGATAAAGCCATGGAAGAATGTCTGTCAGCCAGGCCAGATTGGCAGCGCTGATGAGAAGCATCCCCAGGAGCTCATCAGTCACCTTTTTAGGAATTGTGGTATCTCGAACGCAGTTTACAGCACTGAAAACAGCTTTCTATGAAGAGACATCAAAAAGGGGCTTTTGGGAAATAGTGCCCATGAAATGCGACGATGACTGAATGTTAACTGCAACGCAAATTTTTTCGATGAGCTTTTCCCACGCACATCCGCATATTATGCATGGGTTTATACAGTAACTTACAAGAACCAGCCTAACCAGTGTGGTCAGTGCACCCTCGTCCATGACTGCCATGCCTGAGAGGTGCATTCACAATACTTTATGCATGTACAAGTACACCACGATTTGCTTTTCAGAACACTGGCAGCTCTTCTGATGCACTACCCACTAGTCCCGAAGCTCCTTTGCCTGAACTGTCAGGCAAAGGAGCAGGGACACTATCAAACTGCCAGGGTGTCAGACCAGCACCTACATCATCACCATCAAGTGCTAAATTACTGCAACATTGTTACACTAACATCACTTTTAGGTTTATGCAACAAGCATTTCTGTGTCTACTTTGATCATAAAGGTCATTTTTGAGGTGTTTCTAATGAAATTCCTGCAACTGCTAGTGCCATGCATCACACCATGGACGTCACACTTTAAAGGGCAACTCCGGCAATTTCTCACTGTGCATGGATTGCAATAAAATTTTCTATAATTTTCTATATACATTCTCCTCTGCACTGCAATAATATATGCCAAGCCAGGCAGTCGCAAGTCATTTAGTTTTCCTGAAAATTAACTTTTAAAATTTTTAGCAGATTCTCACGCAGGCCAGCATATTTTTGATGTCATTATCTTCATCGCATTCTACTTGAGCCGGTGGGCAGTTAAGAGCAAGCAAAACAGCGATACTCGAGCCCAGAAATAGTCTATGTCAAGTTCAGGAAAGCTGGAATAACTCAATAGTCATATCGATGAACAAATCGCAAGCCCTGACGAAGACAATTCCGCTTGTTGGAACATTGGCTCCCGCGACATTCCCAGTTTTAAATTGTACCTTGCAATTTGTTCATCGATTCAAGCATCCATCTTACCCCGAGTTTCTCTTCTAGTTTGGATTTCAATAGTCATATGACATTGCTGCTTTCATTTTTTCTGGCACCAGTTGGCGGGGAGGCTATGACATCACCGCATGCCCTGCACGAAGCATCTACCGATTTCGGTTTTGGTTTGAACACATCGTTCATTTGGTTATTTAATATTATTGGAGAGTTTCTGAGCAAACTGAACCACGCTGCCCACTACAGGACTATCAGTGCCACTGGAAAACAACGATATCAGAATGTGGTGAAAAGACTCCTGGAGTTACCCTTTAAAGGGCCCCTAAACCACCCACAGGTCAAAATTTAGTTGATGTGTTGCTGTTTTGTCGGTGTCCGCAACGAACACGTAGCCATAAGAATTTTTTGAAATGGTGCCGTAACAGCGGAGTTGCATGTGTTTACGAAAACGCGGTGCTTGCTTGTTTCGCTCTCTCCTGCGCCACGCTGTGGCCACTTGCCGGTGCCACCTTCTCGCCGAATGCTCCTTCGAATGCCACGTGACAAGCGCGCGCATGCGAACACCACACTACACACGATGAGGAAGAGCAAATAGGCAGGGAGCACACTAACCGGAAGTCGTAGGTTCTCCTACATCAAGGAGACACACTATAAAAGCAACATGCGTATCGGTTTCAGAGACTCTTCAACAGCACAGCCTCTCAATTACAACTCTGCGTGCACAGGTCGTTATGGTACGATTAACACTCAACCATATACGCAAAGCCCTTGTAGATAAAAGCGCATCTGCAGTGACATATGCAGCAGTTTATCACTACACAAGCAAGTCCTGCTACGTTGCACCAAAGGTAGTGTGCAACAATATCACAAATCCTGAAGCATGCGCAATGAATCTACAGAAAAAGGTTGGAACCTCTTGAATGGCAACAAACAAGCAAAGCTTTTGAGGTATGTCGAGTGCGGTGCCAAGAGTGCAAAGCAACACAACATGTGAAAATGAGGACTGCATCAAGGCTGCACAGACGGTTCGGCGACTCTGGCACAGTACTGTGTGGAGCTCCACGGCTGCTCTTTCCACACTCCTCCTGTGCTTGAAACTACTCCTGTGATATTTCAGCGCCGTCACCTATTGAGAATACGTCAAACACCGCACAATTTCGGTACTCGTTGTGGCTGTTGGGCATGATATGTACGCAAGACTACGCTTGAACCTCTTTACATAATGTAATAATGGATACCCCGAAGCAAAGTTCCCCTTGAAATCTGCAACCTCGCTTTAGCCCAGTAATTTTTATATTTCAATGGATGTAACAGTCTAGAATCACCTCCACAGCCAAAAATTCCTGTGCGTTCTGCATTCCTTCAGAGTATCAGCATTCCCTCAACATTCCCAAGCATGACAATGGGCACAACAATGGCCAAAGGTAACACCCAGAACCACCCTGAACCTGCATTCCTCCCCCCTTTGTCCTTCACTGCAGCAGTGCTATCTTGCCCTTTACTTCAGTGGCTTTTCTGATAAAGCTGGTTTAAGTTACACAAACCCAACTTTGGAAGCTATGTGGGGTGTTACTCCCCCCCCTTTGGGTTAGACTGGTTTGGGAGATGCAAAAAGGGATAGAGACCTTGCAAAAAAAAAAAAAAATCTGGTTTCCATTGAATGACAGTGGGGCAGCCTTTTACAGAGAGGAAAGCACATGTGCAGTGCCCAGAGTTTTCCTTTTCAAGGATTTCACAATGCATTCCTTATTAAACCAATACAGGGGAAGAGTGTGAGGGGCGGGAAAAGGGTGAGAAGAGGGGGTTTTATGTATCAGGGCCGACAGAAGCCTATAGTCTTTTACAGTCATTTGGAGCGAAACAAGCAGATATGTGGCCATTTTTTTTCCTATGTATCAGCCGCGCCAGGGCAAGAGCTGCGGGAGCAGTGTCGCCTTGATCAGAGAGCACGTATTTCTGAAGATTCAATGTCACAGAGACTCGGTGTCAGCAACTGCTCAAACCAAGTGTCGACGAGCCATGCGCGATCTCTCAATAGCAGCTTTAACCACAGACCCTTTGCTCTGCGTGCAATGCCGCATTCACGCAGACACGGATCACGTAAATATTGGCAGCTGCGATGGCAACACTTGAGCAGCAGTGGGAACAAAGTGGTGCACCAAACATTTACGGCTCGTTGCACATGTTTCAACACGCAAGCAGATAGACTTGATAAAACTGCTTACTCACATCCAAAGCGCACGTTTCTTTTTCCCCTCCCCAAAATGAGCCCAAAAATTTACTGCGCGAAAGCATAGAGTACAAAACTGAAACAATGTTTGCGACTTTGGCAAAAGTCTCCTGTTTGGTCCATTAGAATTCAGAATTCAGAATTATTTTATTTGACGTCAAGGAAGAAGAAAAATACATGGTAAGTATATACAGAAATATGGAACTATAGCAAAATCAGAAGAAGTAACAGAATGTTGCCTTTGTAAAATGGCGGATCACCTTCGATGCATTTATTACATGGGGTAAGTTATGCGAAAACCTTTAACAGCAAAGTTGTTCCATGCTGGCGAAGGATGCTGAATCGTTTCCAAGTATCATCACGAAATGAACACGAAATAAGTGCATGAAAAACTTCTTCCGTGTCTTGCGCTGATGCAATCGGCCAATTTCTACGTAAAGGTGGTGTGGCATTCCACCAGACTTCTTTCTCCTCCCATACTCATGCCCTCAGCCCACTACTACATGAATGAGGAAGCAGTTCATCAGACGTTACAGCAAAATAGCAGCGCCACTGCTCTGCCTCGCTTCACTAAGGCCAGGCACGCAGGGTCTTCCAATGGCTGAATATGCCGAAGTTACATCGCCACACCTATCCTCAAAATGAAAGCTCAGCATCGCCAGCACAGCGACAGAATGCCCCGCTTCTCCGCGCCAAGCACATCGTCATGAAGATGGGGTAAGCAAAAAAGTGCGTCGATCCCAAAGAAGAGAGGAAATGGAGCGTGAAAGCCACCGCACCACTATTTGAGAGCATGCGAGGAAACTTCAGACCAACTACCGCGTCGGTGAAGCAGCGGTAAAATGACGGCGATGTGAAGACAGAGTTACGAGCCCATGACAACGAGTGGAACTGTTTGTATAAGCAAATGCTTCGGTAGAATAATCTGGGCCTATGAAGGAGTAGACTCGCAATGAAAAAACAAACACCACTGTACATACTTTAATGCCCAACTGTCCTTATGTTTGTGGCGTAGTAAGTAGCTTGCAGCCTTAAGCCCTTAACGTGTTTCAACAACCATCCTTAAACTTACAGCAAAACTTTTCTTATACTTATGGCCGCCATAAGTAAGGCTTCCTGAAAGGACCCCTAAACCACCCAGAGGTCAAAATTTAGTTGTGGTGTTTCTATTGTGCTGGTGTCCACAACAAACACGTAGCTGCAAGAATTTTTCAAAATGGTGCCGAAATGGCAAAGTTAAATGCGTTTGATTATTAAAATGCGGCGCTTGCTTATTTCACTCTCTCCTGCACCATGCACCAGCCGCTTACAGTTGCTAAGCCACCTCGTCGTCGTGTGCTCCTCTGAATGTCATGTCACATACATCATCGATGACGTGCAGTTCAAACTGTTCACTTCTGGTTGACGCACCTCCACCTGCCTCAGCTGGCCTCCGCACTTGCGCAATTGTTTTGTTGGTTCTGTACAGACACTCTATGCTAGCGCTCCACACACAAATGACACACTACGAGGAAGAACAGACAGCCAGGGAGCATGTGCAATTGCTAGCAGACTAACCGGAAGTCGAAGTTATCCTTTGACCAATCAGCGGAGTTCTGCCTCTGTTGACGTCACCAAAAACCACGTTGCTATCCCTTGCCATCGCTGCGGCTCGGGAATGCCCGGAGAGGCGCACGGGATAGTTTTTCACGCTTGTGAAGGGGCCACGGCACAGAGCGCTGCCGCATTTGATATCGTTCATCGTGATGGCATCCTCACTTGATGCACAGGTTAGCTTGAAATGTTCAAAAAGTGTCGGGGGTGGTTTAGTGGCCCTTTAAGGTAGCCCCCGACATACCTTTACTCTCACTTGTAAGCAAACAAAATGGCAGGCATGGGCGACTACATTGCGGGGTTGGTCTTAAATGGGGACTGGCTTGAAGAATTATCGAGTGGGACATCATATGCATACCTGTGATTGCCACAGCATGTCATCAGGGATCGTCTAAATGCTATGGCAATATGCAATGGGTATGGGTTCTTGTGTCGCTTCCCCAGCACAACAAGCTATGTCCTGAAGCTTCTCCCTATGCTCTCTCTGCGAAAGAACAGCGACGGTCGCAGAGATACCTTAGTTCCTCCTTATCCAATGTGGCTACAACCGCTTCAGTGAGATTCTCAGTTCTGTAAACGGTGCACAAGTAATTTAGGGACAATGAAGCAAAGAATTCAGTTCAGCTAGCTATTGCAGCAGAGCAATGAAGGAATGTGTGCATGACCACATGTGCCATATGCCACCGAAACAGCTGAAAAGGGCACATCAGCGGAGCTGACACGGCTGAGCTGCAATAGTCAGCCTACATCAGGGATCACTATCAACAAAATGTGGTTTTAATGGAAAGCAAATCAAGCGAGAGTAGAGAGTAGCAGGAACAGAAGCTCAGTGGACATATCAAAATGTACAAGAACTAAGCACGAAGGGTTGCCAAAATCTGGAACTGGAATAATCCCCATGGTAAGTAGGAAACCATACACGTTTAGTTCTTTAGAAAACAATCGGGCTTTTTTTTCTAAAAGAGTCAAATCCAGAAACCAAAACAGGGCTAAATGTGACGGGAACTCGTAGTACACCTGGGTCTCTCTTACTTAAGGGGGGACGTGGCAATGAAAACTATCTTTGTTATCTATGGGTATAAACTGATGAAATTTGGCACACTGATGTAGTTTGTAATGGTGATATCTGAAATGAAATCGGTTTTAAGCTATCTATCGCAGTTTCTGAGTTACATCACTTTTTAGACCCTTACAGTCACCCCCTAATTAATTGGTTAATTAGACAAAATTTCAGTACCATTTTTGCTTAAGCATGTACACTAAGGTCCACTGTGTGCCGTAAAGCTGTTTGTTGATATTTTTTTATGTCCAAATGAGTACAGAAAAAATTTTTGAAATGTCCTCGACATATTTTCTAACTAACAACTTTTGCATAAATACAATTATAAAAGTTTGTGTGACATGCAGGTGGAAATTAATAGCTTTACGGCGCTCGCTAATGTTTCAGGATGTAAGTGAAAAAAACAGAATGAATTTAGCTTCATTAGTTATGAAATGACACTGGGATGATTGACAGCAACTGCTCAAAAAATGGAAGCTGAGAAAACGGAGCTCAAAGTTTTACTTGATGAAAACAGTCAAATGTTAACTTTGAGCAGCTAAGCTCTTGCTCGCTTTTGCTGGTTGTATTTTTTTGTTGCAGAGACATGACGGTGTCACTATCCTCAGGTTCAATCTCTCCTTTTTATGATGATTCCAAGATGGTGGCACTTTCAGAAGCCCTATTTTCTTGCGGTTTTGGACGACAACACATAGATAAAGTGGCATTTTCCCTACTACTACCGCGTATTTCATTATAATATTCTACCACATGGTAAAAGAAGGTCTGAGGATCATGAAAAAAAAATAAATTGAAAAATCAAAGGTTTTGACCAAATTGAGCATTCCCATTGCCACGTCCCCCCTTATATGATAACTATAACCAAAGCAGGCCAGTTCCAGATTGTAACATGGACTCAAAAAACAGTTCCAAATAAAAAATGAGCCAAGTGCTGCATGTGTTTGAATCAAAGTGAGCTAAATCTACCTAACCATAGAGTGCTGTCTGCAGTAGTGGCCCAAACAACAAATACAGCCGCATCTGACCTGTTTCACGTGTGCTGGTTGGTTTGTTATTGTGCGTCTCATTGCTTCATGTCAAAGAAAGTACTTTTCAATAGGAAAAATGACAGAAATGAAGAGGCTGGAACTGGTCTATTGCTAGAAGAAGTGATCCCAAATGACGGTGCCTTAGAGCCAGCAAAGAAGAAGCCACTTCCAAAATGCATACACAGGGAAAAAAAAAAAAAGAAGTGCTCTCGAGTCTGCAAGCACAACAAGAAGCTTCAGAGAGAAATTCCAAAACGCTTCCTATGACCAAGCCCTATGTCTCAAAGACGCAGGCAGGGCCTGTGTACATGGGCCTAATACCCCTGTCACAAGAGGCAACTTAAGTGCACTTACGCTCACGTACTACTACACGAGAAAGAGAAGTGTGCTTTGGAAATGTGCATTCCCCTAGCGGACTTGGTTACAAACTGCATGAGGACGAGAATAGCGAGGTTTATTTGTTGAAATACGATTTGTTTTAATACATAGCATTTCTAATAACAAAAACAATGTTTTAAAAATACTACGACCGCCACGTTATGCATTGTAGTATTTGTTTGCAAGCCACTGCCACCGAGGCTACACATTCCATCGCCGGGAAGCGAGTTCAGCGAACGCACTCGCCTGTAAGTGCGCTTTGCAGCGAGTGTCACTAAGCGTTCCCGTGTGACAGCGTGGGAATAACACTAGCGGCGAAGTGCACTCTCTCAAAGTGCACTTAAGTTGTCGTCCCGTGTGACAGGGGTATAATGGACCTGCATCCCAATGGACCTGTGTCACAAAGATGCAGGTCCGTTAGGTCTATGCACAGAGGGTCCAACCAACGAACGTTAATTTTGTTGCAATGTATACGCCGATATGCAGACCTGTTTTTGGGTATCCAATGCAAGCTTGAACAAAATGGTGCAACAAAATGAGCGAACGTGTTACTTATAGATATAAGAGCCAAATCCAAACCCTACTCCTATATTACAGTGATAGCGGGCTACTGCATTTTAACTGTGTAATAATTTCGACGACATGAGTGCACTGGGAAAAACTTGTTGGAATAGCGACGACCATATTGCAGTGGCGAACGACTGCGTTTTTCTCAGTTCTGCTCAATGTGGATTCGGTGCTTTTAAAATTAAAAAAAAAAAAAAAAAACCAATTGCAGTACCTAGAAAGGGTATCAACAACAAACTTTGTTCACACGCTGTGCAAAGTTCGCTCGTTAAGCACCGCCCATTGGTCTACTTTGTCGCTGCACACACATCGCTCTTTCGCGGTTGCCTGCGTGTGACCACGCTGTTGCGCCGACATACACACACACGATTACAGCGTGCATGCTTTGGCGTTCCCCACGCACGCAGACAGGAGATACACGAACATGGCCACTCAAATGCATGTAAAGTATCGAGACATCCTGGGAAGCAGCGTTGACGAGACATGCCGGCATTCACCCCACCCGACCCGAGGATGACGCACTCCCCTCCTTTTTCCCTCTCCCACGCAGCTGTACGCCCGCTTACAAAGGAAAACAAAAAATGTGCTTAGCCTCACTCCCATGTCACTCACTCAGATGCAAGCAACTTTCGCAAGGGCGCTTTAAGATTTCATTATAATAAAAGGGACTGGAGCATTGTTGAAACTGGATGAGCATTTATAGTATCAGCAGGGGCTTTGTGCAGCTACGAATACACACTCCGTGCAGGCAAACGGTGCAGAAGATTGTGAAATACAGTCAATAACAGATTTTCTGGATGCTCCCCATGCCCGACATTTCAGACATTTTTGTAGCGCCACCACAAGCCCCATAGAATCAATGTATGAAATTTTTGAAGCTCGAACCCTCAGCCCCTCAATTTTCCAGACTTTTTTGCACACCAAAAGGTCCAAAACCATCAAAACTGCATACAGTGCAATCTCGCTACAATGAAAACTGGCAGTACGCATGAAACACTTGAATTCGTGGAATTTCACAGCAGCGAAATTTCATCTAAAAGACCGCACAAGTTCGGAAAACATAATGACTTGTCCTCTGGTGCCCGCAAGATCTGTGTTGTTTATTGGCATCAAGCTCTCACCAACCCAAACGCACTTTGGTGCACATCAAGCTGTTCTCATGACCCTTGTATAGTATGCCTAGTGCAGAGTGCCGCGAATGCGCATCCCATCGCATGCACTATAAGACAAGAAACGAAGTGCAGAAATCCAGGCCGCTGTAGTCATCACCAAATGACAGGAAAGCTGGACTGGAAAACTTCATGCATTTCATTGTGAAAACAATTACGTGAACAGTCTCTAAGAGCTTTGCCATCGCCGACACGTCCCTTATGAAGTCCAAATTGATAACCCCCATGCATCGTACTTTCTACAAGCGGGTAAATGCATGTGAACATGGGCGAGGGAACGCAGCTGAAGCAGAGATCGAACGAGCCTAGCCCAGCCCATCTTCGTCGCTCGGAGGGCGCACGTAATAACATCACCCCGCTTGGGCAGCCTGCAATGAGCATGAAAAGACGCGAAAGGGTGGGGTATCACCCGAGCGTTTGTGGACTTGGCGCAGTCACCATTGCTGGCACGTGCGCTATCTATATTGGCAGCCATCAGACGTGCTGCGTACTGCATAGCAGGGCCTTGATCACCTGTCCAGTTCCAGGCACCTTGCATATAGTCGCAATGCCAGCAATGCCCTCGACACATAGCGCTCACGCAAATGCGTCTACAAGTGGCGGAAGGAGTGCGCTCGCTTGATGCCGCTGTGCTGGGCCAAGTTTCTCGATGGTGCAAAGTGCACACAGCTTAGCGCCGTCGCGCGGTGTGAAGCGCAGGCCAGAAGACATCAAAACAACATGACTTAGCTCACAGCTTTGCTCGGCCATTGTCTCGGCCACTCGACCGTCACATGGTACTTTATGCACATACATGCTTACTTCAGCCCACGTTCACTACCATTCAGATTCCCCCTAAAGCTGCTAGTCTTAATTCATATATTATATCACGCATTGCTATCGCATTCATTATTCGCTCTTCTGGAGAAACTGGCATTTTTACGACTTTGTTGCCTTTGCACTACGGCTGCACTGGCCACATAGTTTGGGAGCTGTGTAGTCGCTATCAAAGATCACAGCAACAGCGAGCACGTTCTCATCTGCAGCGGACAGAGGCGTATAGTTCCGCAAGCGCTGGCTACGTACATACCCTCATGAACTGCGTTACTGCGATTGTGGCTGCACGTTTTCCCCTAAGAGTTTGTGGAAAGCACCACTGCTTTGAATCATGACCCATTGGACACACACAGTGATGCTACCAGCCTACGTCCTTTTGGAGCAGGTTTTGGAGCAGGCAAAACTGCTTTTTGTAGCAGCAAAACTGGCTTTTGGAGCAGGCGTTTGACAACAGTAATTGCAAAACGTACACAAGCTGCCTTCATGGTGCACAACTGATAAAGAGAGTGGGGTGTACGTGCTGCGCACTGTTCAAGTACTGTGCAATAAAAACAGACACAGCTCTCTTTTCTGCTGGCCTGCAACTACGCATGAGCTCACCAATGACGAAACGCGAGAGCCAAGCCTCCTACACAGGGAGCACAGTTACAAAATTACAATTCATTACAATTACAAAATCATGCTAATTCTCCCATTAAAAATGAAGAATATTGCTAAAAGCCATGAAAAGAACATCACACGAGTGTGCCCTCTCTCTCTTTGTATTACATAAGGCAATGTTTTGAATGGCTGCCTCAAGTTGTGATTTGCCTCCAGCTAGAAGGGAAATGCCACTTTGAAATTCTCCAAATGCCTTTGGCTTTAAACGATCAGTTCAGCCCCTGTGAACATGTCTTGCAGTCTCCCCTTCCTTTTGAAAATCGCGATCCTCCTAACTCGTTAATTGGAATTTAAGGGCAGAAGAAAAAAAAATTGGAATTACTAACAGTACCAAGAGAACAAACGCCTGCCATATAGATGCACTCTGATTGTATGAATGAATAAATGAAACCTGTTAAGGGGGGAGGTGGCGTTCAAAAAAAACTTTTTTGTTTGTTGACCTAGAGCAATGAAATTTGGCATGCATACTCATAAGTGTCTTGAATAGGGAAATATGCAGTTTCATCATGATACCTTGAGTAGTTCCCAAGTTACACCACGCTACACAGTCCAATTATATGGTCTGCTCGTGGAAAGCCTAGCGCTGTAACAAAACGTGCCAGGAAGCTGCAAATGGTGTTGATCTTTACTCAAAAGAATACTACAGGGTCTGACACTCTCAGAATTTTTTTATGGCTTCTCTTTTTTTTTATAGAGACCATCATGGTTGCCTACACACATTGTCAGAAACAGTGTCATGTACAAATCATCTTCTAGAAAAAAAACTGGGCCATAAACAAGAAATTGAAGAATGTCAGACCGTCAAGCAATGTTCAGGGATTCAGGAAAAAAAAACGGCATCAAAATTGGTCCAGTCATTCCCGTGCGACTCTTTCCACGAGCAGTGCACAATGTCCAAAACACACTTGTGAGAAAACGCCTATCAAAGTTTTCGAAGTCATTTGCATTTGTTAGAATGCACCAGCACTGTAGTTCTTCGTATCTTTGTGTGGAGGCAACCTTTTGGGTCTCTGCCCTTTCATTTCATGCATGCTTTATGACTTCTTTGCTCGCTGAGCGTCTTTTTCGGCAGCCCTGTGGAGGGTAAGGACCCCAGGTAGCTGCAGTTTCACCTTACCGCCCCCCCCCAGCCTTGGCTACCCTGCGAGTCATACAATATACAATGTGTCAGAACGTTCACAAGAACTTTCAGTGATACTAAGCAAGGAATAAAATGCACCTAAACTGCACTACCAGCGCTCGCTGACCGCACTTCATTTGTCCGCGAGGTGAGCGCTATCTGAGCAATCGCGGGGTCCGTCCACGCGCGCTGTGCTTGGTCGCGGCGTTTGCGCGAAATGCCGAGCCGCGTTTCCGAATAGTCGGCGCGTAACGTGCCTAGCCTGAGTAGCCGATGCCCGAAATACCCGAAATGCATTGCCGCTGATCCGAAAAGCCGCCGTGCGACGTGCTCGGCTGCTGCGCCAGCAGCCGATGCGCAGTTAGGCCTAGCGCGACTCCGAGCCGTAGGCGTGCGGTGTGCGTTGGTACGGCACGGGGTTTCAAAGTACCGCACGTAATGCTCGGTTGCGAGTCCGCGGTGCCGCTACGTGATGGCCTTCGTAGGTCCGACGCGACCGCGCTGCTGATAAGCGGAACGTCCGCGGGTCCGTTATCTGTCGGTCCGAGACGCGCTTCGCAATGTTCGTGACACGCCGCCGTTATCTGATCGCGATCGTACGCGCGGCGGGTGTGTCCCGTGCGCCTGCCAAACTAAAACGTAGTTTCGTTCTGAATGAGCGTTGCTCAGTTACAACAGAGCGAGTGCGAACACGCAACCACGTAGCGTCACTCGACAGCCGTAACTTCGGAAGGCGCAAGCAGCAGACGATGTTCGCCCCACGTGGGAGCGTCAGACCAATAGCGAAGCGCGCTCTGGCAATATGGCGGACGCGGCCAGTCGGAGCCCTCAAACCGACCTTCGAATATTTGCTTTTTGTGTGCTTGTTTTGGCGGGGAGGAGCTAGCTGAAGCGGGAAATTTGAAGACGGAGAACTGCTCTTTTCAATGCGCCCAAGATGGCGGCGGCCGGTAGCGAAGTCGCGGAGCTATAGCGGTTTGAAAAACGCAGTTTTTTCGTTATTTGCGTGATGATTTTCACCTTCTTCGCTACTGAAATGAATTATTTTGGGCATTTCTACGCGGTTTTCAACAAAGATATTTTGGAATCGGTGAGAGAAAGAGTTGCAGAAACTGAACATACTATTTTCAAAAAATCGATTTTTTTTTGCATTTTTCGCGATTCGAAAGCCGCGTCCCCCCTTAATTGTCATACCAGTGTAAAAGAAGCGTTCCTGGTCATTTTGTTACTGCCTTCTTGTAGCAGCCGCCGTGCAAGTACCCCGCGCCATAGTTCAACCGCAAAGTAGCGACCAGCGCCCCCCCGTTCCCCCTTTTGTTGCCGCTGCCGCCACCACTACATTAACCACGCGCTAGCGACGATCCTCTTTTTTATCTTCTTTGTCAATAACTTGAGCGGCAAAAAACCATTCATCCATCCCTGTTGTAGCCGTCGCGTTCGATGCCAGCATGTGGAACCCGGAAAAATCGCTATTTATTTAGAACAGCTTCCGCTATGTAACTTCATAACATTGCACCGAGTCAAAACGGAACTACGCCACTTCTACTGCAGAAGTAACTGTGATCGCCAGCGACGCATTTGTTGCACGCAGGCTCTGAAGACACGCGCGAAGACAAATCGAAACGATTGCCGAGTGCGAAAACAGCGGCGTTCCGCGTACGTGACGGCCGCTTGCGACGTGATCATACGTAGCGCTCATGCAGGCGCACGGTCTGAGCACAAAACTACTGCACTCCGCGTTCTCTCGGAATGAACCCCGCCTACACCACTGCCGGTAGTGCCGTGATAGTGGACGGCGCCCACGCAATTGTGAAGGCATGCGCGGCCTAAGCGAGCTAACAAGAGGAAACCACTGCTTGCCGAAGCCGCCGCGGAAGAAACGTAGCTACGTAGATCGCTGTTGCGCAACCATGGATGGGGAGAGAGCACAATTCGGAAGGCATACAGCAAGCACGAAAATGCTGTTTGCCGCAGCCGCTGTACAACGAAGTGGCCGCTATCGACGCTATCACGGACAAGTGTTCGCGCAGTTCACGCGCGCGGGGCAAGCACTAAATAGCTTGCCAAAGCCGCAGCGGATCTACCCTTCGTCACTATAAACACGGTCATAGTCGGCAACCCTGCTTTTTAATAAAAAAAAGAAAGAATTGAGCAGAACGTCTAGTGTATCGTGATGTCACACGCAGTAGTAAACACGGTTTACGCCGCTGCAGATGGTTGATCCGTAATGCGCCGCCTCGTTTCGGCATACACGCTCGCGCCATTTTCACTCTTTCGTGTCGCACATTTACAGAGATTCGACTAAGCGCGCTTCGAGGATCGTCCGAAATAACCACCGATTAGAACCGAACTACCGAGCATTTCGTGCCATTAAATAACGCATATGCTTGACGGGACTAGAGGATACGTCCAAATTATCCGAATTAACGAGAGTCCTAACGAGCTTTTACCGTGAATATCATATGGGATTTAGCACGCGATGTCGCTGTCAGTGGGGGGGGGAGTTCGCGTAGCTGTAGTTTCGTTTCTGAAAGTCTGTGCATCCCTTTCGGCGCAGCTTTGGCGCAGGTTCCCCAAATTTCGGGGAAATGTAGCAGGATGTAGCAGCCTCCGCGCTTCGGCGCAGTTTGGCGCAATTGGCGCAGCGGTAGCATCACTGATGCACAAGGATAGGGTGAACATAAAGAACTAAAACAGACCATCACAATAAATAGTGGCCATCTGTGTTTTCCCCCTGTCCTTTGCATTGTGCACTAGATGAAGAAACGGAACACCAACACGGTCAAGCCTTCATTACTTGACGCTGGAAATTTGTGTGATTTGGTCATCTGTGCTCGTGTCATGACTGCGTGCTTCACTTTCTTTAATAATAAGTCCCCACCATCTAGTTCAACACCTTTAGTTCAGAGCTGGTGGTACACATAATTTCCTATCAAGAAGCAATAATACCAACAAACTTAAAGAAGCATGGGAACAAAAAGTTATCAATTTGCTCCCCAATGCACTTGATATGTGGGTGAAGTCTAAAATAAGTGGCATCCAAGTAAGATAAGTTAAAATAAAAATGGAGGCTTTAAGGGATGAAAATGTCTTGGCAAGGAATGTCGAAAAAGCCAATAGTTTGACAAGTGGACTTCACCAGGGCAACGAATGCCTCCCACAGCAGCGTATTTGTACATGCTTGCTCAATGTCCTGCAACCTCAGAAGCAGAGGAGAGAAGGAAAAGCATGTGAATTATCGGAAAAGTATGAAAATAAAGATGTAGAAAGGGCCATGCAGGTGTTAGTATCACAAACAGTGAGTGAGCTTTATCCTTAGGAGAAAGACAAAAGAGGAAGAAAAGGAGAAATTCTGTCCTTGCTGGATACTAGTTCTGAGCAAGTCAGAAGGAATGCAGGTAGGGAACAGCGGTGCTGGCGATTCTGGCTCTTCAAGAATGAATGATGATGGCTCGGATACTAACAAAGGCAGCATCTCAGAACATCTCAGCATACAACCAAACACAGATGCAACCGATTCCGAACCCAGTCTCTGAAGCTATGCTACTGCAACCAGGAGGTGGCTGCACACTTGGGGCAACTATCTTGTTCTTTGCAAAACATTATAAATCGCAATAAAAGAAACAGCATTGAAATTCCAGACCATGCAAAGAGAACTTCAAATCTTCTAAAGGTAGCGTCTACAGTCTTTCTTCGATTCCCTGTTTTTTTATTGTGATAGAAAGTGCACCATTCGAAGTGTGCAAACCTGCAGTGGTTTAGCTGAGAAGTCAACAGGAATTTTTAGAACAGCATTTTTTTATCTTTGTGGTCACCTCTTCTGTATGTGTAGGGATGCTGGCAACAATGGTTACTGGGTACTTGTAATATTAAATTGAAAATGAAAGTTACGCTCAGTCATGAAAGAACGCTACCAGGTGTGTGTCAGATACAATAGTAATAAATTTTTGCTTTCAAGCAGGATAACTGAACCGGCATGCACATTTCTCTGTTTTTCATTACACTTGCAGATTGACATTTGTCACGAGGGATGGCGCCACCGGTCATTTGTTGAAGAGTTTCAGGGGCCAGTTCAAGATATTCCTTTTTTTATGGGTGCACGCAAGCTCGTTTCTGTCAATATAAGAACAATATTCTGATTTGCACCACAACCGAAAAAAATTTTCCGAGCGGTAGACAGTCCCTTTAATCCAAACTATGAAGACGCAACTTATTACACGGGTAATTTCTTTTACACCTCTTTGGGCAACTTTTTCACTCTTTTTCGGGTTCCACAAGCACCTTTTACATACAAGTGGCAATCACACCAGTAATATACTGTACATACTGTCCTTCTGTATTTTTATTTATTTATTTATTTATTTATTTACAAATACTGCTGTATCGATATCAAGACATAGCAGGAGTGGATACATGATTTTAGTATGAACAGCAACAACAACAACAACAACAAAGGAAAAGAAACCACTGATACTGAACAATGAAAATGTTCTATGCCTACATAAGTGCTCAACAAGGTCGCACCCTATATTTACTCCTACTAAGGACTGGCATTTATGGCAGCACGTATCATGTATGGCTGTGGGACGAGCAGACCCTGAAAAGCCACATTTTGAAAATCGCACTATACACACACTGCTGAGGCTCGTCGGCGTGTTCCCCCTACAGTAAACAGCAGCCTAAATAAAAGGCCAACAGGGCCACAGTGGGACAAACACCGAGCACACTGACCTTCGAGCAGCTCTGCAGTGCAGCTCTGGTCGACGTACCAGAACCAGTCCTTGTTCTCGCTGGACTTGGGTATCTGAAAAGCGCCACACAAGCTCGGCAAACATGTCCATAACCGAGACTTGGAGGCCCCTGGGCAATCATCACTGGGAGGCGTGCAGCAATTAAGCCACTCACTTCCCAGTTGGACCACTTGCAGGCCAGGTGGATGCAGAGGCAGGCCACCACCCGAGGCTTGTACTGGAGGCACATCATCGTCAGGTGCAGGCTGGCAAGGACAAGAAGAGGGCACGTCAGTCTGCCACTCGCCACACGGGGGTGGGGGCAAAGAGAACGCGTACGTGTGTGGCACTTGCTCTAAACATTTCTGGGGTCACACATCCCAAAACCAGGATACCATTACGAGACACCTTAGTAGAGGGCCAATGATAACTTCTGGGGTTTTACATCCAGAAACCATGACACTATTATTTAGAGACACCATGACAGAGGGCTGCAGAAATTTCAACCACCTGGGGTTTCTTAACGTCCACCAACATTGCACAGTACATAGGCCTCATCTAAATGTGGCCAGCATGACTGGCACGATCCCGCAACCTCTGGGTCGGCAGCCAAGTGCCATAACCACTAGAGCACCGTGGCAGGTGCTAAGGGCAAATTAGAAGTGAAGCTGCTCACTCGCTCGAGCTCAGGTTCACTTATACAATGCCAGTTACAGGAAGGAACACGCCTCACGTGCCCTCAATACAATTCACAGCCAAACAGGACACCCATAACTAGCATTTTTTGACAGACTGAGGCTTAGTTATAGCAAAATATATTGGCAATCACCTGTTACAAGATACATAAGAAATAAAATCGGGAGCTTGAACTCCTGATACACCATACATGCTACAGAAGCATTGGGAGCCGTGCTAGAATAATTTTGCAAAGCTGGCTAGGCAAAAATGCTTGCATTCCACCTCCATGGGTATGCTCCACAACTTATTGCCATAGCCAAAAACAGCATTGAAATGCATGCCTAGTGCCTTACGTGAATAATGAATGAGTGTATCACATTGTACATGAATATATGTCGTGCACTGATACAAGGTGCCTTATTTACTTACAATACTGCCAGCCTCATATTAGGACCTTACAAGCCAGCCATGATTACACACAAATGTGTGCTTTACATAATGAAGAAAACATCTAAACAAATACATTGGTTTTTCTAGGCAGAAACAACAAAATGGTTAGGTTAAATGAAGACACCAGGTCGCATAAGTAATGTGCTTCATGTTACGTGGCAGTGCAAGTTTTTGCAATCTTACAAAAACAAAGGAAATAAAAATTAGCTATGGTTTAGTAAACTGAATTCGGAAAAAAAGTACACAAGAGCTATTCTTCCTAACTACTTATTGCGTCTTCCAATAACTTAACAAAACCAGACTGCGACACAGTGCTTGTTATGGATGAATTCAGGCTATTCCGTCAAGGCGCAACCAATGCAGAGTCGACCTCAAATGATGCACAGTCAACTCAAAATCAGTCATCGAAAAATGGTGATGGACATTTGCACACTTGGGGTGATTGGTCTCACAGGTGACTGCTGCCTCTGTGTGTTGTATGGCGACACGCAGCTTTTATTATCAGGTTCTTTTCAAAAGAAATTTATTTTGCACACTAAGACAGCACTGTCGCATTCTTTGCATTCCCGAGGTCTGCAACTGTGGGTAATGCAGAGTGACCAGGGAATTTTTTTTATTTTCTATTTGCACGCCGCTAATGGGAACATAACTTGACCTTGAAAATACCGTATTTACCTGCATAATTTGTGCACCCGATATTTAGCCAGCTTTACAAAAAAAAAAAAAAAGAAATAAATTCCTCGCATATTTTGCACTCCCCTTCCCAGCCAAGCCCACAGACTCAACACTACCTGTTCCCACAGACGCAACACTAACTGCCTTAAATCCTCTCATATTTGTTGGATGTGCTAACACATAAAGAAGTAAATGCATTAGCTAGTTTGTCCCTACTTGTGAGATACAGTCAACAGCTAATGGATGGACTAGGCATTCCTAGACGTGGTTTCAATGACGCATTAAAGAAAAAAAAGAACAGTCCTTACTGCTCCAATGCACATCCAAATAACACAGTTGTTCATGGAGAGGCTTTGTCAGCGTTTATTCGAGGTGGCTTTCAAAACAGAAGACAGGCGTCACAAGAACATTTGAGATCATCCCTCATTTTCGAACAACCCTATACAGTTTGCTTCAGTCGTTCTGCTTAGCAAGAACTGGACAAACTTTTGCACTGGTTACTGATAGATTTTTTGTATTACCCAAACACAAAACCAATGAATAAAAAGGCTTGGTCCGTTTAAGTGTTTCCCATATATGGGATTCTACGGTGTAGAATTACGTAGGACTCGACGATGTCTACAAGACGAAGCACACCACAGATTTTTAATGTTGCGGCTAGTGTCAAAAATGCGTAACCCTTTAGCATAGTGCTGAATGTACGGTATTGAATCACGTAATGAAAGCACTTGCATAATGAACGCACCTCCAACTTTAATCGTACCGTTTTGAATTCTTTTTTTCTCCTGCATAATACATGCACTCCCAAATTAGGACCCCTGCTGTCCCGTGAAAGGCCCTCCACTGTAGCTTTCTCACTTAGTTGACCCAGCCAATGTCATGGCACTAGCTAGGAGCAGCAGCCACACAGTTCCTCCCCGGTGTTCGGAGATTCAAAGCTCCCGCATCCCAGTAAAACTGCCAATCATTGCCACACGAAGGCACATGCAAGTAGATGGAACACCATCTATTTGCACTGCTACATTCCCAAGTGCTATCGCAGTTCCATAACACCCACTCATTCTCTCGCTGCAGCGTGCATGCTGTGCAAGCTCGCACAGCTAAGCGTTAAGCATTGGTCGGAGCCTGGCCTACATTTTGTATCGTGCGTTCTTGGTGTCTTAATGCACACCTACAGAGATGCCCAGCAGAAACACAAGAAATGCAATAAGATGTCATTTTGTGTACAGTGGTGAGAAATATCTATAGTTCTCTCATTATGGCCACCCGCGAACACTATGGAATGCTGATGAGCCTGGGCATCATGACGACATTGAGGGGCCTCAATCCCACCAGGGCAAGTCAAGTCAAGCCGGCTACACATTGTGTGCATTGTTACGGACAGGATCCATGGTGACATAAAAAATATAAACACTCTGCCGCAATGACCACCCCATGCTGCTCGTCCACAAGTTCATTTTTTTCACTCTTGACTGTTCAACAGAGTCATCATTTTTCCAGTTTCACGGCAGTGGACATGACCTCCGTAAAGGCTATCACAGCAGCTGCTGAGTTGCATGGTACTCACGCCATAGCTTTTTTTTAACCATTTTTAAAATAAAATTTCACCACACATGCAGCTTTATATCATGATCACGAGTCGCAACACCATCTTTCCAGGCTAAAATGCTTTTGCTCATCCTGAAAATGTTTTCCTAAAATTTACCCAACACAAACGCTACCCCCAACATTGCTTCTGTTTTTCGGGAAAAAAATGTGTTCATCAAGCAACAAAATACAGTATATCCTCTGCTGCCAAACTACATCCCCATAAGCCACTTCGGTACACAAAGGTAACTAAGATGTGCACTTTCTTTATTTACACAAGGTTCTGTTCTCACTGTGCCTAGTACTACACTCCTTCTTTGGTTGTCAAACCAGTTAGTAAAAGTAAATAAATGGCATATCGTGTTGCAAATGTTTAATTTGGATTCGTTACTGCCTATTAGGAACATGTAACGATCCTAAATTAATTTTGGAATTACATACGCTACTATGAATTACAAACATTTACTTAACATACATCAAAGTTTACACAATGCTTTACATGAAACGTATAGGTTTGTAGTTAAGAGCACTAAATTATAATTCATGACCAAATGATAATTCAATAAAGCGATAACACAGAGTTCAGCTTTTTGAGTGCCAGCAGTACAAAGACAAGGAAGGAGATGACATACTGTGCTCCAACAAGCCCGAAATCAAACAAGCCTCAACCCTTGTGAAGGCTTTAGGTTCACAGTATTACAAGAAACCCTAAGCCTTACATTACTAATAGCACAATATATTATTTTTAATACCATGTGCCAACCTGCTGCCAGTAAGGCAAATCACCCACAAGAATGGTAATGTATAGCAGCACCTGTGGTGCTTGTGGCATAAATCATTTAAATTTTGTTACAAAGCACCAAGTAGACTATCAGTAACATTTCAACATAGTGCACGATTCCCTTGTATGTGCCACAGTAATTGTTTACCCTTTTGCAAGCGTTCACGAAAGCAATTTATTTTGAAATCATTCTAGGGTGTCACTTCTATGAAATAAAACAGCTTGCCTAATGTACCAAACTGCCTTAATGTTTACTGGGCAGCAAACTAGTCCAATCTAGCATGTTCAAGGTAGATAGTAACAACATTTTGTAACTTCCTGCACTTAAAATGCTTGGCCTGTTCTGCTTTGTTTCCAGGGTGGTAATTATATATATTCTGTTTGACTGCAAAGCCTAATTCTGAGAATCATAATTCTTATCACATTACATATCCTTGTGTAGCACTCAAATAATGCCATTCGATGTCATCGGCAACGTTAAAACACTTCATGTGACAAGTACACTAATCACGACAAGTTCACATGCCAGAGGGCTTTATAACAATGAACATTAAACTCTTCAGGCGCTGTATATATCACCAATACGGTGCCACCAAAAGCAATGATTAAGATAATTTGTGGATGTTACATACCAAATCCACATTATGATTGAGGCATGCTATGGCAGGTGAAACCAGATAATTTTTCACCACCTGCGGCTTGTTACAGGTACCTATGCACCCACATAGGCGCATGCGCGGCAGTGCTCATAAGTAATCTCACAGCAATAAAAATGCATGTCAACAAAAAAGGCAATACTAGTCTCTTGTGATCACCAACAAAGTGACATACCACAGTCTCTGAACCCCCAAAAATTGGATGCACATTAGATTCGTGCAAATACGGTATATGCAATTCCTACAAATCAGGTGGTCTCAAAGTGGGCTCAGCGAGGATGCGGCGCCATTTCCATACATACTGACCGATTTGCCACCATGCACATCTTGTAATCAAGGCGCCTATAAGCACTTTGATGCAGCTGAGTGGCATACTATGGCAGCTCCACAAACACTTAGGCTTAGCCTCACAACTGGTACATCAAAGACTGTCCTTCACCTCGGTTGGCATACATAGTTCACTTTTTCAATACATAAAGCAAGCTTTTGTACTTGCAGTACTTTGTCTGCAAGTGGGCATTGCTTGCAGTATGTAGTGCCTAAAACGGCAGTACCTCATGGTTGGCATACACTTTACGTTGAGAAATTCCTTTCATATATTTGGAACTATTGAGAGAGCCTCGTCAAGCATCAAGAGCAATTCCACTCCAAGATTAAAGGAGTACTGACACGAATTTTGGAAATTCTCGTATTGTTGCTCTAAGTGAAAGCACTGGCGCGGAGAACCCCAAAAAGAGTATCATGGTGCCTCGCAACGCAATGAATATATTTTTAATACAGCTCCCTTAAGAGCCCACTTTCGGTTTCGATTTCGAGGGGGCGGTTTCCTAGTGACGTGTCAACAGAGTAGGACGTACGTCTAAGTCACGTAGGGACAGCAATTCGGGATAGCGTCGCTGCAACTCTGTCGTTTCTGGTTAGTTACACGTGGGTCACGCAAACAAAGACAATTTGCACGGTCGTCCAGCGACTATGACTGCGATTTCAGCGATTTTTGAGAGACCGTGCTCATACGTCATCGCAGTGTCCATTGCGCTGGGGCTGGCTTGCAGTGCTGTTCGACGAAAACTTTAAAACCAAACTAAAATAGTTTGTACGCGTTTCCTGGCTTCCGCATGTGGAGGGCGTTAACAATACATGACTAGAAAACGAAAAATGTATATTTCGCACAGCCGCAAAATCGTGTCAGTACTCCTTTAAGGATGATTTGCAAATTAAGTGGCTGTCACACTTGGTTAGCGGACAAGGACCCCCCCCCCCCCCCCCATCCCCGTCCCTTATAATCTATACGCTAAACGCTCACTAATGGTAAGAGAGGAGGAGTTCAATAGCACACTAGAATGGTTGTTGGGGTGCCTCAAGGCCATTAACTCTGAGAACCCATGTTGTAAATAGCTCACACACGGAGTCTGACTTAAAAGTTAACTGAATACTGGAAATCCGTAATGCATCCAGCAGCAATACACCTATTCACAATTTTGGAGAGTGAAGGGCAGAACATGGTGAAACTCAAATTTTTCAGAGACCATAACTGTTTAGTGCCTGAAGTGTTTGTGTTCCGCACGGCAACACGTAACTTTTGTACCCAAGGCATCCATCAGCGATAGGCAATGCACTTTCTGCACCATGTATCAATGCAAAAATGCACATGCACATAAAGACCGATGGTATACCTGTTCGTCGCCATGAAATATGATGTCTGGGCCAAGTCTTTGCTGGCTGCAGATGGCCACAGCAATGAAAGAAATCAGAAAACAATAAGATGGTGCACATGCCACAGCACAGTGGGAGCTAGTACTAAGATGGATCAGCACAATAAAAGCTCATTAATTCATACCTCATTAATCCAAACAATTCGGTAATGCCAACTAAGCTGCACGGTCTGGCCAAGCTCCGTAAGACTGTACATATAAATGAGCTCATTAACTCGCATTCAAATACGACATGCCACGAAGTCGGATCTGCCTTGGCAGACCCTTTCCTCGCTAAGCTAGAAGCGGCACGACTTGCTACCCACCGAAGAAACCAGCACAAAGTCACAACACAAACATGGAACCACAGCGTTGAACTGGCAACTTGGCTGCTGCAAGCTCTACAGCATGATTCTGTGCTGGTATCTTAAATATTGCACAGGCAGCATTGAAGGCAGGCTGCATGTTCTGCAAGTTCTCAGTGTCTTCCTAGCCATGATGATCATCAACACCCTCCAATTACTATCAGTGATGGACGCCTCACAGACATCACATTTCAATCTCAAAAGCTGCTCTATGTGGTCAAAATCTTGTCATGGCTGCCTTGTACGTGCGTGCTTTTTTTTTTTTAACTGGCTCGCTGCGTCAGCATCGATAGGCCACTGCTGCAGGTGTAAGGCGTCCTTGGGTTGCTAACTTAGGCAACTCAGCTATTCCTCTGTATCCAGTTGCAACGATCGAGCAAGTGAGAGAAAACGGGTCACTATACCAATTGCTGAAACCTGTTAAGCTGCATAATTTGCTTCAAGCCTGCACCAACACATTAATTCAGAGAAGCAGAAGAATGTAAGTGTTTGAAACATGTTGCCACCACATGACAAGCACGTCAAATTGAAGTTGTCGCTGGCCGACAGATGCAGCTAGACACTGTCTGTAGCAATCACACACATAGCTCTGTCATGAAGACTGGTGTGCCATGCTGAATGCTGCATCATCATTCCCTATATGAATTAAGAGATTGTCTCAGACATTCACTTATGTACCATTGACTTGCAGGAAGTGTGAAAAAGCAGGATTCCCTGGAACCTTAATGTACCGGGACGATTGACATTAAACTGTGTCCACCACAAATTAAACTGCAGCTCCATTCATCACGACAAATCGAACAATCACAGGCACACTGCGCGAGCTCACATGAAACAGGCAGCTAGGTGGTGGCAGTGCAATGTGAACTACACATGCTTTTCCAACCAACAGGCAGAGTTTTTTTCACGGCCTCACAGAGAGATAATAAGGCTGGCGCCTACATGTGGGCAGAAATTGCAGCGCCTCCTACTTCGCTTGTGAATGACTACCACGATCGCCTAGCAATGATAAAAGATTCCCAGAACGTCTATCTCATGGACAGGGTAAGATCGAAATGCAATCTGCCCACCAATGTGACATGCACTTCCTTATTCCTAGCATCTGGGGCCAGCTGCATGGCAGACTTGCTTTCAAGCTGCTCTTTTATGATCCCTTACCACAGGAATTTGCTTACAGTTTCACAACCAAATAGCTCAAGCAGTGGTTGCAACCACTATTCGGGAAACAGAACAGCAGTCGAACACACAAGTGCTCCCACTCTTTGCAATCATACAGTCCCTAGTTTGACACTTTCGTTAGATTGAATTTCATTTAATTTTAGCTCAGCAGGCAACACCATGAAATTTAAATTAATGAGCTTTTACTGTACAACACACAACACTGCATACTTTACAACCAGTCATGCACTAGTTAGGTAGTCAGTGGCAAGTTCTGAACCATTCATATTGCATATGTATGACTATGTTTTCTTTGTCTTTGGCTTCAGTAACCATCACACAAGTTCTAGTGGTTCAACGGCCTATAAATTGTGGCCAGGCTAAAGTAGGCATTAGCTTTATACCTTCTGCTGTAAAACGTTACGGTTAGAAAGTAATTCACTTAGCAGAGTAGAGAACCTCCCGAGTAAAGAACCTTTAAGAACTACACACCAACAACACAGTTAAAAGCACATACCTTTCTTCCCCAACATTTGTTTCAATGTCCTAAGATTCTAAACCATATACAGCGAGGCCATTGCAATGTCATATTGCAGTGTCAAGAAAATATTTCAACTGCAGGAGATCAGCATCACAGTGAATGGCAGACAGGACAGAACAGAACGAACTCGCCAAAAAATTGTGATTTCACAAAAAGCAGTGCAATCCACCTACCTGTGACCAACTACAAAATACGGTACAACTGGACAAGAAATCACCTCCAGATACCACTGTTATAAACTAACCAACAAACGGTGTACCCAGGTGGAGGCCCACTAAGATATCTCCATCAGAAACACTGCACAGTGTGTTCATGAGACGACAGTGCAATGATAACTGGAGCGATTGATGACAATTTTATGACCAAATTTTGCCACTTATGTACAGATACGTAGACACTAGATACCCTTCCAAAGGAAGTATTATAAATAGTGACAAGTCACAAACTATAAATCTGCCAGAAACGAAGAGGAGACAAGGAAGACCAAACCGATTCAACGTAAAGGTTGAGTAGTATGTAAAGGGCTGCCATACATAGCCTGTCAATCATGTCCCGACTAACGAGCATTTGGAACTAGGTACACATATACCAGTACAAGAAATTAGTAACAGTGGATGGAAAATGTAACAAACATAGCAAAATACTGAAGCGAAAGGAAGCACAGGACCCACAGCGTACTGCACATACTTTCTTCATTAAAGCAGTACAATTACCGTACACACAAGTTTTGAACTTTGCAGTGCTATGCAAATGCACTCAACAAAACTGAGACAGCATTGACGCTTCAGTCACCATTATCAAATGCATAGCACATGCCAGGGCTACTCAGATACATTTGTTTAGAGAAATAAACTAGAAAAGCAACCCCCACAACAAAGAGCTCTGAATTTACAGCAAAATCAAGCAACAACAATCATCATGGAGCTGTTTCATAATTGCAAATCCAGCAAGATACGTAGAGATCGGATGAACAAATACAAGAGGCTACCACTACCGACATAAATTCAACATTAAATTCAACTAGCCATTTGCAAGACAATGCCCCAAAGTTGCCAGGATCATGTTGCACCTAGCCTCACAATGACCAATATGAGAATTTAGCCAATGTGGCTGTTTACCGGCTGTGAAATGCATGCATAAATGAACTGAACTGTTGGTGGCAGACAAGGGTGCACACCTAACACGGCACAGGCAGAAATTTAATTGTACTAATGGCGAACCGTATTCTACTTTTCTGCTGCTTTACATTGGTATTAACAACTATCCTCGACGTATTTTCCACATTCTTTTTTCTTTCTTTCAAACGCGTGTAGAGAACTGTGACTGGACAGTGACATATTGCACCACCGAGACATGAGTAACTGTGGTGTTGCAAGCACCACCTCTGCACAACATTCGGATACCAGGATTTGTGCTGGGATCAATAAGCAATGGCATGTCAGGCATGTGTCACTGTACTTAGGTAGCATGAGACACATGCAACACATCTACGCTTATATGCAATCACTTTGAAACAGTGACAGTAGCTAGACAAAAGCAGTGAATACAGTGCAACAGTTTGATTACAAACCGACACTTACCCCTGACTAGCTGACAGAAGTTCACAACATGGGTGTGCGGGTGTTCTATCCCAATGTCAAAGCCTGAAACAATTAGCAATAACAGGCCATACCCGTTAGTCAAACAAGCTTAAACAAAGTCATTTGAGAAGAACGGTACAAGTGTGCGGCACCTGCAACCTCACCTAATGTCTGCAGCATCATGTTCTCATTCAGCACAAGTTCCAGTGCCTGTTCTTGATAGGCCTGCAACAAATGACGAGCCCAAGAAAAACAAAAGGAGCTTAGTGCATGGTACTTCATCACATAAGACCTAAAATTGAGATCTCAACAGGAAACTTTTATACCTATGTGCGTAAGCTTCAGCACTGTACGAGCCCTTGCCATTGACGAACTCACCGTCTCCCTCTCCAAGAACAAGCACATGACAGCGCGCTGCTCCAGGTTTAATTCCGTGCAGAGGTGTTCATCACATGTTCAATGGCAGCACTCTCTCCTTCCATCAGGCAATGCCATACAGTGTATGAAAGCATAATACTTTTCTTTGACACCAGAAAACACTAAATCCATTTACACAGACAAATCGATTGATTCATCTTTAAGGACTCTTGTCGTCATTAATTCTGTTTTCACAGGTTCACTACCAAAGCATAAAAGTAAGAGCAAGCTCTTTTTTTTTTTTTAAGTTCACAACCAAACTCGTCACAAGAAATGCCAGTATGACACCTTTCAGCCACACTGACACATTGTGCACTGACAATGCACGGTATACATAGGCCTCTATCATTTTTGCCTCCATCAAAAATGCGATCGCCATGGCTGGGACATGCACCTTTCAGGTCTGCAGTCAAGCAACATAACACAATGCCTGTGTCACAATGCCTGCACATTGTGACACAGTCACAATTGTGCCGGGATACCCCCCACTTTCACTAACAATGCAATTACAGGGCTTTACATTCCAAACCCAGGATACACTTTTACAGAAACGGCTCCCTGGGTGCCGCCATAACTGCAGTTGGGCTGTGCTAAAAAAAAAAAGCACTGCCGTGGGTTTGTACAGTAAAACCTCGTTATAATGAAGTTGAAGGGGGAGTGGTAATTACTTTGTTATAACCATTAGTTTGTCATAACCAATATCAATTTCATCTATAGGAATTTCAAGGGGAATTGCAATTGCTTCGTTATATCCAATAGTTCGTTATATCCGGGTTCGTTATAACCAGGTTCTACTGTAGTAGCAACTTTGGCGAGTTGGTAAGTCTAAATAATCAAAACAGCGCGCACACGCTAAAAGAAAGGAAACGAAACAGACGACACGAGCCTTTTTACTGCTGTGCACAGCCCAATATGGCAAGTGCTCCATGCCTCCTGTGAAAAGGTCTATATGATCATGAGGCATATTGTAGCTGGGAACGCCAACCAAATTTGGCCACCTGGGGTTCTTCATTGGTTGCATTTTGTCCTATCGAAATGCTACCACCATGACCTCCAGCTTAGCAGTGGGACACTCTGCTATAGCAAACTACCATGACCGGTCAAGAGGCAAAGAAAGTTTTTGCTTAAAAGACAGAGGTAACGGGGCAAACGTGCACAGTCTCCAATGTGCTAACACTCCTTTGTCTTACTGTGTTCACAGTATAAATGAGACTTGGTGGCAGTTTAACCAGTATTGAAGAACAACTTCGATGATTTTGAGTGTGGAAAAGGTGTCTACAAATAAGTGCACCATATGTGGTAAGTTGAACGCTGTGGGGCCTGGTCCCGCTCGATGCCAGGTTTTTGCACAAAATGCCTCGCATCCCCCTCCCTCAGCTGGACGGAGCGGCGGTCCACCACTGCGACGGGGCCGCCCGCTTCGCCCATGTGGTCTTAACATAGGCTGCCATTGGGCAGCGAGAAATTCCCAGAATGTTTGCGCGTTCTGGCGTTTCTGGTTTTGGAGATGCCTCGGGAGAACACGCTGGGTCTCGGGGCGGTGCGTACGTGCTTTTGCGGCTCTCCGGGCGATGAGGCCTCGTTGCCCGGACCGCGCGTCGTCTCGGGCTCCAGCGACCCACGCCAGCGGCCGGCGATCTGCGCCCATCTACGTATGTTCCTTTCTTTCTATTTTCCTTTTCTTGGGGCGCGGTCGCGGGTGCGCTGGCCGGGGTTAGGTGCTTCTCTCTTGCATGGTCTTTGTGTATTTTTGTGTGTTATTCTGTGTTCGTGTTGTTCAGTGTCATTGTCCTTTGTTTGTGTTCGTGTGTGTTCGCGTGTTGTTAACCGTTATTGTTATCCTCTGTTTATATGTAATTCGATCCTTGATTCGGCCCTGTATTATTTATTTTAACGCGTTTATTAAATTACCATGCTGGGAGAGTGACGCCTAATGTTCTCCTCCTTCTCCGCGTGCGACGGTTCGTGCTGTCCCGCCGCGAGACGGGCCGCGGGCCGAAGCGCGCGGCAACGCGGTGACGCATGGCTGAGATAGCAAGCGCGCGGACGCGACGACCTCATTCTCTGCTCGTTGAGTGCTCAAACCCACTGCAGGGGGTTGCTAGCGGCGATGCCGCTGCTAGCAGTAGTTATTAGTAGAAGTAACCCCGACAACGCACATCCTCACACCCAGCAACACCGCACCATGGCAACCAGGTCATAGCAAGGTGTGTGCTAGTGTGAGAAGGCATGAGCAGGAACATGACATTGCCTACAAGGGCAGCAAATGAGCAACCTGTGGACACTGAGTAAGAGTATGATGCCTTACTCTGCCAACCTACACTGAGGGGTGCCGACTCACCTCGCTGGTGGGGTTGAGCGGAGGAGCGTCCCGGTGCAGACACATGTGGGCCACCTTGATGACATGCTCCAGTTTGCGTGGCTGCTCTTCTACTTTGGCTGCCAGGAACAGCGCACACGCCGCTATCGACTGCACGCGACAAGCACGCAGAGGATTATGTCGCTTTAGTGGCACTGCCCTTGCAGCCGATGTTTACATAGCGCAATAAAATGCAGCCCCCTGGGAACCACGCGAGTGGACACAAAGTGCAACACCGCTCATCAAGCTACATTTCTTTGTCTGCATTGCTACTTGCAGATTTTCCACCTGCTGGTGAGAATAATCAAATTGGCATGACTGCAAGTGCAACAGCATCACCCAAAGGTCACTAGGATAAAAAAGTGAGTTCTTTTGGCACTTCCTGAGGTGAAAACCATGAAAACAACAAGTGTGAGTAATGTTGAGAATCACAGCAATATATATTTCTAGCAAGCTAAGCTCTCACAACCTTGAGAGCCTGTCTCTCTCGCGTGTATCTTAGTCGTAGCGTGTTCCAATTCACAATGCCCTAATGACACTGGCTAACGAAGAGTAACAAATGGCTGCCCAGCTACCAAAACGTAGCAGTTACGCATTGCCATCCAAGCTCATGAAAACATTGAAGGAGCACCAAAAGGAAAATGTCTGAAGTGAAAAAAAAAAAAAAAAAAAAACACTGCTGCCTCTCCTCACTGACATTTCTCCAAATGCAACGCAGATGTAGTGACATGAGCATTTCAAAGTCACACAAGTAGTGTAGCACTGAAAATAACATATTTTATCAAAATTATTGCAGAATTTTAAATACTAATAACAAAGTAAATTTCAGGGCACTTGCAACACAATTGAAATCCGACAAACTATGACAAGCTGCAATACGGTTAATGAAACCATGAAACATCACACCTCCAGGTCACAATTACAACAACTTGAATGAATACAGACTGAGAAGAAGAATAACACAACAATAATCTGTCCTTCATGCTTTCTGAATTGCCCAGCAGAGAGGCACGGTCATCGAGAGAGGAAACAAGCTAAGTAAAATAACGTTTTATATTATTCTGGCACAAATATTTATCCAGTAGCCTTATGAACCTGCACGTAATAGACGACTTGCCACAGACGCTGGAGCTGCGATGCTGTAGTACCAGCAGGTTTGTGACATCACATGGATGTTATCAGTACATTGTATGTAGACTGTCATTAATCATGCACCCAATAATGTTCCAGCCACTATCTTTTAGTGCATTGAAGTACGTTAACTTAATATGTGCCGACATCACCATAGCCACCTTGTTTTTAGCCCGAAAATGTTAATGGGGCATCGTAACACTTCTTGAACAAAGTGCCGCTTGACCAATCTGCTGCTCAGTTGTGGACACTCCTATGAATATGCGAGCCAAATGTGAGCAATGCATACACCAGGGAATTTGCAATTCGTTTTTAAACACGGCTGGAAAGCACCCGCTCTTCCTTCAACAAATGACATCACTGGGTGCACAGACTAAGTCATTTGAGCAAGAAGTAGCACTGGCTAATTTCATTGTCATGGAAAGATCATCTGCTATGCTTTACTTGTTTGTTCTGAATTCAACAAATAAAAACGTTAGTATGCCCCTCAAAGAGCAACAAAAAAAAAAAAAAAAGCCAAGCAACTTGGTCGGCACCACATTCACGTCATATGTTGAAAGAAGAGCGGGCACTTTCCAGCTGTGTTCGAAACTACGAATTTTCTGATGCACGCAGTGCAATAATATTTGGCTCACATGTTCACAGAAGTGTGCATGATTGAGCAGCACGGTTTTCTGACATTGTTCAAAAAATGTGTTAGTGTACCCCTTTAGACAACTACGTCTGCATCATGTGCAAGCTATCAATACAGCTGCTCAGAATTTCAGCTCTGACAAAACAACAGTAAAGCAGAAGTATGTGGTGCAGCAATACAGGCATAATAAACAAAGTAACTGAACATGAAACATGCCACTTACGTTTCTGTGGAACTTTGTGAACGAGTGGTAGTAGTAGAACCGATGCATGTAGACTATGGCAGTGTTGATGCAGAGCTGGGTGCTGTTACAACTAGTCAAGGAAACAATGCACATACCAAACCACACAATGAAAAGTGCCCCATTTGTAAAGTGCAGCGTGTGACATACAAGCAGTGCAGTTGTAAGTCTCCCATATTTGTCATTATTTTGGTTTTCATGGTGTGATATGCATAACTCGGACATGCAGTTCCAAAGGAGCCATATTAAGAAATATTCACGATAGTGTCAACAGCACCAGTTCTTGACGTTGGCAGCAGTGGTGCTGGCAAAATATAGCACGAGCGCCAACAGCACACTGCAATAAAGCTAAGTTGTGTTAGTGTATCACACCTACAGCAATACCAGCCAGCTACCGACAGCAAAAACTGCAAGGCCAAGACCCTGTTCCATACTTTTATGGCAAACAAATCATGTAATCCTCCACAGTTATTGGATGCCAACAGCTGCACGACCAAGCACATGCTTGGTAGTGCAGGTGGCTCTGGTTCGTATTGGAATGCCCAAACATTTCACTATAGAAGCAAGGAAATTTCTGAACTAGCATCATTAAGCTGTGCCCAACAAAGCTGGTGGACAGCCTAGCGAAGCCTGGACGGTACAGCAAAGCAAAAACTAAGTGTTAAGCACAGATACACAGTGCAAGTACACCATTCAGGTTTCCGAGGTGTGTAAAATGAATTTACAAATATAACCCCCCCCCCCCCCCCCCCATTCCTCCTAGAAAAACTGCACTAGCGCTGAATATCTTGCTGAAGCTCATCTTAACAGGTGAAGCTCCAGAAGCATTTGTGATTAATATCAATAGAGGCGAGCATCGACCAAAATAGGGGGTAGTTCGGGTGCACCGCATGAAGCAAAAGGCATAGTAATGCAGCAGTGAACCAAGTTCGGCTAGTTTGTTAGGTTTCATCTTGGGGAACTTGAGATAATGCAGCACAGGCATAACATGAGCACTCATGCTAGGTTCAAAAGTGCTGTGTCACTGTCTACCGTAACACTTCATGTGCTGTTAACAGGACACAAGCGACGACTATCCAGCGTGTCACATTTGCAATGCGATAAAAGTGGAATGTGCCGAAAGTGAATGGCACATGACGTAACGCACGGCACAACGATACGAACCGCCAGCATTCGCGCCGTTTGCAAAGGCAAGGAAAGTACACGTCAGGTTAGCGAATGGACACCACCGTTTGAACGCGACATAAAAACACAACGCGACATACAAAAAAAAATATATCGCGCGGCAACGACTCTGGATACCTCCCTAGCCCTTGAACCGCATTCGGCTGGCCTTTCCTCGCGAATGCACCGGCCTGCAGGCGCGTGCAAGACCGCACGAATCGCTTGGCGGGGACTACCACGTGCAAGCAGCGCCCAGCCGCGGGAATGAATGGGGTGTCCACGAACATTTGGGGGGCGTCAGCGTGCTTCGAATTCCAGCGCCCGTCCGCCGCATCAAAGCGGCACAGTGACCTAAACACAAGGTGTACGGCGAGGCAGTACACGATGCGTCATCACGCATTGCAATGCCATGCAGCGGAGAGAGAGGTGGGGAGAGGAGGGCGATATCGCCCCATCACACACGCAGCGCGTGCTAAGGGTTTACTGAAAAACACACACGACGCGGGTTAATCACCCGCTGTACAAATTAGCCTTTTTTATTATTTTACGGTGTTTGCCTTGGCGCGATCGCGACAAGAGCGCGTGGCGAAGCGAGCGAAAAAACGACGCTGTGCAAAAAACAACACAAAATGTCTACCGGAGTGCAATGGCTCACGTGCTTGGGGAAGGCCGAGCTGCGTAGTAAGGCCGACTCGAAGCCACGCCAGAGATGCGCATACACAGACGGTCGAACGGCACACCGTCGCACAACACAGCCAAGCGCACATTCTGCAAACGCCGTCGCGTCCAAAGAACAGGCCGTTTGCGGCCAAAAGCAGCGAACACGACAGGCAGAAAAGCCAGCGCCGTCGTTATCGGGGCACTGGGCACGGGGAAGACCTTGGATGCTTCCAGAAGCGCTCGGTCAGCCCGCAAGATGATGCGGCACAATCGTCGACACTTGCCTCGGCAGGAGGCACTGGGAACGCGAAGAGATCCCGCCGGGAACACGGAGAAGCCGGCGTTTCGCGTCGAAAAAGAAGAACGGGCACCGAATGCGATTCAAACGCCAGGGCGCTAAGCCTAACCATGTAAGCAACGCACAACAGCACCGCCGGCCCCAAGGATACACTTGCAGGCGTTGTCCCATATCTTGAATCAAATTGGCGGCTTGCTGTCGGTACGAGAGCTCCTTGTCGGCGTCCAAACCACATTTTCGGCTCGGTGTGAGGGCCAATTGTTCTTTGGTAAAATACCATCTTTCTGCTGTCGCCATTGACCCTGCATCAACCACGGGCTCACTGTCACCACCCGCATCAACGAAGTCCAATAATCACGCTTAGTAAATACAAAAGCAACCTTAAAAAACGTTAATATTTCTTACATGTAATATTCTTGCATAACAATAAGATTAACTTTAAGAATACGAATAAGATGCCAACTTACCAGCGTCACACCAAGGTGGCGTTACCAAACACACAAGAGGTTGTAGCGGGAAGTCCAAAACGCCGTAGGCGATGACAAATAGACGGTGGATCAAGTTCCGTGACGCTGCGTAGAGTATCAAATTTTTCACTTGGTATGAGGCTAGGATCTGTCATTAAACAATGAGATCGCGACCCACATTTTTAACGTTGCCCAGTAGCGTAGCTAGCGAGTCGTCAAACATTTGTAGAGAAAGAAGGCGCCAGCAGGGGCTATAGAGGGGTCCTCCGAGGTCAGAACACTACCAGCTGCAACCATTTCTGCAGCTATCGCTCGTTCCTTCCTTAGAAGCATTAAATTCTCGCATTGATATTATTATTTTATTATTACAGCGCTGTTAACTTCTCGCGCACGACGAGAGTTCAAGGGCGCAGCCAGGATTTTATTGGGGGAGAGATGTGCGAGGAAAAGCAAAGGAGTCTTCCCATTGCCGAATAGAAACTCGAAATATGGTTCAAAATTACTGAAAGAATGCTATAGAAATAAAAGCAAAGAGGCCGACCAGAAAGTGGTTCTCAAAAAATAACGTTTCGGCTTCCACACGGAAGGCCGAAACGTTAATCGAGCGCCAATGCGGAAGTTTCTTCATTTTGTCCTCGTCCTACTTTAGCGCTCAACTCGTACAACTATGACTAACCAACAAGCCCGCATCGCTACCCTCATGATTCGACGCAGCAGCCTTCTTCAAGGCTTCCGCATGGAATCCGAAGCGTTATTATTTTTCGGCAACTCCATTTTGATCAGCGTTTTGTACTTTGCTGTTACTTCCCGACCAACCGAGACTTCGCTAAATTTTCGATCGCACTGCAGGAGTAATTTGTCTATTTCCGGCGGTTCGGCGAATTCCCAGTCATCGCCGGATAATTAAGTCAAATTAGGATGATGGGGAACCCGGCGTCATCAGAATCGCGAAGACGTCCTCAGCCTCTTAATGAGAAGAACAGCGAGGAAAAAAAAAAGAATCAAGCCCGTTCCACATCATGGAAACTTTCGGAACAGCAAAGCTATTCTTTTATCGTTAATCGTGACGTAATTGGCAAAAATGTCAAGTTTTTTATGCCATGGCCTATCAGTTATGTTACGCCATGCACTTGTACTCCGCCGAAACGTGATTTCCTTTATCAAATGGCGGTGTCTCGATACTCCACGACTCTTCATTATCTACTGACTGCACCGTCATCCTTCACGATGCACTTTTCTTTCCTTGGCTTTCGTCCTGTATGGATCGAACCCGCAACTTCGTGCGAAACCTTTCTTAAGGTTTATCGCATATTGGGCGTCGCATAATCATCTTGTAGACGTCGGCTATAAGGGCAAGAAAGGGTCCAGCGCAAGAATTTTTGTCATCAATGTCATCAGAATTTTTGCGCCCTTCCCTAAATTTTTGCACCACCCTCCCTCCCCCGGTCGTCGCGTATGGGGCTATCAGAGCGTGCACCCCCCGCCGCAACTGGTTTCCTCTCATACAGGACCCTGTGCCCGTCATGAGTAAACAGCCCTATGTGGCTGTTGACTGATCTTTTTTCTAAAGGTGCCCTCTATTTGTAACAAATTGAAATAATCTGCAGCTTCAGCTGAACCGCCGCCACGTCTTCCCCTCTAACATCCTCTAATTTCAATTCTCGGATGTATCACCTACCCAGCGCTCCGGGCAGATCATTCCCACTGTTTTTGGAGCTGCCCCGAGCCCATGGCGGCAGACCATATATACTCGACCCCTCCCTTACCTCGGTGAAGGCCGTTCTCCTGGCCAAACGCTCGGAAGACCTGGCACGTGGCTGGTTGGCCGGGCCTGTCCGGAGATGTCAGCAAGCGGGCTCCCGGACGTCTAGAGAACCAACCACACAACACTGCTAATATTTAGGGCATGCGGTATTCGCGTCTTCGTCAAGGTGTGCAAAGCAGACACAGTCGCACAGCGCTGCTTCGTTGTACAAGTAGACAGTCAATAAAAATTGCGTTCGCGAGCGACAAACCTATCACAACATGATTGACGGCACCGCCGAAGGCCACCGAAAGGAGTGGCAAGCCTTGGTGGACATATTTGGCGCAGCACGAAAAAACGTGGACAGAGGAAAAGATAATAACGTTGCCGGCCGCAGACATTTAATTCTATATTGTAGCGTCGAATGTTTGCGTTAATGTCTTCACTGTCTTCACCACGCAAAGTATATTTGCAGAAACTCAACGAAAGTCTACGTAAACAAGGATGCACCAACCAAGAACGCGTCAACCCATAACGGCAGCACCATTTACGCTGGATGGGGAGGTTTTATGGAGCTATCTTTGTACAAAACAGCAGTACGCGAGAAGGTATGGCGGGCGCACGGAGGAAAGAAAATACGGGCGACCTTTACTTCCAGAGCGCCGCCACTTTTAACCCTCGTGTATAGCGCCACAGTACTCTCGCGAGAGACGGATTCTCTCGTTAGGCCTAGCACCGTCAGAACCAACGACCGATCTCAACAGTGACGATAAGATGACACTTGACAAACGACGAGAGAGAGCACCACCAAGTGAAAGCTGACGTCGCCGTTTGTGCTTTGCTGCCGCAACGAAAAGCCATGGAGTAGTCCGAAATCGGGCTTCATGCCTGTTAATGGCGCTCGACGCGGTCTGTTGTCTCTCGACATGGACGCAAAATCCTAACGTACGCTCTTGAACAGCGTGTCCATTTGGATTTAGCATACTATGCTCACCAGGCGCCCGCATGCGGTAATAACCTGCGTACGAAAAGCCGCTCGGGTACCCGCAGCAAACTTGGCACCGAATCATTTGTGTTGCTCTTTTAGCTTCACTGTGAACAGGGAATGAAGTTCGATGAAGAAAGACGGTCGATGAAAAAGTTTTTCTTTGCGAAACAAGGTTTGCAGAAAGCCTTTCGAAAATGGTTTATTGTAAAGAAAAAGTGATTAGATTGCACTAGTGCCATCGACAGAACTTTTTCTCGAGGTGGGTCCGACCATGGTCTGACCTTTCCATGTGTGTGCGTGTTCCACGTGCGCGGTATAAATACACACATAAACGGAGAAAAACTCGGTGGAAGGGGTGGTTGAATTGGACCTTTTGCGAACATCTGTAAGTTTGCTTCCCCGCACAGACGTTTTCCAACCAAAAGGTCTCGCCCGCAGGTAGCTTTTCTGCTCTATAAGCGCGTTCACACCTACACACTCCATCTAAGGTGCTTTTCAGTAGTTTTCTGGGGGGTGCACAGTGAGCTCTTAAGGGGTCCCTGAAACGTTTTTTGACGTTGTCATTGATTAGGCAACACAATTGTGAAATCATTCACACGAGCGAAGCACCCTGCGCTAAAGCAGCTACGAGATTATTTCTCTCGCCTTCCTCCTTACCACTGCTGTTCCTCCTCAATTCGAACAGCTGCGGAGTGCGCGCTAGCGACGACTGCGACTGCCCGTGGGAAGGGGCGGTTGAAGACTCTTCGAGTCGAGTCGCGTCGATCTATTACGATGTGCGTATTTAAAACTCTGTAGTAAATTACACGCTTAAAGCAGAGTGATGATATTGTTACGCTAATGATCAGAAGGACTCAGGCTATCGGTGCAACGCATTTGTACAAAATCACCAAAACCGTTTCAGGGTTCCTTTAAGGAGCGTGAAAAGCCGTGCTGGTTGGTTCATGATTAATTGCAATGAAAAGCCGGCATACCGGGACACGAATAGAGAAGAGGCACACACGTAAACACACCGTCGCCGTTGCAATTAATGAGTGCTGCGACGTACAAAGAGAGAGCCTGAAGCGAAAGGAAGGCAGGGACAGGTGCTTAGTGGGATGAACTGTAACTTCTACTCGTCTGCAGTCGAGGTTATTTTGGTTGTAAAACAGACTTGCTCGCGCATTCGCGTAACATTTTTGCAAAAGGTCAATTAAACCAGTTGCCGACGCAGGTGCATGCGGCGCCATTAGAGGTAAAAACACGAAGAAATGACAAGTCTAATACCAACGAAAGAATTTATTCACCTTGTTTTGCCGCAGAAGGTGCGACACATCTTGGCTGAAATGTCGTCGTGTCCTTCGAAACAGTTCAATAAACGTTGGCGCTCGTCTGTATCTTACCTTTGTTGTATTCTCTTCCTAGTTTCTTTTTGCGACTGAACATGTTTAGTAAGCAAAGTCACCAACTAGCCCAAAAACAAGCGCTTCTTGAATAAACGTAATACTATATCACTGTAAAAAAATTTACTCCCAGGTGAGAGTAAATGGCGTGTCCTCTAGCGACCCCCCCCCCCCCCCAATTGGAAGTTATATTCCGTAGGGTCGGAGTTCCTGCGTGGTGCCTTGGGAGTATATATTTTTATGTTTTACTCCGTGCCTGACGGAGTTCCTGCGTGGTGTCTTAGGAGTATATATATTTGTATTTTACTCCGTGCCTGGCGGAGTTTTCGGTGGAACATTAGGAGTATGTTCCATATCGTAATACTCCCTTGTGGTCGGAGTTGCTGCGTGGTTCGTCGGGAGTATATTTTTGTTTGCATACTCCATGTTTGGCGGAGTTTTCAAGAGTCACACTGGGAGTAAATATATAAATTTTTGTACTCCGTGCCGGACAGAGATTTTGCTTGATACGACGGGACTATAGATATAAGCGGAGGCGCCATCTTGGAGCACCTATAGTTAAAGAGTGGATCCTCGTTAAGCCTTATGCGCCGTTAATCGAAAGAGTATCTAAAAATTAGAGCTTTTTTGTCTACAGTAAAGGGTGGCGATTCACCACTGCTCAAACTAAAGCAAATGCGAGCACTCGTTGGAAATGAAATTTGCCTGAAGCGCTGAACACTTGCGTTCAGTAGGGAGCCTTCATGTGCGCGCTTCCGTAGGCACGGAGACGAGCACACGCAGGCTCCCTAGCGTTCAGCGCTTCAGGCAAATTTCATGCGTTCTTGCATACGTTACGACGTCCCGCGATGTGATACGGCAGACATATCAGGGACTGATTTGCCGCAACGGTTCGCTGGCTCGGACAACCGCATTGCATCAAAACCAGCAGATTTTCTCGTCGCCGGATCGCATCGTCGGATGACTAACGACAGCGAGCCCCACCACTGCAGTGGCCGGCGTTGCGATCGTTTTGACGTCATAGATAGGATGCCCCTTCATCTATGCGCTGCATATAGCTCCTTGTAAAATGTGACGTGCGGGTCAAATCGCGCATTCTAAGCGTTTTCTCGTCTTCCCAGCATGGAACGTTCGCTTCTAGGAGTGTGGAGTTCATTATCGGTATTAGAAGCAGTATATGACCACCTTTCGCCATGTGGTAGTATAAAAAATAACGTGTAAAGGCTAAAATTTTACGAGATACTTGATTTCATTCGTGATTTTTTATCACTACGTCTGAAGAGGTATGTGGATATATAAAGAATATAAGTTTCATATGCATTTGCTTTTCTACAAATGAACGAAAAGTATCCGAACATGGCGTTTTCATTTTTATTTAATTCTGGCGCCCATCTTTACTTTTCATCAAAATAAGTAATACTGCTTCCTCTGCGATTTTGTCATTGGCATGTACAGGACGAGCTCGTGGGACTCCTTGCTGGTGACAGCTGAAGTTTTCCGAACAAGAGCAGGCAAATTAGCCTCGTCGTGTTACTTGTCGCTCTTTTACACCGCACTCGTTGACGTGCTTGGCCTCGTAAACAAACTCTCTTTCGGAAAGCAGCCGCGAATTCTTGGACTGTTTCTCAATACAGTTATTGATGCAACTTTGCGCTATGTGGCGCATGTCTCAGCACACCGCAGCTGGATGATTTGAAGTTGGACATGGTTTTGCTAGGCTTCCTTGGCCTTGCTAGGTCTCACTTCGTCTTAGCTGTTGAGCTTGTCCCACTTAGTCATAACTTAATTAGGCATTAATTAGCATTGATTTAATTGGACTGGTCAACATAGTCATACATGACTTAATTAGGCTTAGCCTAATCATACTTAGCTTAATTATTATTAGCATTATTAGTCTTAGTTCAATGAGGTATGGCTTAATCAGCCTTATACCCCTGTCACACGAGGCAATTTAAGTGCACTTTGAGAGAGTGCACTTCGCCGCTAGTGTCATTCGCACGCTGTCACACGGGAACGTTTAGTGGCACTCGCTGCAAAGCGCAGTTGCAGGCGAGTGCGTTCGCCGAACTCACTTCGCAGGGCTTCGCGGCGACGGAGTGTGTAGCCTCGGTAGCAGTGGCATGCAAACAAATTCGGTTCACCGTGGAACGGGAAAAGAACAACTGCTTGCCGTTCCTTGATGTCCTTGTGACAAAGGTGGATGGCGTGCTCCAGTTCTCGGTGTACCGAAAGCCGACTCACACCGGTCGCTATGTCGACGCTAGCTCTAACCACCCTTTCCACCATAAAGCGGCGGTGGTTTCGGCTCTGCTGACCCGTGCACGGAGGGTTTCTTCTTCGGAGAACAAGCGAATAGAAGAAGAACAGGTGGTCAAAAGCGACCTTCTAAAGAACGGCTACTCGAAAGCCTTCGCTGGAAAGGTTGCTCGCCGCCAGACTAATCCCCGCCGACCCCTTCGAAAGGACACTGACCCGCCGCATTCCAAGCCAATACGTGTGTGTATTCCCTATGTTCAGGGTACCAGCGAAGCGCTCGCACGTGTGCTGTCTGAGCAGAGAATAAGAGTAGCACACAAGCCAATTTCCACGCTTGGCCGTTTCTTTCCGCGCCCGAAAGACAGGCTGCCGAGGGAGAGAGCGCAAGGTGTGATTTACTCCATTCCTTGTTCAGATTGCGGCGCGTCGTACGTGGGAGAGACCAAGAACTTCCCAGAGAGGCTACGACAGCACAGGAACGATGTCCGCAAGTTCGACAGACAAAGGAGTGCATTAGCTGAACACAGCGAGGTGCACGACCACCGCATCGAATTTGACAACTCCCGCGTCCTCGACTTGGAAACCAGTTTTCACAAGCGGCTTTTTGTCGAATCATGGCACATTCAGGCGACACCTGGTAACGTGAACCGGTCTGCAGGTGCAATGCCAAGTGTCTGTTTTAGCGGACTCCGGCACCTGGTTCAACACTAGCATGACCCCCCTCGGTCTGAAGAACCGGAAAAAGAGAAAGTGAGAAAGGAAGGAAGAGAGAAGAAAAAAAGAAAGAAACAAGAAAAAGAAGGCCTTATAAGCACTGCTGCTGTCTGGTGCCCTCCAGTCACCCCTGAAGAAGGGTCTGAGTGGGACCCGAAACGTCGGGTTTTTTCATCTTTAGGAGTAAATTTTACTTTTGATGATTATAATTTGGTTGGTGTCCCCTTGTTTTCACCTTTAATTTCGTCCCAACCAGACAGACCTCTGTCAAATGTTCACCTTTAAATATGCTAAGGCATGACGCGGCGCCATTAGTATTTTTAAAACACTGTTTTCGTTATTAGAAATGTTGCTATGTGTTAAAGCCAATCATATTTAAACGAAATAAAAAACCTCGCTATTCTCACCCTCGGGCAGTTTGCGGCCACGTCCGCTAGGGGAATCCACATTTCCAAAGCACACTTCTTTCTCGTGTAGCAGCGCGTGAGCGTAAGTGCACTCGCTCAAGGTGCACTCAAGTCGCCTCGTATGACAGGGGTATTAGCCTTATAAATTTCACTCAACGAGCTTCATTTTAAATAGATTTGGCATAATTCGCAATAAATTATGACTGGTTCAATTAGTCTTTGCTTATAGGTATGTCTTAGTATTAAGCTAATTAAGCTTCTCAGGTACATCTGACTTCATTAGTCATGATTAAGTTGTCTTAATTTGCTTGAGGTTAATCATGCTTAGTTATAGTAGCATTTGCTTAATTAGTATTACTTTAATGAGGTTTCGCCTAACCAGTCTTAGCTTGACTAATGTGGCTAATTGGGCGTGTTGGTACATCATTAACTACAACCTGCAGCGCAAAAAAGGACAAGGACGACGACAAGAACCACACGGGACAAGCGCTGAACTTCCAACAAGTGAAGCTTAGCTTCACAAGTGAAGTCTTAGCTTAACTAGGTCTGGCTTAGTTTATCCCAAATATGCGTGGCTTATTTGGCTATTGGCCTCGAGGGCCACCACTGGAAAGACCGGCGCTGCCGTCGTTGTGACGTAGTAAACGATATCACGTGAGCGTAAGTGGCGCGACCAAGGCACGAGGCGCGTGCGAATGTAAACGAACATCGGCACAGGCCGTCTCAACGTAGCGGCACGCTCCATTTCTACTACACCGCTTCATTCACATCGAGCTTTCGAGAAAACTAAGCATATGCGTTAAAGCACAACGTATGCAAATATTAATCGTGACGGCAGAAATGAGCACTTTGTGACGCGCTCGCTGTTGACAGCGATGACTACGCCGGAGGCCTAGCTAGGCCTACCCTCATTGTCCGGTCATTGGACTGTACTGATGCGTTCGTCGCTCTCGAAGGCTTGTAGTTTTGTCGGCAGTATTCTTCAATGGTGCTACAGTGAGAAGCGGGGCTATTAGAAATGCTTTACTCTGAACTTAATTACGGGGATACGATGTCGTACGAGCGCGTACACCAACACGCCCGATGTGAGCGAAGCCGCTCTGATCGCTCGTCGTTCAATGTGTCTCGAACCGTCGTATTCCGCATGTCGGAGAAGACGGCACAGGACGTCGGATCGCATGCTAAATCGGAACAGTGCCGGCCGAAGACTCGAAACGTGCGAAGCGAGGGCTCCCACTTCAAAAGGACCGACAAAGGCCTAACTTAAGCCTAGCGCCGCCATCTTGCCAGTCGTGCTGCTAGAGAAAAAAAAAAAAAGCGCGTACATGCGTAAAACGCAGGCTACGTGTACGTTCCGCGCGTGCGCAGTGTGGTGGCGTTAAATCCCCGACGTTTGCTGTTTTCTGCTGTACTAAGACTCCCAAGTCACGCCGTGTGACGGCGCTTTGTTCTGACAGTATGCAAACACAACAGTGCTGTTCAGAAGCATGGAACGAGTGATGCATACATTTAAAAAAAAAAAAAAAACATGCGGGAAAACCAACTGTAGATTCACATGTGTGAAAACTGCCAATGGCACAGGATTGCGCGCATATAAACATACACACCATCGTTGTAAGCATATACAACACAAGCTTAAGCCTACATCGTGGAGTCTGTCAACTTCTATGAGCTGTAGCGAGATGTTTCATAGCAAAAAAAAAAAAAAAAGAAACATACGGAAAAGAGAGGAATAAACTTGCGCACGCGCGGAAAGCATGCAGATGCGGAATGAAGAATGGCAGATAAGTTAACGAGTGAGGGCACTGTCCGTAGTGATAAGAACTTTTGAAGTTCTCATTGTCTATACAGCTAAACACTTACCTGTGAGTATGACAGCTCCCGCGGAGAAGGGAAAGCCGCGCGATGCCCCGAAAATTGTCGACTCCAGGAAATGCGTGGATGCACAATTAGTGATGGAAACACACACAAATTAGGCGAAGTACGAGAGAAATTTAGATAGGCACGTTCGCGATGAGAAGCGATAGAAAACACCTTAAGGCTACGGAAGACGAGAGCGAAATGAGACCATGCGCGACAGAGGTGACAACCAGGAGGACTTCGGGGACGTTCCTGATTTTCCGGTTGTAAAATAAAGACAGCAAAATCAGCGCACACTCCAGCGTTGGTATTCTAAATTTCTTTATATCACTACAAATTTTATTTGAGCGTATGTACATTAGTTTTTTTTATTATTTTTTTTTCTGCGCGCTAGGGCGCACATTCAAGATGGAGTTAATGGCATAATAATGGCGTCGTCCACTGCGTCACAGCGCCTAGGATAAAGAAAAAAAGACTAAGTGGCAGCAGAATGGTGTTTATTATATACGTGTATCGATGTGCATCGATATATGTGTACATATGCGTATCAACTGTGTATCGGTGTCTTCGTGGTCAGCGCAGCCTCATCCGATCCTTACGTGCGCTTCCGCAAGCATGGATGACGGAGTTTTTCATAGCCGTCAGAGTCTTCGGTTTTGATGTTGAGTTTATAAGCCAGATGCCAGCAATACTGCCAGCATACTCGCGTCATGCTCATTATAAAAATAAAAGCTAATATGTTAAAGGTAACAACAATGTTCTTCGTGCTATGGCGTTCTAGAGCTTTTCTGTACAAGGGGCACTTCCTGATCAAGCTTCACGGAACTACTGCCTGAATACTAGGAAAGGAAGAATCGTGAGTTTACAGCGCAAAAGCTGGACGGCACATGGATGATAGACAGTGCAGGCTGTGCCCTATGTATGCGAAGGCGAGAAAGAGCGCGGTTGTAAGTCTCATATCACCAACTAGCCCGTGTATCAGCGACTCAAGACGAAAATAAATCGAAATGCAATTCCACATTGGAAGCCCGTATGATCGCCGTCGGTCCTCGAACGCTATCGGATCAGCTTAACCTGCCATCAAAATGGGAAGTAAACCGTGTGCGCTTGCGCGCGCAGATCACGCGCCGAAGCTTCGGGAACGTAAGTCGGCAGCGCAGTTATCATCCCTTCGTGTTATCTGCTGCAGATTTGTCCGTTCCGCACTGATAGAGATTGAAGGAGGAACGCCAAGATCGATGGCCATGCTGGTTTCGTCAGTTTCGACTTCACTTTCGGAACTGGGCAACGCCCTCTGACCTAGGGAGCTTTCGGCCGCATCCTTCGGCGGCCGAAAAGCCTACTCTTTACACTCGTGCTGCAGCCCACGTATCCGGGTCGCACAAAGTTGTCTAGGAGACATACTTTTCTGGCTTTTTCAAGGTGGAACATAATTCGGCTGATTCCAAGGTTGCAAAAGCCAATTTCTCAAATGTTTGCAAAAGCATAGCTTGAGAAATTAGCTAGACGTCCAGTAGCCGGGCTAATGCTACCGCTTTTCCCCAACATGTGCAGGTCTAAGCAAGATGTCCAGAGCCGCTGCTGCTTTGGCTTCCCAGCTTCTAGTATAAGTAATAATTGAAACAGGCTGTTGATACTGAGTGCTGTAGTCCAAAGACAGAAACTTGAGTGAAAATGACATATGATTGAAATAAAACAAGAAATAGTTTAAATATATATACTGAAAATCTCGGGTCGCTGTGAATCACTTGTTTAGAATGATGATACAATGTGAGAGGAGCTAATGAATAATTACCCTTTTTGTACTCACCTTATTGGGAACAAGGGTCACACGTAACATCAATATTTTATTTGCTGTAGATCCTTCAAAGAGAGCTTGTTTCATTTTGGCCATAACACTAAGTGCTGTACCACAAAATTTAATCCAGATGCGTAAGACTGACATACATATCTGACAGAGCAATTTTATGGCCGAAGTAAAACAAACTCCTGCCTAAAGGTTTACAGCAAATAAAATATTGATACTGCTGTCCCTTGTTCACTATAAGGCAAGCGCAGAAGGAGCAATTATTAAGCAGGCCCTTTCTCAATAATCTTCACTTTGAACAGGCAATTCATAGTGAGCCTAAATCATCAAAATTTTATTTTCCACTGACCATTAGACTAGTGACCATATTATTTCGGCCACACACCTCCATGACCTGAAAGGCTCTCGTCTTTGGAGCATAGCACTCAATTTTAACACCTGCATCTTGCAATCACTGCATACATGCCTATGCACTGCTTCAATCACATAAATCGACCCATTAACACCCACAATGCAAACAAACTAGTCTATCTCAACTGACAATGACAACCTGGCTTGCTTAAATGTATTTCCCTAACTATTACTATCAAAACATTGGTCCTGCAGACAGCTCGAGTGCTGAACGCTGCAAAGTGTGCGAATCATTAAAATGTATATTCAGTGACTGTCCTCTGTACAGGTCACAATGAAAGACGTTGGCTTCTGCACTGGGAGGAATCAGAGTGCCAACGCTACCTGAAAGTTGCATTTTATCCGCAATATCTGACAAAATGGCTTCCACAAAAGTTACAAAGGCAGTCCTAATTTATTCAAGAACACCGGACTAGATGCTAGAATTTAGACAAGGCACTGTGTGTGATGGAACGTACATATGCATCCTTTGTTCCTGTCCCAATCATCATACTTTATCCTTCTTTCTTCCCCTTCGCCTTTCCCACTTAGTGTACATGCTCAGGCTAATTCTCTGCCTTCCAAAATGTGCTCGCTTTCTAGCCTTATAGATCCAGTTTTCATAGCACAAGAGCTCAATAAAACAGGCTTTACAAGATGGTAACGTACGGCACAGAATGGTTTTCTTCGTTTCCAAACCACACTTAAGACTCACTGCTACTTCATAAAAGAATGAGCCGCCCTATTTATTATGACGATGTGCAGATGCAGATGGTTGTAAGATGTTGTGTCTGGCGCAGTTTCAGACACAACGATACTACGCCAGAAGGTGGCTCGAAGAAATGCAAGCGGAACCAGTCGCAGAGCAAAAATAGGCAGCAGGGCAGAGTGTAGGGCCCCCTAACGGCAGGTCTACAGGCACAGCATAGCGACCTTAAACGGCGGGTCAGCAGGCGCAGTGTAGCACCCTGTAAAGGTAGCTCTACAGCGGTTCAAAACGAAACCGACCACAATACACAACATAAGCATAACCGTAACAATCCCACACGCATTGAATTTTAAGAAGAGAATTCACACCTGTCAACAGTGTCACACGTTGGGTAAACTATATAGTATGCCCAGCAAAGGTTCGACAAAAAGTGCCTTACATCTAAATTGTCCAAAGCAGTTAATTCTGATGATGCTGACACCCTCCTTAGTGACAATTATGAAATTCTATGACAAAAAAAAATCTGTAGAGAAAATGTTTATTTCATAAATGTAAATGCAAGTACAGCGTGCTCACTGTATAGGCGACTAGGATGCACATTCAGTACAGAGCCATGCCACGGGGAGCGGGAACTGATCAGACTTTCAGGTGTGGCGGCTTCCAGATCGTCTACGTGTGTTCTGGGCACCTGGCAAAAGAAAGTCCAGAGAAAAAACTTACTGAACTGAAAATGGTGAAGTAGAAAACAAAGCCTTAAATTCAATAACTTTTTCCCAAACACACACATGAAAAAGAGGTGACATGAAACTGCAGGTGCAGCCCCCTTTTGAGCTTTAATCCAAACATCCCACCCACAGTCGTCATTCCTGTAGCTGTGTGGATCTTCATGTGTTGCTGTTACAGGAGTCCCGCAAATCAGTACTGTATAGGCGAGTCTTGTGCCCATCAACAGTGCACTCTAATTCTGTCACATAGAATTCTGCCTGGCCATTCATTGCAAGGTGATATGCCGGTAATGTTTTAGCCTGTATGGCATTAGATGCATGAAAGTGTTTATCTCACTAGAAATAAAGGCCCTTCCTTTGTCACAGACGACTTTTCAGAGACTGCCGAGTGTGACGAGGACACTTCGGAGCACATTGATGACAACCGAAGATGTTGTCTGTGTCATGTAGCAGACGTCCACATATTTTGTGCATGTGTACACAACAACCAAGTAAGTGCACCCGACTAGTGCTCCTGCGAAGCCAATGTGCAGTGTGTGCAGCGGTGTCTGGGGACGGTCCCAGATAGGAATAGGGGCTTTATGTCGGCTTTTCAGAGTTGACTTGCATTGATGGTACTGTTGCACTGTTTCTTAAATAACCATGTGTATCCTGGGCCACCATACATAGCTCATGGCACACTTCTTCGTTGCTACCATGCCTCGATGACCAGCATACAGAAGTGCCAGAATACCAGGCTGCACTGGGCTTGGTATTATCACCGATGATTCAAGTGCAAGACACTTGCAGTGAGATGCTAGCGCAGTTGCTCTTAGTCGGTAAGGCACCAACTCCAATGCGCTTGTCCACTGTGCCAGCGTGCACTACCTTGAACGGCCTTTGCAGGATACTGTCTTGCTGTGTCAGACACGCAGTCTCTGTAACTGTAAATGGAGATCTCGACAAGGCTTTTAACAAAACTATATTACCTGGTGGCCATGGTTCATCAGTGCATTCTGGTAACAGCAGTCAGCTAAATGCAACTGCATTCTGATGGTCCCTGCCTGATGGTCCCTACCTGATGGTTCTGACAGTCCCTGTTATAGTCATACACAGATAACTTGTTGCACCATCTGGTCATGCATTGAAAGAGGACTTGAGCCATCGGTTTCCCCTGGCCCAGTATGCCGAGCAGCAGTTGATGATCAGAGATAAAAGTTACCTTTCTTCCTGCAATATACTTGGGGAACTTGTGAGCTTCAAACACTACAGCGAGGCCTTTTCTGTCCAACTGAGCATAATTGCATTCGTCTGGTGTCCTAAATGCAAAAGTAATTGGTGCCTTTCTATTCTGGTCATTATGTTGAGACAGAACAGCACCTTCCGTACGTCATAGTGCGCTGGTATGATCTGGTTGAGAATCACTTCCTCATGTTGATCAAATGCTTCTTGGCTGCCTTGTCTCCCATCTCTATATGGTGTCTTTCTGAAGGAGCTGGCAGAGACACCTGGCAAATGTTACCCTGTTCTTCAAGAATCTGTCTTAGAAAGCCAGCATTCCGAGAAATGACTGAAGCACCTGACGTTTGGTGCTGGAGCCTAAGTGATAGCTCAAACTTTGTCTTCACAGGTGTGAGCCCATGTTTCATTGATTCAATGCCCCCAGGAAAGAAACTTGTCTCACTACACAACAGCTGTGGTCCTTTCTAAGGCAAAGGCTGCATTTGTGCAGCCCCTTGAGAAGACCTTCCAACCTGTCGAAATGTTCCACGGTGTCCTTTCTATTGATGATCATGTCATCTATGTACGCACAAACACCTGGGATTCTAGGCAGCACAGCCTCCACAAAGCTGAAATATGGCTGGTGCTGCAGAGGCTCCAAAAGGCAACCATTTGGCCTTGTAGTGCCCTTTCAGCATGTTCAAGGTCAATATCTCTGTTGTCTCTGGTGTTGTGCATGTTGCTGGTAGGCCTGCGCTGAATCCAGGGTGCTGAAGACCTTCCCTCCTGAGGACCTCATCTGTTGTAGGAAGTGTTGTTTGTCTGAAGCCATCGTTGGCATGTGTCTAAGTGGCTTTGAACATATCCTCACTGATGAGAGTGGAGGCTTCACCTTGCACCTGAGTTGACTTTGAAATCCAAAGATTTGCCATGTACATGTAGGTGCATCTTGACATTCTGGGTGCCTAATGTGTCTCTTAAGGTGCTGAACTCATAAAGCACGTTGTCTGGTGTGTCCTGATGAGTCGCAACCTGTACCGAGACTGCTGTCAAAATTGCTTGTGATGTTGCTGTTCTTCTTAACCCTTGCCTCTTTCTGCTTTTCGATACACACCTTTTCAATGTGTCCGCATTTCTTGCAGTAGTTGCAGGACCCTGTCTAAAACTTGCAAGTTTCCGGACTGCTGCATGGCATAATGTCAGCAACGTTAGTTCTTTAAGGCATACTATACTGGCACTACCTCACTTTCTGTCTTGCAGGTGCTTGTACTGGCTTCACTAACATCTCTGAAATCCGCCATCGCGTTTTTCTTATCTTCAACGCCATTTTCAGCTCGTAGTGCAAAGCCAAAGGCTTTCTTGAACGTCAAGTCCTTTTCTGTGAACAGCTGTTGCTAAACCTGCTTGTTCCGAAGACCACAAATTAAAGGGCCCCTAAACAACCCCCGAGGTCCAAAATTTTTTTTAAAGATATAACTGCGCTCCAGTGCGATGTGAACATGCTCCCGCAAGAATTTTGCGAATAGGTCCAATAATAAAGAAGTTACACGGGTTTAAGTGGCCGCGTGCGTCGGTTTCGTTTTCTCGGTCGGCCTCCCCACCCTTCTCTGCCGAGGAGAAGGTAGGCGCGGCGCGCCATCGAGACTCCACCCACTTTTGACACGTGACATGACATGAGCAATTGACGTCATTGACGCTTGCGCAGCAGTTCCGGTTGCTCCTGCGCTCACGCCGGCGGGATGGCCAGAGGATCTGACAATAGACCTGGTTTCGACCAATCAACAAGCTACAACTGCGCAAGGTTGTTCTCGGTAGAATGTTACGACACCTAGGATGCGAGCGCGACTGGTCAATCGCAGGAAAGGGGCGCAGGAATTGTTTTTTGAAATACGGCATCTGTGTGGAGCGCAGCGCTGTCATATTCACAGAATGTGATCACCGCAACCTTCTCTATGATTGAGTTAGCTTGCTTGGGCGGCTTTAAAAAAAAGTAGGAGCCTGTTTAGTGGCCCTTTAAACAATCATGTGTCAAGTGATAACAGTGTCAAATTTGCAGCTGCATCTGTGCTGGCTCCAGAATTACAATCCGTTGCTACTTTTCTCGAGTGCCGCCACATAATAATTGACTGTTTCGTCATGAAGTTGGTCCCATCATTAGAAGTGTAACTTCAGAAGGTTCTGGATTAAAGTGTGCCTTGAGCATCTCGATGATGTCATTGTAGCTCACTTGGCTGGGCTGCATGAGTTGAACAAGGGTGCAGACGATTACATGTGTCTGTTCCCCGCACAGCGTTAGCACATTTCTTGGAAGCGTCCGTAATCTTGTTAGCTTCAAAAAGAAACTGGAGCCTCCGACATCAGGATCTTCAGGAGGCGGAACTGCCAGTGAAATTGAGTAGCTGACCAAAGTAGCGTGCCACCATGTCATTCCGTTCCTTAACATCGGTGAAGTGCCGGTGAGTGCAGAGTATTCGTTGCCATTTGGTATGTCTGTGTAACCATGAGTAGCTGTTGACGATTTATTGTAACACGAGGTGTGGGAACATCACAGAAAACAGTCATTCAGGTGTTCGAGCTTTGGATAGCATTCCATGCATGAGAGGCGCTCGTGCCAAAAGCACCAGTGCATTTGCACATGCACTTTCTCGCTGTCATGTTCTTGTAGCATAACATATTGTCTACCAAATGGGATGAAAGCATTATAATGCCAATGACCTCTCCTGATCGCCAATACCTTCTGATATGGCTTCCATCTCAAGCCCTTTCACCAATGGCACCCGTGTCCACCCCGCACAAATAACATGCACATCAAGCAAAAGACTGCCTGCTCTTCACTTAGCTTCCGTAATTATCCATCCCTCTTCTGGAGCACTTTTGCCAGACTACTAACTTTTCTGTGTACAAGGACGTCCTTGACTGCCAAAACTATTTGCCCCATGGCTGTAAGTGGTTGTTCATGATACTACAGCATATGCATCCTGACATGGGCAGCATATGCATTCTGACATGGGCGTCCCAGCATAGAAACTTATACTAGGCTAAGGCGCAGTGCTTCTACTAGCATGGAATGTATTACTTTATCCACTAGTACATACATGCTTCCATGGCCTGCAACAATGTAAAGATCATCAGCACCTGTCAAGCGAGTTACAGCTGCTGCCTTGTCCGGCTTGTCCCCTTGGTCATGTCAGCACAGGGCTAAATGGGCTACTTCCTTGCAGCAGCTGAGATAGCCAACATATACATGTACTTTCAAGGTAAACTGCAGGGTGTATGTACTGAGAACATGGCCAAAAAAGCAGTCTTATAACACGGCTAGTGTCCTTCCACAAGGATGCCCCTATAAGATCACAAAAGTATGGTCCAAAAGTACCCCCCAGTCCAAGAGAGGACTGTGCAGCAAATGAAGACGTAATGATGCATGTGTACCAATATGTACAGCAGCACACAGCTTACTGTAGTTGCATGATTCTATTTTCATCTATATTATTTAAATTAAAAGATATGAAGTTTGTGGGTTGACTCACATTGATCAAAACCAAAACACATATCCACCAGTGACGGCAATGCAAAGGAGAAATGGGGGCGCTCCATCGTGATCACACCTTCATGTTTTCTCCCTGGTCTACCTATTCGCAGCTCCAGTATCTACAGCTTCATCCAGCAATACTGCTAAAATATGAAGATGGCTATGTTATCGAGGGTCACTGCAGCACTTTCACTTGGCGATGTGCTTACATTTCCGTGTTGTAACATTTAATCTTGGCGTTTTGTCAAAGGCAAAAAGGTGCATGCTGCTGATGTGTAACAGGCCTCTCAGAGATGCATCCCTTGGAAATGGATTTACATCAGCGGAACTAGCGTATGCACAGCATCGTGGGTGCAGAGCACAAATGGGCCTAGATCAGACACTCTCAAAGATACAACAAGCCTGCTATTTGCAGTGTCTTCTGTACCTCTGGCAAGCAGACGAACTGCACGCAAAAGTGTCACATTGAATGAGAACACAACGCTGTCTGCACACATTGCACAATAGAGGGAAGCACAATGTGTGTGCCACATACATCTAGTTCCCACTTTACTATACTAGCTCGAATGTGTGGGAAAGTAAGTCGGTGAGTACATTCCTACTGCTTAATTTGAGCGTCAGTAACACTAAGGCTGGTGCAAACATAGACAAATGTAGACAAATTCGAGCAAATCCACATATGCACTTGCGTAAATGAAAGTTTAGGCAGGCACCTAAGAGGATTTGCTGTTTGACAAGACCATGTGATATTGTCACAAAGCTAGCACAGGCAAGAGCTGCCCACAAGCAATAAATCGGCAGGTGTCCAAACTACATCCACGAAAAAGCATTTGCAAGCGTGAGCTTGGCAGCAAGAGTCCGACTTCAGCAATGGCTGATTGTCTGAGAGCACGTGCGTGTCCATGAACTTCGTCGTTCTCGCTTCAAGGGGCCGGTGGCACCGCGTTCCAATCTACCTTGCGTCACTTCTCCCCCCTCAAAAGCGATCGTCCCGATCGCTGCAAGGGCATTGGTACAGCACTATGGTCAACGCTGACAACATGAAAAAGAGAAACAAAAACACATAGATGTACACAGTCCAGAAGCAGCTTTGAGAGTTGCTTATATTTCGCGGGCGTAGTACGGCTTCAGCACGGGGGCGACATCGGCTCGAACCAGGATCAGAGCTTTGAGAGACCACCTCGTAATTCACATCACTGAGGCGGCGTACAACTTCATAAGGACCGAACTAGCGGCACAACAGTTTCTCAGAGAGCCCACGGTGTCGGATAGGCATCCACACCGACAAGCGGTCGCCTGGTGAGTACTGGACATTCCGGCGACCCAGGTTGTAACGGCAGGCGTCGGTAATCTGCTAGGTACGGATACAGTGCCGAGCAAGCTGGTGAGCTACCTCGGCTTTCTCGATGAAATCTTCAATGGTCTCATCTGTCATGTCTCCATGGTCGACTGGGAGCATCGAGTCTAAGGGTGTTGTAATGCGACGGCCATAAACGAGCTCGAATGGTATGAACTCGGTTGTCTCCTGCACAGCGGTATTATAAGCAAACGTCACGTATGGCAAAACTTCATCCCACGTTTTGTGCTCCATATCGACATACATGGAGAGCATGTCGGCCACTGTTCTGTTTAAGTGCTCGGTCAAGCCATTAGTTTGGGGACGACAGGCTGTCGTCTTTCGGTGGTTGGTGTGGGTGAGCGTAACGACTTCTTTCATAGCTCCGCTGTAAATGCTGCCTCACGGTCAGTAATCAGTACAGTGGGTGCGCCATGACACAGCACAATGTTCTAGACAAAGAAGCTGGCAACTTCAGCTGCACTTCCTCGGCGCACAGCTTTGGTCTCCGCATATCGGGTTAAATAGTTGGTTGCCGTGATTATCCAATTGTTTTTACAGGATGAGATAGGGAACGGACCGAGAAGATCCATTCCAACTTGCTTGAACGGCGCCGGAGGGGGATCCAAAGGTTGAAGCAGGCTGGCAGGCTTGACGGGTGGGGCCTTGCGTCTCTGACAGTCACGGCATGTTTTTACATATCGCTGAACAGATGAAAAAAGCTGTGGCCAATAGTATCACTGGTGTATGCTGGCTAGAGTCCTCGCGTGACTGGCACATGGGTCGTCGTGGCACGCCTGGAAAACTTCCTCACGTAGCGCTGCCGGAACGACGAGAAGGAACGTCTCCTGGCTGTTCTCGAAATTCTTCCTGTACAGTACATCGTTCCGCAAGCAGAACGACGTCAAACCCTGTAAAAAGCAGGCGTGGCACAACAACGTCAGCTCCCTCAAGGTACCGGATGACCGGAAGCAGCTCAGAGTCTGCGCGTTGGTGGTTAGCCATGCTCACCGCGTCGACAACCCCCAGAAACGGCAAATCTTGCTCCAGGTCGGATGACGTCGAAGGAATGGGAGAACGTGACAACAGGCAGTCAGCGTTGCTATGCTTTTGGCCGGACCGGTAGATGACAGTTATGTCATACTCCTGAAGGTGGAGGCTCCAACAAGCGAGGCAGCCCAATGGATCTCGGAGATTGGCAAGCCAACAGAGCGAGTGGTGGTCACTGACCGCTCGGAATGGCAGGCCGTATAAGTAAGGTCGAAACTTGCTGATGGCCAAGACGACTGCTAAACATTCTTTTTCGGTTGTTGAATAGTTAACTTCCGCCTTCATGAGACTGCGGCTCGCATAAGCAATTACACGTTCTCTGCCGTCTTGCCATTGCACCAGAATGACTCCTAGTCCCACGTTGCTTGCATCGGTGTTAATTTCAGCTTCCGCAACGTTGTCAAAATGCGCCAGCACTGGTGCTGATTGAAGGCGGTTGCGCAGTCCTGTAAAGGCCTGTTCTTGGTCATCCGTCCACACAAAGGAGATGTCTTGTCGCGTTAGTCTTGTGAGAGGTTCCGCAATTCTTGAGGAGCCTTCAACAAAACGGCAGTAGTAAGCGCAGAGGCCCAGGAACCGTTGAACAGCCTTCTTGTCCTTAGGACGAGGGAACTCTGCAACGGCAGTCAACTTCTCTGGGTCTGGTCGGACGCCTTGGGAGCTGACCACGTGACCTAGAAACTTGATTTCCCAGAAGCCAAAGTAACATTTTTCGGGCTTGATGGTAAGATTTGCCTTGCTTATTGCAGTTAGCATGCTTCTTAGGCATGAGAGATGTTCATTGAACATGTTGGAAAAGACAACAACGTTGTCTTAGTATACCAGGCACGTCTGCCACTTGAGCCCAGTGAGCACAGTGTCCATCATGCGCTGAAACATAGCAGGAGCAGAACAGAGGCCGAAAGGGAGAACTTTAAATTCGTATAGCTCGTCAGGAGTTACGAAAGCGAGTTTCTCACGGTCGCGCTCATCGATTTCAATTTGCCAATATCTTGACTTTAGGTCCAGCCCAGCCTTCTCCTGCGGCACTTCTAGACGCCGCTCGCCTAGCCCTGCAGGTCAGGAAAGCTGACTTCAGCGACCTCCAGAGGTGAGGCCGCTGATGTTCGCTGTACTGTTAATCTTAGAAAAGGAGAGATAAAATATCTAGATGGATGTGTGTAATGATATGTGATGTCGGATGACGGTGGCGATGTGCTTGACTGATGGAGCATACGTGTGGTACGTGTATATATTTGTCGGCGTAGCCAAAAATAAAGGTAGATGAAAGTGAGCGCTTGTCCTGTCTCCTCGTGTCAATGTGAATGTTGTTCCTGCGCCTATATTACCGTGACAATGTACCCAAGATCCTCCATTGCGAAGGCAATGACAACAGAACGGCGCAGACACGCAGAGCAGTAAAATATGATACGAGAAGTCGTAAAGTCGAACATTCTCGTCACTATCAACGACGAAGAAATAACAGCGTTAATCGACACCGGTGCTGACATGTCAGTTATGAGCATGGATCTTGCCACCAAGCTGAAGAAAGTTTCTAGTGAGTGGACTGGATCGCAGATTCGCACTGCAGGAGGCCACCTCCTAACTCCAGTATGAAGATGTACAGCACAAGTGAGCATTTGGGGGTATACGTACCTCGAAGCGTTCGTTATCCTGCCAGGTTGTTCAAGGGGCCGGTAGCACCGCATTCCAATCTACCTTGCGTCAATATTAAAAATAATGCACACACAAATTAATGATGCACTCAATGGGGAGAAAGAAATTATCGCAAGTGATGTGCTTGGGACACATCTGCATAGTGTCTGTCACTTTTTTTGCTGACGTGCAAGTTTCTTATCCCCAAACCCTTTGGAGCGCATGATCTGCTTCTCTCAGAAAATGACGAAACACAATATTTCTTCTTCCCCTGCAATGATACGCATCTAAATACACAGCAAGAGTCTTTTGTTATGACTTCCTTTCTCTTTTTATGGGCCGGTGCACAGCAGTATAGCCGCAATTAATAAACGGTACAGCAACCTATCAGTGCACAGTAATGTGAGAATGACAGCCATCACACAATGCATCCATCAAAGTGTGCTAGCAAGAATTCAAGCACTGCAGTATCATATTTCGCTTCTGACTGCCTGCTCAAGGAGGCAGCTATAAATGATGATGATGGTGGCGACCTTGGTGGTCTCCCCGTTTGTAACGGGTCGCCACAGTTTGGTGCTCCAAACTGGCTTGAAAGAAATAAATACAGAAAAAAAGACAACGAAGAAATGTAGAAACCATCATATATGTTGTAAGACCTCAGTGCTCCTTGGCACAGTAGCCCCTTGTAAGGGGCTGCTATCCCCCTTGGCTCTCTCATACGTTGAGAGTTAGTCTGCACCCAATGTCAGCCGAGCTCTCAGGTATTTTGTCAAAGTGGTCGAAGATATCTCACTGTCCTGCAACCTCTGCATAGTGTCTGGGCACATGTCAGACGACCTACACACCGTTAAGACACACACTGCAGGTTTGAAGTGCAGTTAGAGCCATCTCATTTCTCTTTAACATATATCCAACAGCATCTGGAGCTTCTCTGCAGGACCAGCAAACACTGTTGCAACTTTTGAGGAAGAAGTTGCTCCGTTCATGAGGGGCACTTGACATGAGAACCGGAACAGTTTGCCTGTAGACCAGCAGGACAAGCACGAGTTTTTTCTCGAATTAAAAATTCTACTTCTCCATCAAAGGTGTTTGTCTCTAAAAAGTGCTGCTCAAACCTGCAGGAAGCATCGAACGATGGCATCCACAGCAAGAGAAGCCAGACAAGTGCCTAGGCTCCATAGTGACTGATAGATCATCGAGGCCACCCCGTTTCAACAGACCGCCATCATGGACTCACTTAAAGGCAAGCGCAAAGCCGAGCACACCCTTTTAACGAAGCTTATTAATGAAATCGATGCGGCTATAGCAAATGATGGAACAAGCTTGCACAATCTTCAGATACTTGCAGATTGATTGCAAGGTTTAACCAGCGAGTTGAAAGTGACACATCAAGAGATAAAGCCTTATCTAACAGGCCCCAATAATGAGCAAGAATTCCTCTGAATCGCTGCGTACATCGACAAGACAATTACTCATCAAAACTGAAGTATCGAAGTCAGCAACAGCAGAACTTGTACAGTCTGACCCAAACCGTATTGTGGCCAGCCTCGCAACACCGACTCACAGCATAACGGTTCCACGCCTGGAGCTTCTGAAGTTTAACGGAACAACTTGCAACTGGCCTCCATTTTGGGAACAGTTTCAAGCTGCAGTTCATGAGAACCTGACGAGGTAGACAAGTTTGCCTACTTACGGTCAGCACTCACTGGACCGGCCACTGCTGCTATTGCCGGTTCAACTGCAAGTTCGAAATGCTATAAAGATGCATGTGATATTCTCGTTGCACAATTCACTAGAGGAAATATAATAGTGAAAGAACACGTCGAACACCTCATAGACTCACAACTCGTACGAACAGCGCCGGATGTATGCAGATTACATCGTTTGTATGACAACATTGAGGCTAATATTCACGGTCTTCGAGCTTTGAAGGTTATGGATGAGTCAGTTTCAACTGTTTTACAACCGGTAATGCTTAGAAGTCTACCATGAGAGGGCGTACTTGAGTACTATAAGCTGTGCAATCAAGTCAACAAACCTTTGTTGGCTCCACGAGAGCTCGTACTTGAGTGCTATAAGCTGCGCAATCAAGTCAACAAACCTTTGTTGGCAAGAGGAAACAACGCAGTAGAGGAGCAGTCGGCCTAAGCATCCCCCAACAGCTTAAGATCTTTACTCGATTTTCTCAGGAGAGAAGTGTAAGCTCGTGAACACTGTGAACTGTGGAGTATTGGCATGGATCGGAATAAGAAACCTAAACAAAACGAAACAATCAAATCATACCAGAAGCCTTTCAGGCCACACACAACAAAGAAACTTGTGTCACCAAATTCTGATCACCAAGCACCGAGTCTGCCTTTTTTTTTTTTTTTTTGCAACAGTGAGGAAGATTCTAGTGAACACTGTAAAGCTGCACTTACAATCGCGGACAAGAAGACATAGCTGCAGCAGAACAGACGCTGCTTCAGATGTACAAGGAAGTGTCATCTGGCCAAGGATTGCCACCAAAAGGTCAGCTGCCTCAAATGCTATCGACGACATGCTACTACGATGTGCGATCCAAGTGTCATCAGTTCCCACCCTCAGAGTGCCACAACACCTCTTTAAGGGGGGACGTGGGTCTTAAAAATTTTTTTTTTTATTTTTGGGTCAATGTGAACCAAACTTTACTGTCTTGGCTAGTTTTTCATGTTGATTTCAAATCTGTAATTAGTTTTTTAATATCTGCTCTGGTTCAAAAGATATGGAGGTTTGCAAAACTAATTAATAGTCAATTCTTACGGGGTACTTTACCAATTAAATTGTGTCAAACTGAAAAAGAAAGTGCATGACCCCATTGCCCAAGACTTGCTCTAGGGGGTGATGCTATTTTTATTCACTTGAAAGCATTCTGTAAGTAAGAAAACAGATGGAACATTTACTGCAATTATTTCACATTTTTGCCTCATTATTATGCTTAATTGTAGTTTATAAAATGACCTTTGGATAATAAAAATAGCATCACCCCCCAGATCATTTCAGTACGAATAAAGTGATACCAACTTTGTTATTCTCACTCAAGAACAACTTGGTAAAAAACCCCGTAAGGCTGAGTGTGGGCAGCAAAAACATCAAACTGAGAAAAACGCATTTGAAGTTTAAGACAAATGTAACTTTGGCTTAAGTGCAGCTACAGGACTAGCAATTATATGTTCTTATAGCTTTATTTTTCACGAGAACGACCTGTGCTAAATACAAGACCGTACTTGCATAATAAACTAGAAAAATCATGCAATAAAGCCAGGTACCATGCCCAGAATGAGCATCAGAAACTATACATCTGGCTGGTCAGAGGTCTGTTTCAGTGCCATACAAGCTGAATGAATATAAAAATAGTATAGTAGTGTGGCCTTGTCATAAAAAAAAATAAATGTGCACAAAGTTGATGTCTAGAACGCACACGGCATATTTATTAATTAAATACAAAACTGTTGTGTTATAATATGACTCGGAAGTGTCAACAGTAGGCAAAGCAAGGGCTGCACTCAGGGTCCACTGCTGTCTTCTGCAGTTTTGAAAGCCTGCTCATAGTAGCACTAATGCCCTAGAGCTCATTTTTCAGCTCTTAACTATCAGCGGTGATGGGACAACTCATTTACCTTAAAACCGCTATTTTACAAGTGTCTACTGGAGGAACAAGCACTCTCATGTGCCTTATTTTTGATGGTGGATGCCAGGGAATGTTCATCATAAACCACCTTACAAAGAAACTCAAGTGCAAAACGAAAGGCCATGAAAACTCGTCTGTAGGATCATTCGGTGGCCGCAACGCAAAAAGCTATCGAAAGATTACCCTACAACTCCCTGGAATTAATGAAGCCTCGTGGTAAAGCATAGATTAGTGATTTCATTTCATTTCATTTTTGTTCCTTAAAGACCCCATTGAAGGGGTATTACATAAGGGGTGGGTGCATACATGAAGAATAAAAGCCATATTTACTACTGTGCAAAGAAATCTGTCAAAATGGCCGAAAAAGTGGAGGGACAAGTGATGGCTGTAATGATGCTGGAAAGGCTGTTCCAGTCTGTTGCTGCACAGTAGAAGAATGATGACAAAAAAGTGACGGTGCGCACACGTGGGCGCGCAACATGTTGGGGGTGACTGGTGTGAAAGGAGATGCGTGTCAAAGGGACGACGTATGGAGGCTGGCCAAGTGAGCTGTAAAAGAACTTATGAAAAAGACAAATGCTAGCAGTGCGGTGACGAGATGAGAGTAATGGTAATCCTGATTCTCTTTTCAGTGCCGATATGCTGTTGCATGAGTACAATCGAATGGTTCAAGAAATTCAAGGCAGCACACTGCAAGAAGTGACGAACAGTGGCCTTATACTTACTAGTTTCAACATGCCAGCCTATATGGTTAACGAGACTTCAATAAAACTTCTAATTGGAGCAGACTATTACTGGGAACACGTCACTGATGAAACTCACTCCTTAAAACAAGGCTTGAGGGCAGTAAAAACTGTATTTGGCTGGACGGTTCTTGGACCAGAAACAACCAACACGATGACCTCACTTTGCACGGGAACAACGGTCCTCAACGTACAAGTTGGACATCTTTGCAACATGATGGAACAAATTTGGCCTCTCCATTCTCTAGAACTGGAATCACCGCAACGTGGCATGTACAACGAGGATCACGTTCCGACGTATTTTTGAGACACCATCGGTCAACGAGATGGTCGTTGCGAGGTAAGACTTTTGTGGAAGCTCGTAATTCTACATCACGAGAACAGGACTGCCACGCAAAGAATACTAACTCAGCTGACAAGAAAGCTGCTTCGCAACTCAGAGCTACTGGCAGTGTATCACAGCGCCATCTCCAAGTACGCCAACGATAACATGGCAGACGTGATTGAGGAGACCGAAAACACAAAAGGGCCAATTTAATATATGCCGCACCATGCCGTCATCAAAGAAGATAGGACTACAAATACTTGTGTTGTCTTCGATGCTTTTTCTCATGCAAAAAGGCATACTTCTCTTACTGACAGCCTTTACAGTGGGCCGAACCTGAACGCAGATTTGGTGAGCCCCTTACTAACTTTTAGTCGTCATCGCATTGCTCTAGTAGGAGACATCGAAATGGCATTCTTGCAAATTTTGGTGAAGGAACAAGGCAGAGATGCCTTACAGTACCTTATTTATGAGAAACCAGCGGCACAATCTCAGTCACTACTGAAGGTCTGGATTTTATGAATGACATGAGTACCCTTGGGTACAACTTCAAGTCCGTTCTACTCACGGCAACTATCCGGTACCATTTAGACAAGATGTTTGCTGAGTGCCCAGTCACTGTCGCAAAGCTGCAAGACTGCATATACACTGATGACATAATAACTGTAGCTGACGTTGATGAAGCCATCAAGCTTTACACAGAAATGACGCAAATATTTTCTGCCGCTTCCATGAAGCTACATAAGTGGGCATCAAATGAACAAGTGGTTCTCAAGCAGCTGCATCTGAAGAATTCACCTTTAACGAACCACTTACTGTTTACAAAGTGCTTGGATTAATGTGGCATCCTCATACTGATAATTTGCCATTTTCCCCTAGACCTCTACTCGACTTTGTGAAAACCCGAACTGACACCAAGCAACTCATACCGCAAGCTAATTCCATACTATATGACCCACTGGGATTTTCAGCTCCATTTACTATCAGAGCAAAGATCTGCTTTCAATGTCTCTGGAAACTTGAACATCGAACAGGGCACCGTTCTCCTGACCTTACTGTTGAATGAATGGAGGGTGGTGGTGCAATGAACTCCCTCTTTTCCACAAAACAGAACTACCCCGCTTCTTCCAACATGGCTTCATACTGGAGATTAGAATCATCACGTTTCACACCTTTGCAGATGCAAGCTCACCTGCTTACGGCGCAGTCACGTACCTGTGCACCTCCGATAGTCAAGGGGGACCTTATTCTCCCATCACCCTTTGCAAGGCTTGAATAGCACCAATCAAGGAATTCACCCTGGCCAGGTTGGAACTTTTTGCTTATTTAACCACATCAAGATTATATGCACATGTGAGGCGTTCCATCCCTGACTCTTTTAGCAAGCTCCACCTATCGACTAATTCAATGATAGTGCTTCACTGGATAAGAGGCAACACCCACCGTTGGAAGCAATTTGTTGGCTACAGAGTAAACGAGATTCAAGCTGCTACAAACACAGATTGATGGAACCACTGCCCTGGGAAGGAAAACCCAGCAGATATGATCACATGGGGATTACCTGCTGAGCAGCTCGCAACATCAGAACTGTCGTGGCACCGACCTCCGTGGCTGCTTAAAGGCACAGAGCACTGGCCACACCAAGATGGAGTTGATTCTACTCCATCAAACAAGAACACAGAGAAGTCATCCCTGCAGAAGTGCAACAAACACTGACTACAACATCCTGAACAGCGTAACCGATAATCATTGTTGTTAACTGCAGCTCCATCATCTGTTTGCACAAGATTACTGCCTGGATTCTAAGATTCATCAGCAAACTGAAACAGGAAAACAGCACTACAGGTTTCCTTACACCCTATGAAATTGATAATGTCGAGCTATACTGGTTGTGACAAGTCCAAGCTGAAGCGTTTTCGGAAGACAAAGGGAGTTCAGATAGGCGAACGTCCTTCTGTGATTTCACCTCTGTGTAACATCAACATTTTCTTAGATGACACTGCAATTTTATGTCTGAAAGGACGGCTGCACTATAGTCAAAAGCCTTATTCTGAGCGACATCCTATCATTTTTCCTAAAAAACATTTTTACTCCCGACTCCTGGTTTCACAACACCATCATATGCTCCTACACGCTGGTGTACGAGACACACTTGTCGACCTAAGAGAAATGTTCTGGATCCTGCAAGCTCATCAGCTAGTCAAGAAAGTGATCAACGAATGCGTAGTGTGTCATCGTCACCACGGGAAACCGTTTCAGCCACAGACCCCTCCTTTACCACCAGACAGAGTCTGGCAAAGTCTTGGACATTGACTTCGCCAGACCTCTGTTCATCAAAGCCGCAAGATCAACCTACAAAATGTACAGTGTACTGTTCACTTGCATGGTCATCAGAGCTGTTAACCTGGAGCGTGTTGAGGACATGTCTGCACCCAACCTTTTGCACACTTTTCACCACTTCGTTTCACAAAGAGGACACCCTACTACTATAAACTCTGACAACGCTCTTACCTTGAAATGGAGCAAAAGGGAGCTGTTCATGCTTTGGAACAGCATACGTTCTAAAGTAGTGAATGTCTTCGCAAACAAGAAGATTCACTGGAAGTTTATAGTCGAGCAAACCCCGTGGTAAGGAGGATTCTATGAGCACCTTGCAAGATCTATCAAGCTAGCCTTGAAGAAAACCACAAAATCACAAAAGACGCACAGGTCATGACTCTGAGAGAAGTTGAGACCCTGCTTAACTCCAGGCCATTAACCTACGTCATAGATCCAGAAGTGCCCACACCAGCACATTTCCTCACAAGAAAATGACTGATATCTGTCCAATGTCCCAAGTCATTTGAGCTGCTTTCCAAGAAATCAGGACAACTAAGTCAATTAAGGAAGCAGAAACAGGGCAACCTAGAAGACTTTTGGAAACGCTAGGCGAAAGAATATCTTCAAGAACTATGATCATCCCATTAGCAAAATAAAGAGACAGAAGTGAAGATTGGAGACGTAGTACACACTTCCCTAAGATAGACTGCAGCCCCGCCAATTGAGGAAGCTAGCCAATGTAATCGAAGTTCACGCTTGCCATGACGTAAGAATAACAATAACATCATGCACTCTAAGGCTTGAAGATGATACACATCTTCAAGTTCAACTGCTTAGATGACTTTCATTTCACGCAGCGCAGTTTGTTGCAACTTCAATTCAATTTTATTTTTTCATCTTACAGCACAGATGGAAAGGTTATAGGTAAAAGCTGCTCAAGGGCAGCTTGACAATCCTACATACTGTAATGAAGAAGACGATAAGGAGGGCCAGCAAGCAAGCCGCAGCGTTGTCGATGGTCTCATAACTTGAGCTAGCGCTTGCCCATATTTTGGCTGCTTGCTGCTTGCCGGTTGTCGGAGCTCGCCTTTGACATTCCTCGACGTTCAGACGTCAATAAACCATGTCGCATTTGGTGGAGGTGCGTGCACTCCCACTACCCAACCTGGAACTTCGCTCCCGGACACTTCAACCTGTTCCTGTGCCTAACGCCATTATGGCTGACGCCAACCCTGCTCAGCCTGGACCTTCAGCAATCCATGTCACCTGCGGCACCGCCCACCATCAATGGGACTCGCCAATCTTCAACGGCGCAGGTGACTCGGATGTTGAAGATTGGTTAACTGTGTACAAACGAGTAAGCGAGCACAAGTGGGACGATCCAATGAAGTTGAGTCATGTCACGTGACTGTCACGTCACGCTCAACTGTGGTATCACAACCACAAGGCCGAAATTCCAACTTGGCCTGTTTTTAAAACTTCCATTGCGGACGTCCTTGGCCGACCCAGCACGCAAACTTCGCACAGAACAGACCTTGCGTCAACATGCTGCTCAGCAGCCTGGGGAGAACTTCACGAGCTACATCGAGGATCTGCTAAACCTTTGCGGCCATGTCAGCTCCGCTATGACTGAGGACGAGAAGATCAAGCACATTCTGAAAGGCATCGAGGAAGACGCCTTTCAGATGCTTCTAGCGAAAAATCCCACCACGGCGGACACCGTCATCTCGTTGTGTCAGAGTTTTGATGAGTTGCATAGGCAGCGTGCAATTGCCCGCCAAATCCTCGCAACTCCTGGTGCGCACGTCAGCTCTCTTTACTACCTCTCATGCACGAACCTACACCGTCTTTGGCTCCGGACCTTCAACAGGTCATTCGCACTCACGTTGCCGAGAGCCTCCCACCTATGCCACAGCCCACACCTATCACTGCCCCTCTAACCTATGCATCTGTCGCTGCTCGCCCACCTCAATAGCCAGCGTCATATTTCCAACCCGTGGTTTCGACCCACACCACCCCAACGACCGTGCGTGCTGTGACGCCCACTTATGAGCGGCCTCCGGCTCCGCTCTTCCGACGCCAGGACACGTGGTGGATGTCAGACAACAAGCCTATCTGCTTCACCTGTGGTGTCGCTGGGCACATCGCCTGCTACTGTCGCTGGTATCCTCCTAGCCTGTACGACACATTTGCAGAGCCTGTTCCTCCGCCGTTCCGTACGCCACCAAGGTACACCACGGATGATCGTCCACCCTATTCAAACCATCGCTCTCCATCCCCTCGATGACGCTCGCTATCACCGATGCGTCACCGTCCAACTACGGAAGAGGGAAACTGATTGCTGCAGTTCAGGAGGCAAGAGCTGCACACGACGCGAACTATCAAAGGCCTCCATCTCTTTCGCCGCGAAACGTCATCGATGTGAACATTGAAGGAACTGCCGCAATAGCGCTTATTGACACAGGGGCCACCGTTTCCGTAATTTGTGAAGATCTCTGCCGTAGGATAAAGAAATTGACCATGTCGCTTCCAGGACTAGTGCTCCGCACTGCCAGCTCGCAGTGCATTTCCCTTTCTGCCATGTGCACCACGCATGTCGTTATCCAAGACGTACTTTATGTGATAGAGTCTTATGTGCTGCCGTCATGCTCCCACGACATTATTCTCGGATGGGACTTTCTCTCACGTCATCGTGCCGTCTGTAATAACGTTGTCAGTCAGGCTGACGGGAATAGAATGCGTTTATTCAGCGCCTACGTACATATATATATCGATACATGACGTCACAGGAATTCCGTAAGATTGTGAGCCGGATATGGACGCTGCGCGACATGCTGCGCTATCACAACTTCTTCCCGCTCTATTCAACAACAAAACGTTAGGTAACAACCAGTAACCTTAAGTAACAGTTAACACATAACAATAAGCAAGGAAGCAATCACTTAAAGTTCGCATGTCGGAACCAATCCGGTTGCTTGCGCACACGAGCACTTCGCCGTAGCAGAGGTGGTTCCGGCGATTCGGATGCCGCAGCCGGCGCGGAAGACTCGGCCAAGTTCTTGCGTACTGGCTCGGGTGCGTGTGCTGATGGCGGTGATTCGTCGTGCTCTGGTACGTCGTTGGTTTTTGGTTCGGCCGGCGTTTCAGGCGAACAGAGAGCGTCCTGGTCGGTAGGCTGCTGCAGTTGTGTCTCCGTGGGGTTCGGCGTCACCTCTCTTGTTGGAGTTTGCTTTGCAGGCACTTCGAAAGGCGGTGGCGGTTCACCAGGGGCCGCATGTCTAGGGCGCAGGTGGTCGGCGTGTGTGAAGCGGTGCACATCGCGCACTTTCACCATGTATGTCACCGCACTGACAACCTGGGTCACCACACCTTCTTCCCAGGAGACACTTTCACCACGTACAGTTTTCACCAAAACACTGTCCCCCACAACAAACATACGCTCCCGCCCCCCTAAACAAATCGCGCTGCTCTTTTAACTTGTCTTGTTTGTCCTGCATGCTTTTTGCGAAATTAGGTTTGAGCAGTGACAATTTTACGCGTGGCTGGCGTTTCAAAAACAGTTCAGCGGGCGATTTGCCTGTCACACTGCTTGGCGTGTTCCGGTGGGCCATGAGGAAGCTATCAATACTTTCTTGCAGCGTCGGCTGCTTACCCGAGGCCTTATTCTCAAGCACCTGTTTCAGTAAGGCCTTCTTTACAGTTTGGACCGTTCGTTCTGCAGCACCATTGGAGGCTGCGTGATAAGGGGGAATACGAACGTGTTTCACGCCATTGGTCCTCAGAAAATCAGCAAACTCAGCTGAGGTGAACGGGGGCCCGTTGTCACTGACCAGGACTTCTGGCAAGCCGTAAGTGGCAAAGGCACCCCGAAGTTTCTCCAGGGTTTTTTGGGCTGATGTTGACGACATGGGCCACACTTCAATCCATTTTGAGAATGAGTCGACCAGTATAAGAAACACGTTCGTCCCCTGTTTAGCAAAATCTATGTGCACGCGTGACCAACAATGCGCAGGGTAGTGCCACGGTTGAAGTGGAACAGGCCGGGCAGCTGGCTGCACAGCTTGGCAAATCTTGCACCTCTGCACGTATTGTTCAATGGCCAAGTCTATTCCTGGCCACCAGACGAAACTTCTAGCTAGCATTTTCATGCGGCTTGTGCCTGGGTGCTCCTCATGTAGCATGTTTAGCACGCGCTCCCTCAGCTGTTCCGGTATTACAACTCTTGCCCCCCATGTCACGCACCCCTGCTCAAGTGATAGCTCATCGCGGCGAACATGGTACGATTCCAATGCGTCATCATGGTGCTTAGGCCACCCATTTAGCGTGAACTGAGCCACACGGCTGAGTGTTAAACTTCGCTTTGAGAATCTTGCAATCTCGTCCGCGGTCAGCGGGAGGCACTGGAAAATGGACAAGCACTCTGGAGCCTCGTCTTTAGCGACTACTGGTTGGGGCAACCTAGACAAGGCGTCTGCCACTTCTAAATTTTTACCCCTTCTAAATTTCAGGCGATATCGGTAAGCTGCAAGCGTCAGGGCCCAACGTTGCATGCGCGCGGCAGCTACTGTTGGAATACGCTTATCGTGCCCTAGTACCCCCAGTAGCGGCTGATGATCTGTGTATATGGTAAATTCTCGGCCATACAGGTACCTGTGGAATTTCTTTAGGCCATAGATTATGGCCAAAGCTTCACGTTCACACTGAGCATACTTTTTTTCTGCTTCTGTCAGTGTACGCGACGCAAAGGCGACCGGCTTTTAATCACCTTCGGCTGTCTCGTGAAAAATCACAGCACCTAAGCCGTAGGACGACGCATCGCAAAGCATTGCGAGTGGTTTCTTGACGTCATAGAATGTCAGGACCTTGCTGCTTGTCAGCAAGTGTTTCGTAGATTCGAAAGCGTCGCTGCATTCCTTTTCCCATGCCCATTTTTTATCCTTTTTTAGTAGCCGATAGAGGGGCTCCGCTACTGTCGAGGCGTTTTGAAGAAACCTGGAATAAAAGTTCCACATGCCTAAATACGCCTTAAGCTCTGTAACTGTCGTGGGCTCTGGTGCTTGTAAGATTGCCCTCTTTTTTTCGTCTGTGGGGTAAATGCCTTCTTCCGTAACCTTGTGACCCAAATATGTAACAGACTTTTGGAAGAACCGGCACTTATCCGTGTTGAGCGTTATGTTATATTCGCTCAGTCTTTGCAAGACACGTTCTAGTGTTTGCTGGCAGTCGTCAGTGTCAGACCCTGTCACGATCACGTCGTCGATATAGCATCCCACGTGTGGGATGCCTTGAAGCACCTCATCCATCATCGCCTGGAAGATAGCGGGCGCGCTAGCCACCCCGTAAGGAAGGCGCTGGAACTCAAACAACCCTAGAGTGGTGTTTACTGTCAACAACGGAAGCGACTCTGGAGTAAGTGGGAGCTGTTGATATGCCGAGGACAGGTCTAGTACACTGAACACCCTACCGCCAGCTAAGGCCGTGTACAAGTCCTCTGGTCTCGGAAGTGGGTAATGATCTGTCATCAAAGAGGGGTTTACTGTTGTTTTGTAGTCCCCACACAACCGGACGCTGCCGTTCTCTTTTACAACCGTGACCAGTGGCGTAGCCCAGTCACTGCGCATTACAGGGCGCAGCATGCCTGTTTTCACTAGTTCCCGCAGTTGCTGCTCAACTTTCTCCTGTAATGCAAAGGGGACTGGCCTAGCGCGGCAAAACACCGGCGTCGTGCCCGGCTTTAAGACGATCTTTGCTTGAAACTTCCTAATTGTTCCCAATTTTGTTGAGAACACGGCAGGATACTTTCGTTTCAGAGCCGCAACTCGGTCTTCTACCGCAATTTGGCCGACCTCCAGCCAGTGAAGTTTTAGTCGTTCGAGCCAATTCCTCCCGATCAGAACGGGTAACTTCCTGCCGTTGTCCTTTACAACAATCATGGGTAACGTCATGCTTTTGTCTTTGTATTGAACAGCCACGTCACACTGCCCTTTTAGCTGTATTTTCTCGCCAGTATAAGTGCGCAGTGACATTTTGCACGGTTCACACTTCACGTGTGAAAACAGAGAATCGTACACTTGTTCCGGAATAATAGTCACTGCCGCCCCTGTGTCAATTTGCATATTCAGTGCGCGCCCTTCCACTTCTATGCTCACTTCATAACATGACTGGGTTGCATTAACCAAATGGTACAGTTCGTGCCCCGATTCCTCGTCAGAACATTCGAGCGCATGCGTGCTCTTTGGTCTCACTCTAGAATTTGGGCACATGTTTTTCAAATGACCTACTTCTAAACATTTCCGACAAGTAGCGTTTTTGTACCAACATTCTTCAGACGAGTGTCCTCTGCCGCACCTTTCACAATTTTCGCTCTTGCGGGCTCTGCTTCCCTTGGGCTTAGCGGGTCTCTGGTCTTGACGGGGTCGACCCTTCACTACGTGCACTGGTGCCTCTTGTTCTCTAGACCGCATCTGCTCAGTGTCTCGAGCCGCTAGCTCTCTGTCGAGGGCAATTTTGCAAGCGCCATCGAATGTCAGCTCTCGCTCAGCAAACAGCGCGCGCTGGGTTTCTTCGTTCCGTATCCCAGCAACCAGTCTATCTCGGAGGGCGTCTTGCAAGAAGGCGCCGTAGTTGCACTTCCTCACTAAGTGTTTCAGTTCCACGATGAACCCTTCGACACTTTCCCCTTCCATTTGTACGCGCCGGTTGAACTTGCACCGTTCCGCTATGACGGAACTTCTGGGGCAGTAGTGCTCCTTCAGGAGAAGTTTTACTTCTTCGTACGACTTTTGTCCCGGGACCTCTGGCACAACTAGACTCTTTAGCACTTCATAAGCCTCTGGTCCTATTACTGTCAAAAAGACAGGAAGGCGCTTGGCCTCAGCTATCTCATTAGCTGTTAGAAAATGCTCAAAACGCTCTAAGTATGACTCGAAGTTTTGAGTCTTCGGGTCGAACTCCGCTACCTTCCCCAGTGGCGGCATTTCGAAAAAGTAGATGTTTGCTACTCATCGGTTCGACGTTCCTTGTTGCGAGCGCGACGTCCCGTAGCCGTTGCTCCAGTGAGTGCCTCTGCAAGGTATTCGGTAGGCAGTGGGCGGTGCCGCATCCCGGGAGCGCGTACGGAGCACGCCGGCTGCCGCCTACGTGGGTACGTAGGAACCTCGTCGCCAGTTGTAATAACGTTGTCAGTCAGGCTGACGGGAATAGAATGCGTTTATTCAGCGCCTACGTACATATATATATCGATACATGACGTCACAGGAATTCCGTAAGATTGTGAGCCGGATATGGACGCTGCGCGACATGCTGCGCTATCACACCGTCATAGACTGTTCTTGGGCGGAAGTGGCTCTTACGCCGCTGCAAGACTCCATTTCGGCTGACCCTGTTCCCAACCCTCGCAAACTTGTTATTGCTGAAGACACAGATATACCACCGAAAACGTGGACCCTCGTCGCTGTCTCCTGCCCGGCCACCCCAGACGGAATTGTCTTGTTTGCCCCCTCCAATGTCTTTCTCCGTCGTCATGGTCTACGCCTGCCGTTTGCAGTACTTACCAAGGAGTCTGGTGCTGCGACGATGATGATTTCCAACACATCCTCATCGCCTATTACCCTGCTCCGTGGTGAGTGCTTGGGCCATATACAAGATGTCGAATTCCTGCATTCCCTGGATTTCACTGAGTACCAACCCTGCCTTTAACTGAATGCTATGACATCAGCCGTTTCAAAATCTCCAACTCCGGATAATTTTTGCCCCTCTGTTGCTGCCGATCTACCGCCCACACATCACGACGAACTCATCTCCCTTCTGCGAGACTTCCGTTCTTCCTTCGATTGCGCCCAGACATCCTTAGGTCGTACAATGAGTGTTGTGCACTACATCGACACCAGCTCTCATGCTCCCTTATCCCAGCGCCCTCACTGAGTATCAGCGGAAGAATGGCATATCATCAACAAACAAGTTGATAACATGCTTACACGCGGCGTCATTCAGCCATCGCAGAGCCCCTGGTCATCGCCTGTAGTACTTGCGTGCAAAAAGGATGGATCCATCAGATTTTGTGTTGCCTATCGCCGCTTCAACAAGATAACTCGGAGAGATGTGTACCCGTTGCCGTGCATCGATGATGCTCTCGACTGCCTGCAAGGAGCAGAATACTTCTCCTCTTTGGATTTGCGGTCGGGTTACTGGCAAGTCCCGATGGCTGAACCTGATCGCCCAAAGACTGCCTTCATTACTCCCGATGGACTGTAAGAGTTTAAGGTGATACCGTTCGGACTGTGTAACGCGCCAGCTACATTCAAACGGACGATGGATAACATCCTTCACGGCTACAAATGGAATACCTGCCTCTGTTACCTTGACGACATCGTAGTCTTTTCTCGAGCTTTCCCCACTCACCTTGTTCGCCTACATGTTATTCTGAAGTGCCTCACATCTGCCGGACTTCAACTTAACATAAAGAAGTGTCATTTTGGTGCGCACCAGCTGACAATACTAGGTCACATCGTCTACAAAGATGGCGTCCTCCCAGACCCTGCAAAACTGCTTGCTGTTGCCGAGTATCCCAAGCCTACCTCCTAGAAGGCTCTTCAAAATTGCATTGGGTTGTGTTCTTACTTCCATCAATTTGTCTGCAACTTTGCTACCATCATCGCACCTCTCACGAATCTTCTCACCGCCTCTAACGGCCTGCTTGCATGGTCAACCGAGTGCAACGCATCTTTTACAACGCTAAGCCGATTGCTAAAGTCGCCTCCTATACTCCGTCACTTTGATCCCAATGCCCCTACGGAGGTCCACACTGATGCCAGCGGCAACTGTCTTGGTGCCGTATTGGCTCAGCGGAAGCCAGGCTACGAGGAATACGTTGTGGCTTATGCGAGTCGAACCCTCAAGAAAGCCAAGTGCAATTACTCGGTTACCGAGAAAGAGTGCCTCGCCATAATTTGGGCGTTGGCTAAGTTTCGCCCGTATCTTTATGGTCGCCCCTTTGACGTCACAGATCACCATGCTCTGTGTTGGCTCTCATCGCTGAAAGACCCATCAGGGTGCATCGGTCGCTGGGCGCTCCGTCTGCAAGAGTACGACATTCGTGTTATATACCGGTCAGGCCGTAAACACTCCGACGCTGATGCACTGTCCCACTCACCACTAGCGTCCGACACAGCTTCACCGTCAGGTTCTTCCCTCTCTCCAATTGACTTCGTGGACATGTCGTCGGAGCAACACAAGGATCCGTGGGTCTAACAACTCCTTGATTTTCTGGCTAACCCATCCCTGCGTCCCTCTTCAAGAACTATCCGTCACAATGCTTCCCATTTCGTCGTTCAAGATGATCTCCTTTACTGCCGAAATTACGCACCTGATGGCCGGAAGTGGCTGCTAGTGATACCACACCACATGCGCAAAGATATCTGCGCTGCTTTCCACAACAACCCGCAAAGCGCTCATGCCGGTGTTCTCAAGACCTACAACCACCTTCAACGCTACTACTGGCGCGGCATGTATGCCTTTGTGTGCAAGTATATCGGCGCTTGCATTGAGTGCCAACGGCGCAAAACTCCACCTCAACACCCGACTGGCACACTCCAGCCTCTCCCTTTCCCTGGCCGTCCATTCGACCGAGTTGGCATCGACTTATACGGGCCACTTCCCTCGACTGCATCTGGAGACAGGTGGATAATTGTTGGCATGGACCATCTCACACGTTATGCCGAGATCGCAGCGTTGCCCACAGCTACTGTGAGAGAAGTTACATTTTTCATCCTACGCAACTTTATCCTGTGCCACGGTGCTCCTAGGGAACTTTTGAACGACAGGGTATGCGTCTTCCTCTCTCATGCTATTCAAGCATTGCTTGTTCAGTGCAACATCATTCACCGCACAACAAGCGCATATCATCCGCAGACAAATGGTTTGACAGAACGCTTCAATTGCACTCTTGGGGACATGCTGACAAGGTACACTGCGTCCGACCAGACCAACTGGGACACCGTCCTCCCATTCGTGACGTATGCGTACAACACTGCTACGCAAGCGACCACTGGATTCTCACTGTTCTTTCTTTCGTACGAACACGCTGGACACTGCTGCCTCACACCTGACTCCAGTGAATACACACCAATTTCTGATGTTGTTAAGTACGCAGAAGATTGTCGACAATTGGCTCATTCAATGACAACAGATGCACAAGGCTGGCAGAAGCTTCGACTCAATTGTGACCACTCCCTCTCCACTTTCCCAACGGGAGCCCTCATTTGGCTTTGGGTCCCCCCGAGTACGCCTGGACTTTCGTCGAAATTCCTCGCGCGATACCACGGTCCCTACCGCATTCTCACTCATACGTCTCTGGTCAATTACGAAGTTGAGCCCTTGACTCCATCCCAGGACTTGTGTCGTCGTGGAGGAGAAATTGTCCCCGTCATACTATCAATGCCTTAAGTAGGCAGGATGGTTACGCTCATCGCCGGGGGCATTTTAATGAAGAAGATGATAAGGACGGCCAGCAAGTAAGCCACAGCGTTGTCGATGGTCTTGTGCCTCGAGCTAGCGCTTGCCCGTATTTTGGTTGCTTGACGCTTGTCGGAGCTCGCCTTCGACGTTCCTCGACGTTCAGATGTCAATAAACCACGTCACAATACATACATAAATTCAGCAGGGAGGCAGTACTAGTGGAAATTATACACTTGAAAACACACAATTACATAAGAATCAGCAAAGAATACACGAATCAACAGTATGCACACGTAAGTAAACTTAAATCATGTTATTTAAATACAGTAGAACCCCGCTGTTACATTCCCGGCTGCTGCATTTTCCCGGCTGTTACATCGTTTTTGGCCGGTCCCGGCATAGCTCCCATAGTATTCAATGCATTAGGAATCCCGCTGTTACGTCACAATGTGGGAACGTTCCCGCATGTTACGTCGCGAATCGGCATTGCAAGCGGCCACTGCCGACGGAAATATTGACTTTTCACGTAGCTTGACTTGGCTTGACTGTAGGATTAGCTGCACAATGGGCGACGCCAATTACGTTTCCAGCTTCCGCCATCTAAATTATGGCACAGCGATGCAAACTGTTGGTGACGGAATCGCATACAATGATTACGTTTCCATCGATGACGCCGTTGTCACCTCCAAGGTTTTCTCTGTCGGCGAAATCGTAGTGGAGTGTGCCGATGTGTGCACTGAAAGCGCTAGCACTGAAATAAAATTGTGTGCCGATCACCACTTCTCTCATTTTTCAATGTTTCCCATTTCTTGGCTCTTACGTTTCCCGGCTCTTACGTTTATATTTCACGGTCCCGTGAAAAACATATCAGCGGGGTTCTACTGTACTTAGTCTGAAGTTCTTCATGAGAACAGGAGAACAAAGCTTCCGAGGAAGAAGCTGCTCCATTCACAAGGGGTACTTGGCATGAGAAATGGAACGGTTTGCCTATAGTCCAGCAGAACAAACATGAGTTTTCCCTCAAATTAAAGGTTCTACTTCTCCATCGAAGGCATTTGTCACTTCAAGAACAGCAAAGTTATCAGCACATAGCAGCACTGAATACGGCTCACCATCAGCTGGCAGTCTGCACTGTTATTTAGAGTATAAACGCAACTGAAGCCCTCAAGGTGCTGTACCACGCCAGCCACATATATCATAAATAGTAGTAATGATAGTGGACAGCCCTGACGAGGCCATCTGGGCATGGTCAACTGCATGGTCCTATGACCTTCTCATTCTGCTGCAGCCACTACATCGCTGTAGATGGCCTGCAGCGAGTTGAGGTCATCTTCCACCATGTCCAGCTCTCCAAGTATCCCCCAAAGAACCTCGCAGTTGACACAGTCATAAGCCAACACAATGTCCAGGAATGTCACATACAAGGCCTCCTTGGATAGTGTGCCAGTTCAATGCCCCGGGTGAGAACCAATAGGGTCTTTTCAATCTGACCTCAATGCCACAAGCCCATCTGCAGTTCACCCAGTACACCGATATGTGGCTTCTACCCAGCGTTCTAGCTGTGATCATATCCCATGGCTTGCATGGTTCTTCAGCTTGTGGTTTGGAGCTCCCACTTACTGCCTGGCACTGAAGTGTGATAGTGATGTAGTGGCTACAGGCGGTGTTAGCCTGGCAGACCTGACCGGCAACTACTCCGTCCAAGCGTCTCTATCCACGTCACATGAGTCACCACGTGTCACTCAATCCTGTTAAGCAGGGCCCACACCTTCTTGCGAACTGTGCGTGTACCTTCTGGATATATAATTATTTCAGTGCTCGAGAGTGGGAACCCTCTTTTTTTCATGTTGTCCGTGAGTGTGTTGCGTTTCTTTCAGTGCAAAAGCGCTTGTAGGACCAGATGTAGTGATCAATGTCTCCCACTTCATTGCACTTTCAAGACAACAGACAATAAGAGCTCCTGTGATATTAGCAAAACAGTCAATTCGTGATCATTTCCATTCTTTGAGGAACCCACCACACCAGCCTTGTGTGACAAAAGGACTTAGCCGCAGCGAGTCAACTCTGCTGTACAGAATCAGATTGGGGCAGCATGCACTTTTACATGGTTTTTTTAAAGTTAGGGGTGCTGCTTCGCCACTGTGCATGGCATTGAAGTGTTTCGCCACGTCGGATGCATTCCTACTCTGAACATGTATGTCCGGTGTCCGAGTCTTTTGGGTCAGCCTGGGTCTGGGGTGCTGTGGGTTGCTGCACATGGTCATAAGTGCCAGAACCCTTTTCCAGCCTTCTTGATGTCACATTGAAGGTGCAGGTTCACAGCCTTCATTTTCCGTTACACCGAGCTGGCCATACTGCTTCTAAGCCTCTCTGTAAACCTCCCACACTTGTAAGACTTTGTCATCAGCAGCCCCACACTGTAGAGCCCAGTGGTGTGCACAACATGCCTGTGTGCACAGAAGCAGGGCCTCTGATACCTCCCTGTCCCACCATGCTTTGCGCCGCTCTGTTTTGCTTGTTTTCGAGGCAGGAGTCATTGTCTTTTTGACTGACTTTATGGTGTGCAGTAGCCACTGTTTCAAGACTTTGTGTATATCCATGTCCACCTGTGTCTCGGATCTCTCCAACACCTCAACCTCCTTTGCCTTAAGTTTCTATGTGTGGGCAACAGTTGCTTACTGTAGCCATATATGGTTATGGTCAATTCCCACATTTTGAGTACCAGTCGTTTGATGGTCATGCCAACCACATGACGATGGAGCAGCGGTAAGATCAGGCAGTATTCCATGTAGGTTTCTTGGTCTGCAATCGTCCAGGTAGTTGTGCCACTGCATTTCTCACAGATATTCAGGGTTGCCAATCTCACCTTACCAGTCCATTTTAATAGATATCTTCCCATTTTATCAGTTCTTCCACCTGACTCTTTAATGTGGCCGTTGATTCAATACCCCAATGATAACAATGGGGAGGTCGAGCATTTGCACATCTTCTAGGCATTTCAGAATCTTCAGATTTTCATGGTATAAGTCTGTGCCTGCTCATAAGTGCACGATTCCAAGAGCCAGCCTTAGATTTCCCATTCTCTGCGTCATCCACGTATGTTCCTTGTATTCCGAAGGTTCCTTTCCCACTGTGCATTTGGCTATGTCACAAAGACAGAATGGCCAGCATTCGAACACATGCTTCGGGAAGTCACCAATCCAATCTCTTAAGTACTTTTTGAAGAGAACTAGACTTAGTCATATAATTTCGCACAGGTCATTAGAGCATCAAAATGAACATATACCGAAAATTTTACCGAGATCAGTGGAAATCGAAAAGCTTCAATTGAAGCCACTTCCACACCTGTGCAATCTGAGAAAAATGCGGAGCTGGCAAGCAAGCGCCGCCACCTTGCAAATGCAGAGTCCGTTCGTTCATGTTTCTTCATCTCTCTACATCTTCTTTCTTTTCTCTGTCATCTTTCTCTATCGCTTTATATGTTGCGCTCTCTTCTCCTCACCCTCACTTCTCTTTCCCACCGCTTGCTGTGCTAGAGTGTACATGGCTATGCTATGGTTTACCCTCACACCTGCTGTTTTTCTTCCTCTCCCTCCTTGTCAACCTAAATACATCAGTCCTCTCCAACTTCACTTTCCTTTCGCATCCCTTTGCTAAACTACTATACTGGAAAAGGCAATGCCATGCTTGCAATTCCAAACTACTATACAGGAAAATGCAATGCTGTGCTGTGCTACACTATGCTTAGAGGTTCTTGTCACATGCCCGCTTTCTACGCCGTGTGCCTGCCTTTATGTAGTAGTGGGCTGAGGGCATCAGCGCAAGAGAAGTGCGCGCGCAAATGCCGCGCATCGGGCAGCACGCGGAGTTGCTACACTGTTAAAATCTTTGGGGGTTGGCAACCGCCAAAAGGCAAAATTAATATTGTTAGAGAACTTTTTGCTTGGCTAGTTGGTATGCACTCATATTATCTTTAATGCGCCAAATGACACGGATCGCAAGAGAGTACACAGGGCTTTCCTGTGGTCCATGTCTTTTGGCGCCTTAAAGATAATGTTGTTACGTTTACAAGGGGTTTTATTTGGGCACGACGTAACGGATGGTCTGCAGCGCCTATGTGAGGGTCCGCTATCGCTAGACGAATGTCCGTCTCCTCTTCTTTCTAAATCGCAGTGCCCCACTTGGTGCACATGCCCACAACGCGCAAGATCGTTTTTTTTTTTTTATTGCCATGCTTGTCACGATATAAGTCGACCTAAAATACTATGCTAAAAACATTGCAGTGCTCGTCTTGTGCCATCTAAATACTCAGTTTGGAATAAACGCGTTTTAGTGGTTTTCGCGTTGCCGGCGGCGGTTTACGTTTGCGGTTCTCTGGCAACATTGCGCCTGCACAGAAAGCGCGCCAAAAATGCACTTCCATGTTTCCTCCTGCATACTCCCGCGTAAGTGCCCGTCTCTCCTTGCCTTGCGATATGTATATATTTTGTTTCTTTCGCGGACAAATTCCAACGAAACGCTTGATACATAGGACATTGTAGTGGTGTCGATATAAAATCCATGCAGTTAGAGTTTGGCGCCCTGGCAGTGCACGGTAACGAAGCCTTGCAGCAATTTCACCCGCGTCGTTCTCAAGGGCATTGTTATGTGGTGTCGATCATAGAGTTTCGTACTAATAGTAAAACACTCTATCGGTGTTGATGAAAAATCCTCGCAGTCACAGCGACATTCGCGCCCTAGTAGCACGCGGTAACTACGATCGGAGCACTTTCACCTGCGTCGTTCTCAAGTGATCTCAACGGTTACGTAAAAAGTTCTTCCCATGTCTTGGAACAGAAATACTCAAGTAGCGTTTTGCAATGCGCTGCAGTGATCACTTCTCGTAGGGGTAGCGACCAAAGTTATTTAGGAAAAATGTGGTTGTGCATATCGCATCGATACACCCACTTACCAGAAGTTTCTCGGCTACTAAAGCGCTGTTGCAGAAAATGCCGACGTTTTAGGCGTTCACAAGCGTTTCCCTGTCCATATCAAACTGTTATTTAGTTTTAGTGTCCCTTTACCAATTTGCTTCTTGCGGCGGAAGTTAACAGTGGCCTATCGAAATGAACTCGCCCTGCATACTTGAAATAGGCTAATGATGATGACAGTGCGCAGTGTGGCGGCCGGCCGGCCGCCCACGGCCGCTAGCGGGTCTTTCAGTTTTCCTTTCTACATAGTGCCTACCATTCGGCAGCCAAAGTCTACTAGCTTTCAGTGTCAGTCGCGCTGCAGAACCGTTTATCATTGCTTTTTGATGAACTTTGGTGCCATTACGCGGGGACCTACGCTCTGTCGCGAGACATAGACACAGGCACAGCCAATCTCCATAGATCTAAGGTATGCAACGTCATTCAGGGACTCCGAGGGTTTGTCGTGAAATCTAGATTTTTTTTTTTTTTGCAGGGCTCTGGGAATGTTGTGGCAGGTTGTGGGTTGTGGTGCGAAAAACTAAGCCTTCTTTTTAAGCGTGAACATTTGACAGATCTGTCGAATCAAGGAACTTCTTTACTGCAAATTCACTCGACACCTGCGAACATCAATCGTCCTGTAGGTGCGCCGAAGAGCGAGGGGGCCAAGCTCTCCCCAAAAACGTCGGCTTTTTTTTTTTTGTTCTTTTTTAACGGTTCAAGCAAGAGTTCCTTGGTTGGCGTGTCACACTTTGCCTTTGTGATTGCCCACAAGGGCCTCGTATTGCACGGGAAAACGCGCCTAGCCCGTGCTTGCCGGGTTCCTTCACGTTACAATGTTGAAAAAGAGTTGTAAGCTGCAGGGCTTCATGGTACATTCTAATTGATTACGCCACAGAATATATATATATATATATATATAAAGAACAAGAGAGCGGCACTTGGCGTTAGAAATCCGATTTCTGCCTCCCGCAAGATTCATAACAAATGAGCGAAAAAGGGAATTGTGCTTAGGCTTTACATCATTGCAAATTAGCCAAATTATCATGAAACTTACAATTTAAGGATTTTTTCTATATTTTTAAGTATTTCTTGAGGCTCAATCTGGGATAAAGAGGTGACAGGTTGGCATCACTCTAGCGCGTTTTGGCCCGTATCGTTGTTTGGCAGAGCACTTCACATATTTTTTCATAGGAAGTTCTATGAAGCACTTGCAGCATTCCCGTGTTCCTCAAATTTTTGTCCTTATTGTTCTCATGTGTTTGTTCCATCACCTCCTTTTCTAGCTCCTTAGCTGTGGTTGTAACTCTTTGCTCTGGGCTTGTCTTATTATTGAGTTTAGGCAGGATTTGAAGAATTTTTGCTGCTTTTTTGTTCATTTCATTTACTTCGTCCAGCCGCACCTAATCATTTCATTTCCTTGACCGAATGGGATGAAGTGAGGTTTTCTGTCAGCATGTGTTTAACCTTTGTGCAGTATATAAGCTCAGTGTCTCTTTTTTAACTCTATTGAAAATAGTCCATCCTCGTGTTCATCTCCTTCCTTGTCCTGTTTTTGTGCAGTTCACTGATGTTTAGAATGTACCAACAAGCCAAGCTTTCAACCCTTCTTCAGGCGCTTGCTTACCTCACAGCTTGCCAACCGCTGAAACAATTGCCATTGCGTAGGATTTGTCAATCATAAAGCACATTACCACTGAGACAGTGAACTCACCTCAGGCATTACACTACTATCCTTTCCCACTACCTGGCGGGCGTTGCTGGTGAAAGGCTCCACACGACACTTGGCACTACTGTCAATGCATATCGCACGTCGTTTATTTCTTGGTACATGCCGGCAGCTTAGTCAGTGTTTTCTCCCAGGTGTCTGAATCGTCCAAAAGTACATCTCGCGATTCCAGACCTGAATAACCAGCACTGCACCAATGTAGCTTGGCTTGCCCCACTGGTATGAGAAGTTTGATGACCATGTGCACAAGTATACCAACTGATCAACTATGTCATCCAGTCCTGGCGGTGCAGTGGTCATTTGCCAAATCGTAGAAAAAAATTCCCTGGTCCCTTATCACATGCTGGGACAACCAGACAGTGAGAGCCATTCAGTGCTGTCATAGATTCTTTGACATGGGTCGCATCTGTTCATCTCCAAACTCATCTGACATCATGTGAATGTAGTTGAATGTAGTTTGACATAGACTGCAAATGCTAACATGCTAACATAGACTGCAAATGCTAACATACCCTGACATCCCTGGCCAAGGCATTGCGGGTATGCAACACACGCAATTTTATATTTCACTGACAGGGTGCCTGTGTTGCCCCTGGAGCATAGTCACTAAATTATTTGCAGTGGCAACAGGTTAACATTAGCAAGGGTAAGAGACTAAGAGATGATTTTAATAAAGTTAAGACAGTTTTGGTGCTACCTGTATGCCTAGTGAAGGGGACACAACTTTTGATTTGTGGTGCCATATGTGTTGACGTTGGTCAGTGATACTGTGCGTCTCATAAAACACCTGAGGCTTTCGCCTTACCAAATGTGCAACTCGGTACACCACATAACATGCAGCTATCAGCATTGTGCACAACAATTCTTTGATTCTGAAAGTCAGAAAAAAAATGGGGTGCAATTTTACAACTCAAAGCTAGTGTTGCTGCACTGGGACAGTTGGTTCTGAGACCTGGATGTCACAGGCAGCTGATTACAATAGTGTCACACCTCATTGCAAAAATTATTTTGTAGATAATGCTGCTCCCTACGTCACATCAAGAAGCGCACAGCATTCTGATCCCATTATCAAGAGCAGCTACAGCAAGGTAGCCTGGGCATCCGGTACATAGCCTCAATGATAAAATAGGACTTGTCACATATTTGGCATACCTGACTGCATCAACTAAACTGTTGCCTGAAGCTTGACTTCACAAAAACATCATCATCATCAGCCTATCTACGCCCACTGCAGGGCAAAAACCCCTCCCATAGATCTCCAATTATCCCAGTCCTGTGCCGTGACCAATTTTTACCCGCAAACTTCTTGATCTCATCTGCCCACCTAACTCTGTCGCCCCGACATGCTTGCCTTCTCTAGCAAGGGTGTGCGAATATATTGAAAATTTTAAATAGTGTTTACTATTCGATTCAATTTGCACCTAACTTTTACTACTCGAAGTTGGTAATTAAGGGGGAAAATGTGCTGTCTTGTGACAAGTGGCCTATTCCCCCCCCCCAATGTAGTACAATTTGCCGCATAACAAAGGTGTACTGCGGTGAAACTAATACTTGTACACGGCGGCAGAGCTGTGTACTGTGGCGAAGCTAACGATTGGGTAATGCAGCGAAGATAACACTCGTACTGCAGCGTAATTTACACTCGCCTACTGCGGCGATACTAACACTCGTGTACTGTGGGAAAGCTAACACGCCTGTACTGTGGTGAAGTTAGATCAGCTTTCTTTTGTACAGTTCTCTGTTGGACTGTTTCTTCAGGACTTAGGACACTGTGGGAGTACACTAGTCATGCAATAAATCTTTCTTGCCCATATTCAGCAGCACATTTCTCCATAATTTGATATGGTATTATTGAACAAAATCTTCGAAAAATATTCTGTTCGATTCGCACTTGAACATAAATATTTGAATTCGCGTCGCACTCAAAATTTTGCTATTTGCACAGCTCTATTCTCTAGGGATCACTGTGTTACCCTCAATGACCAACAGATGTCTTCCATGTGAATTACACTCTCAAGATTAATTGCAGTGACCATTAGTGCAATATACGAAGTTTGTGGCATGGAAGAAGCCACCAACCATTTGCTTTGCCACTATCCACTATTTGACTCGGGAAAAGAAGCCACTGGCTCACGCTTCAGCAACTGGCCAATTGGCCGCTTTCTGTGCAGGTGCTGCTATAATGTCCACATCAGTCACCAGCCCACAAGTCAGTGAAAGCGCTCTTGTGTTTCTTGAGAATGACAAGGTTGTAAGAAAGCCTGTAGTTTCATTCAATTTGCCAGCACGAGTAAAATCGATTCACAGCGGTGTGCAAGAAGTTAAGAAATTGTGCAGCTCCCATTCAGCAGTGCAGGCATGGCATAACACAAGAAATTAATGGCGAGGTACCAACACGGTGTCCACTTAATTAATGCCATTGTCGTGAGCTTTCAGTGTCATGTACGACAAGGATGTGGTCATTTTTCTTTGGTGCAAGCATGCCACATGTTGTACAGAAACAGACGTGCTAACTGAAACGGAAATGGTGCTATACACAAATAGCTTTACAGCTCATTGTCTGCTGCTCTGCTAGTTGGTGCCTGAATGCCTGCACCGTCATCAGTGTGCAGGAAAATCATGAACCAGAGCTGCATCTCTCCTGTGCCTTTTGAGGCCGATGGTGCGGTTCAGAGAAAGCCCACTGCTGCACCGCTGAAACAAATGGCAGAGTTCATGAACTAGTTCAGGCGGGGCATGCAAATCGAACGGACCTTGCGACTGGTGGTGCAAACCTACATGCATCAGCACATTTGCTGCTCATATCCTTTCTTTACTCAACTCCTGTCTCTGTATCTTTCTATTCTCCTTTTCCATTCCTGCAGCATGAAGCAGCCTACCGAATGCCTTTATGATGCCATCTGGTTTTCTTTTTTTTCTTTCCTTCTCCTCCTCTTTCAAAAACTCTATGTGTAACATCTTAATTTGTGCGCCTGTTTTCCAAAGAGATGCATTACCAATTAGCCCACTTATCCATTCCATTCATTGCCTACATTTGTAGAGTCATATCCATCTGTTTTCATTACCGCTAGTTTATCATACATCCTATGTGACATTAGAGCACAGCCATTCCCATCCGCAGTACTATGGCTTCCAGGTGTCTCCTCATGCCTGAAACTGCGCTGTCACCCTTCATTTCACACTGCTTCAAACCAGGGTCCTGTGCTGCGTGTGCCATTAGCACCACCACCCACTCCTTCAGCTCAGCAACTATTCACTCTAGCAGGTTGGCCCCAGCCTCCTTCCACTCTAGCGAATCATTGACCTGAACTTTGAGCTCAGTCCCCTGCTCTATAATAATTATAATAGTTCCTCTATATTTCATCAAGAAGATTGTTGTTATGTTGGGTTTAACGTCCCAAAACCAGCTCTGATTATGAGAGACGCCGTAGTGGAGGGCTCCGGAAATTTTGACCACCTGGGGCTCTTTAACGTGCACTGACATCGCACAGCACACGGGCCTCAACATTTCGCCTCCATCGAAATGCAGCTGCACTGCAGCCGGGATTCGATCCCGCGACCCTCGGATCAGCAGCCGAGTACCATAGCCACTAGACCACCGTGGCGGGGCTCATCAAGAAGATGGGGGAGGCTGGGAGAAAAAGCTGATAAGAAGCGTGACTAGCTCCAGCCCCCCAAAAGTACACTTTGGTGAGTATACTGCAAGATGTGGTGCACATATTAGAAAGTAAGGGCATATCTGTACAGCAATGAGATGAACAAACTTAACAGGGTAAATATACTGAAACTTGACCTTCAGTTCCAACAGCTCCTCAGCGCTAGCTACCCACTCCCTTTCCATGCACCATACAGCTGCCTTCAATCCCTCACACAGCCTCCACATGGAGCTACATATCCTGTTCAGCATCAGCATTTTCATTGCTCACATTGTACTAGCTCACTGTTGGCTGTGGTTTTTCTAGTCTGCTAAAATGTTGCCCACAGGACCGCACAACAAAACAGAGCCCTGAGGAGGGCCCTTTGGCACCTTCACTATCTGGTCACCTCCACTTGCCTTTTTTACACCTTCTACAGTTTAAGACTGCTGCCTGCGCTGTTTTCACCCACTGCATGACATTGTGGTCTTGCACTGGCATCGGTCTGCCAATCAGACCAAATGTAATTGTTCATTGTACTGAAAGACTAAAGAATAATATGGGTGTGCATGCTCAACTAATCTAACACTTCTGAATCCCAAACAAGAAAAATCGAAAAAAAAGAAGAAGAAAACTTTTCTCTCTGCTGACTCACAATAACTTGTTTCCTCCTCCTGTTTGGCACACTGCTCTTGCTGTGATGGGGCAGGCATTTCCCTTCAACGCCCTCAGCTAGGGGCGCCTTTTTCACAAAAGGGCGCCCCTAGTGCTGAGAACGCGAACCATGGCAAGTTGCCACGTTTGAGTCACCGTAGCAGACGACAGCATTTACCAACAGCCAACGTGGCACTGCCGCATGCTGTAAATTTTACAGCCAACACATTACCAACAAGTAGACAGCAATGAGAACAGAAAGACTACCAAATGGCTGCATGTGGTCACTATGCATCAATTTGTTTGTAATGATGGAAGCATTACAGAAGTGTTGCAGAATCAACAATTAGTTTATGAATGTCCTTTGTTCCTTGTCCTCCTGCTATTTGTAATGCTACAGCTAAGTGTCCTGGGAGAGTCCTCAGCTCATGATCATGCTACAGCAATATGAAACTAATAGGGTGACAAAGTACTGTGTGTGAACTAAATGTTAAAGACGAAATAGTAATGCCGTGTCCACTATGTAAGCTGCGACTTCCTAGCTACAAATATTTGACACACCTTGTCAGCGCCATCTTCATACACGAGGTAAAAGAAGCGATATTGTGTTGCCTATCTGTATGAAGAACATGGATGATGATGATGGCTATGTACGGATGAGAATGATGAAGTACGTTAAAAGTGCTTACAATATCGTTGCATTGTGAGCTCCACAGGAATTGAAGCTTTACCTTCGTACAAGTGCAGTATGTAACAGCCAATCATTCGTACATCACTGCCTAACAGGAGTGCCAGAATAACCTTACATTTATAACATTGCCTCAAGGGGATGAGGTAACACTGCTCTGATGCAGGCACACCAAAAGCCTTTTTACTGTACCGGCCAACATTTTCCTGCATATGTCTAACTATTGTCTCTTTCATTACACCTGTACTGTGAATGAAAATGGTAACTCAGGCAGTCTGCCAAAACTTCTTGATCTGGCTAGCACAGCTTCTACTATGCTTCTCTAATAGGACATGCGAAACTGTGTGGCTTGGATATTCAGTGTCATCTTCCCAGCTGGGCAACAGTCATGCTTAAAGGGCCCCTAAACCACCAAGAGGTCGAAATTTAGTTGTGGTGTTGCTTTTATGCCGGTGTCCGCAACAAACACGTAGCCGCAAGAATTTTTCGAAACGGTGCTGAAATAGCCGAGTTACATGCGTTTGATTATCAAAACGCGGCGCTTGCTTCTTTCGCTCTCTCCTGCGCCCATCGGCCGCTTCCCGGTGCCACCTCCTCGCCGAGTGCTCCTCCGAATGTCACGTGACATACATCGCCGATGACGCGCATCCGGTTGACGCGCCTCCGCCGGGCTCCCGCGTTCGCGCAAGTGTTCCGTTGGTGCTGTGCCAACGCTCTCTGTTAGCGCTGTCCGTCGTGTTCTGACAGTTGCTGCAGTTTCTAGTCGGCTGTACCTCACTTGCACCTGCGTAGCGTAGTGCATTTGCGAATTCACACGCGAACACCACACGAACGACACACGACGAGGAAAACGAACAGGCAGGGAGCGCGTGCATTTGCTAGCAGACTAACCGGAAGTCGACGTTCTCTTTCGACCAATCAGCGTAGCTCGGACTCTTCTGACGTCACCAAAAACCACAGTGTTGTCACAGCTAACTTTGGCATGCCGGAAATGGCCAGCGAGGCGCACGGGAATGTTTTTCGAGTTTGTGGCGCGGCCGCGGCGCGTAGAGCTTCCGCATTTGACATCGTTCATGGTGATGGAATTTTCAACTTGATGCGCGTGTTAACTTGAAATGTTCAAAAAAATGTCGGGGGTGGTTTAGGGGCCCTTTAAGCAAGCAGTTAAGCACTTGGAAATATATTAGTACAGAAAATAGTTGACCTGTCGTGTGTGAGCAGTGCCAGCATAATGTAAACAAAGTGACTGCAATGAATGAAACTTTCGTTTGCATATCGCTAACTGGAGGAGCCCTTAATCGCTGTGGCCACATTTTTGCTAACAGGCGCCTACTGTCAAGATGTATGGTGCTAGCACTTATCGATGTTGTTTCTTGTGCACCACACCAGCAATCAACTGGAAGTGAGGGGTGTTACGGTGTGCCATAAACCCAAATAAAAAAAATGGTATAATAAGTGGAGGTAAGGGTTCAAGTTAAGAGTTATGTATGGTACTTAGGTTAGATGAGCATAAGTTTAGTAAAGACCAACTAGCCATCAAGGTAATTCATGAAATTAACTAGTTCCTGGTAGATGTAGATTGAAATGACAGACATGACCACATTTCCTTGCCCTAAGTGGAGCAACAAGCCACATGGCACTCGGCAGCACTGGTGTTCAGTGTATTGTTTTGTGCCTCATCTTTGAGTTGTGCTTGCCAATTTTCTTCAAGACAATGAAACAGCTAGCCCAGCAACAAGTTCTGTTAAGCCATCAGTTCTTTGCTAGCTGGAGCAGTGTTCACGTGATTTCCCTGTTTCACAGCTCCTCATTATCATGAGCAAAAGCCACAGATGACACAGAAAGAGTAGGAATGTTCAGAAAGGGCAGTGAAAGAAAAGAAAAACGCAGCAACCATAGCAGACACAGCCACATCAAGAAATGACAAAAACCAAAGCATGTGATGAAGGAACAAAGAAAAATAAGAAGCCAGTGGAACACATACAGCATGGATGGAGCAGGAAAATAAGGAAGACAAAAAGAGAGAAAGGACGTCGGTGAGAACTGCGACTTAGTTGAACATGTCTTTGGACTAGTTGGTTCGTACTTGAACTGGCAAAAAAAGAAACTTGAGTACGTGCACAAGATAAACGTTCGACGGAAGAGTTGGCACTGCTAAAGTGAGCCAGGAACAGGCCCACAGGTGCAGTCCCCAGCGGTGCTCTCCGGGAACATGAACTGTGGGAATCCAGACCAAGGAAGGGCCAAGCTGGAGGTGACCAAGAACAACTCCAGGGCGTTAACCTCATATACTGGGTGGTATCGTCAGCCCTCAAAACCCACCTGGTCCAGCCCGCATGTCCATCACCTGTGAGTGCCTGGGGCCACGGCAGACAGTGTCCTGTGCCACAGAGGTCGAAGAGCCTCCATCATCATAATTGAAAACACTTCAGAGACCGAAGTCCCATGCAGCACCAGGATGACCTCCACTACGACTTGAGATGGTGCAAATGTTCTTGTTCCCTTTTCATTGTTTATGTTTGTTGAACTTAGGGGTTTATTAGATTGCAGATCACTGTGTTGCATGTGTGCAGACAGAGGATACATTTTTGTGCATGCTTGTGCAGTTTTGCTGTCTCTTTTCGATTGCCTTGTTTGCTTGCGTTTCCTTCTTTGTTGCGAAATAATGGAATGGGCCACATATATGAAGTGTCCCATTCTGTCTGTCTGTGAACCAATAAAAATTCATGATGCTTATCAATGACAGCTTGTTTCGTCAGTAATGTCATTTACCTTAAAATGACGTAACCTGAATTTGCAATTCAGGGCTTGGTGGCTCCTCCTGCAATTCAAATGGGAAAAAAAAAAAGTTCTCCGTCAAGTATTTGCTAGAACACAACAGAATGGTCGGACATGTACAAACACAACCGTCTCGCTCTTTTAGAGTGACAAAGCAATATAGTATAGCAGCCGAAAACAATGATACTTGGGGCTGCAGCTATATCTTAACACACGAATAAGATCCTGAACAGAGGCAGGCGACCTACAGCAACATAAATATTACAAAGCACGGTACCATGGGCTAACCAGAATGCGATGCCACGTTGCGGTTGCTGCAATTGTCAAATGCAGTTTAAGAATACAGGTCCAACTCAAATCGTGAAAGGGTGCTCGATTCCATCACTGTAATTCAAGCGGCACTTAGGCAGTTAGTGTGCACGAGCAATGTGCATGCTATTTGAAAGCACCATACCTATGCATGCAAAAGTTGGGTTATTAGGAAAACTCTCTTCAGGCAATTGGGAATGACACAGCTATGTCATTGTATAAAGTATGAAGCAAAGTAAGTGCTTTTACATAAGAACAGCTGGAATACATATATGACAATGAAACACCTCAAGTGAAAAGGGTCTCATTGAATCGAGAACATAAAAAATTGGCAGATCCCACGTGCAGTAGGAATCAAGGAAACGCGAAGCACGCATCAGGAACGTAAAACTGGATTTGCATTGTCTCGCTCTACCGAGTTTGGTACATATGAAGTTAACAAAACGGCCGCAACAGCACCATGACTGTGGCATGTAAACCATGCTGCTCATACACTCGCATCATGATTCTAACGTTATGACCTGTCATTTACGTTCATCATGCAGTCGTGTGTCAAACCAATTTCCGTATACATCCCCTTAATGAAACGGCAGTATAGCGCCAGGACTGTGGCATGTAAATCATGCCGCTCATGACATGCATGTCGTGATTTTCATGTTATGACCTGTCATTTATGATAGTCATGCAGTCGTGTTCTGCCATAGCAGTTGTATATATCCCATTAACGAAACGGCTGCAAGAGCACCAAGGCTGGCATGTAAACCATGCTGCTCATGACACGCATGTCATGATTATAATGTTATGACCTGTCATTTATGTTCGTCATGCAGTCGTGTTGCGCCATAGCAATTTTGGTATACGTCCCATTAACGAAATGTGTGGCATGTAAATCATGCCGCCCATGACATGCACGTCATGCTTTTCAAGTTATGACCTGTCATTTATGTTCGTCATGCAGTCATGTTGTGGCATACCAGTTTTCGTATACATGCCATTAACGAAACGGCCAGGAGAGCACCAAGACCATGGCATGTAAATCATGTCGCTCATGACATGCATGTCATGATTTTCCTGTTATGACCTGTCATTTACGTTCGTCATGCAGTCATGTTGTGGCATGCCAATTTTCGTATACATCCCATTAACGAAATGCGTGGCATGTAAATCATGTCGCTCATGACATGCATATCATGATTTTCATGTGAGCTGTCGTTTATGTCCGTCATGCAGTCAAGTTGCGGCAAACCAATTTTCATATGCATCCCATTAACGAAACGGCCAGGAGAGCACCAAGACCGTCACATGTAAATCATGTCGCTCATTACATGCATGTCATGATTTTCATGTTATGACCTGTCGTTTGTCATGCAGTCATATTGTGGCATTCTAATTTTTTGTATACATCCCATTAAAGAAATGGCCAGAAGAGCACCAAGACCGTGGCATGTAAACCATGCTGCTCATGACATGCATGTCATGCTTTTCATGTTATGACCTGTCATTTATGTTCGTCATGCAGTCATGTTTTGGCATACCAATTTTCGTAAACATTCCTTTAGCGAAACGGCCAGGAGAGCACAAAATCATAGGGGGCTAGATAGATATATAGATACGCTCAAAGTCGCCGAAGTTCGCTTAGAAATGCTTTGCATTTAAAAAGTGTAGGACCCTTCAGCTAGGCCTTAAGAGTTGAACGCGATATCGATGCTTGGTCCTGTTCTCATAGAGCTCTTCTGCTTGCCATGCTCTCTCCAGTTATTTAGCTACGCAACTGTCGCGACACCACTTGGCAGAAAGTGTGAGTTACTTGCGTTACCCCGTGGCCTCCCTCGTCGTCTTGCGCCATTTGACATAGATTCGCCATCAAACCTCACCGATGAAGATGGCACCACAACATGCACCTTTTCCGTGCGTCTTCTTTGTCCATGTTTCACGTAGCGCTGCACCCACCTCAAGATTTACAAGGCCGGAGGATGTATAAGTTTTTTATTTCATTATTTGAGTATACCTCGAATTTCTGTGCATGGACTATGCAGATTTTTGGCTCACAACCAACGACACCAATGCCACAATCTCTGCAAACCGAGCTCTTTAATGCTATCACATTAATAATGGCAGGTAGGCACCAGCATACGCTTTTCATCCTGCCTGTATATGCAACCAATTTATAATTAGCTGATTAATTTGGCACATGTATCAAGATTATGTAATTGTGCTGACTTAAACCCTAGACCACACAACACCTATTGTTTTAAAAGCGAAACATTTCTTGGTGAACTTCGGCGACTTTGAGCGTATCTATCTATCTAGCTGCCTACAACTTTGTGCTCTCCTGGCTGTTTCGTTAATGGGATGTATACGAAAATTGGCATGCCACGACATGACTGCATGACGAACATAAATGACATGTCATAACACAAAAATCATGACATGCATGTCATGAGTGGGATGATTTACGTGCCACAGTCTTGGTGCTCTTGTGGCCGTTTCGTTAACTTCATATGTACCAAAATCGGTATAGCGAGACAACAATGCAGATCTATTTAACGTTCCTGATGTGTGCTTTGCATTTTCTTGATTCCCACTGCACGTGGGACCTGCCCCTGCCAATTTTTCTTTTATGCACGGTGTTCACTTCCATTCACCACACTGCTACATGGCCCACGTCCTCTCAGGGCAATGCTTGTGAGATGGCAGTTGCACAACATCAGCATAATTAATCTAAATGGCATGTCATGTACACCGTCCTAAACAGCCTAAACTCAGTTTAATATATAGGATTCACACTAACCTCTTCACCAGGGCAACAAATTTGTAAACAATTACTCAATCAGTGATTTCCTTTCACTGCATGGAACGGTGAAGGATACCAACATAATATAGCAAAAATGTACTTTAATCAACCACTGCACACTGAACACTTTGATGCAGTGGACAGTTTACTTAATCCCCTGCCTAGGTTCGCAAAAACAGACACGTACACATGCAGTTCGTCACAGCAGAAGACATTGCCATTTCAACGCTGCTTCAGTGGTCGCCGAGTAGCACTCAAACAGGTCATCGGCGAATCATCGGCGAACTGTTGCAAACTGTTGAACAACAGCTGGCACACGCACTCCCACAGAAGCCCAGCTACTTGTGCAGGTCTAGAGTTCAGTAGATTGTGGACCAAACATATGAAACCAAAATTTTAGGCAAAGGCTCAAAATAATGGGTGAGCTAGTGGGTATACATTCATTGTGAACAGAGCCAAAAACATAGGCAAAAGCGTGAGGTGGGCAGCGCTGATCCTGTGGCAGTGAACGGTAAGACAAGACTATAGCTGATAACCGTTAGTGACCTCTCACAAAAGGCATCTGCTCATGCTCCACAGCAATCGAAAGTGGCACTGGTAGTGCACAGATTAAATGTCATCAAGATACTGCCCTAACAGCCTCCTCATTGTCTCGTGCTGGTCTGACTAGGTGTTTCCAAGCTGCAAAGCTCAGTGTGTTTCACACATATTTTTTAGGACCGCACCTGATGTCTCGGCTTTCGGTTCGGTTCCTTATTTCACTTAACAGTCTTGGAAGGCAGATATGCTATGCCTGACAGGACCACGTCAACCGAATGTGCATACTTGGAGCATGCAGCAAGAGAGCATTATACACTATTATGTGCAGAACACAATTTTGTGTAAACGACAAAACAGGGTGCACAGTTCTGCAGCCGTAAAAGGAACATTCAAACAAGTACAAATAAGAAAATCCAGGGAGACAATATTTCCATGTATGCAATCTATTAATCAGACAGAAAAAAAGGTAAGCTTTAACATCTCTTTTTAAAAGATTTTCAGGAAAACACATTTGTGTATTATTTCTATGTATGTCTATCGAGATCGTGTGTTCTTGGTTCTCACAAGCGCAGTTCTGCAATGGCTGTGACTTAATTTACAAAGCACATTACAAGCAGGCTGCAATTCAAGGTATTTAGAAGGTTTGAGCTTAATTTCATTAAAGACGTAGGGCAGCGATTTTAAATCAAATAACTGATTTACTTTCAATAAAATAGTCCAAATTTACCAATGCATTTCCATGGGCACATGATTCTTATTTGAATTTTTTTAACATCAATAAATATTTTGCGTCCTAACTCGCATTATAACTGCACTTTATTATTTTTTTATTTTAAATGTTACATATTTTGTGAGGATCGATCACGTCAGCGGTGAGCTCGCATAATTTATGCCATACATTTCTGTGGAAACAGGCCAGAGGACCACAAGAAGCATGCACTCACCTGCAGTACCGTCGTCCGAAAAGCTGCAGTAAGTTGAATCTTCTCAAACAGAGAGCCAAAAAAACTGCTGAGGCCGTTGGGATGCGCGACAACGTGAAAGGCTAGAGAACTGGCAAACACGTGCGTGCGACCAGGACTGTCTAGCTGTCTACTCCAACCCTACCCATTGTAAGGACAGCCAAGCGCTGCGTCAACTGAGCTGAACTGCTACAGGTCGAGGACTAGTCACGACAGAGACGACAGGTCATTCGCTTAGGGTCGTGGTCATTGTCGACCGGTCGGCTTCATTCGTGGACATGACCACGGCCGGTGGATAAAAACGCACGTGGTGCGGCCTGCGACGTCGCCCGAAACCGGTGTGACGAGCCTAGTTCTCCACGCCGCCGCAGCGGAGCCACTGCTACGGGACAAGCGCGCGCGGGAGGAGCCGCTGGTTCAGCATGTTTCGCGCAGCGGTGCGCTGAGAGTTTGCATTTTATTCATGCATAACCATTTATTGCTTTGTCAAAATAAGATCTCAACGCTGCCTGCAAGAACGGTACGGGCACTGGGCTGCTAGTGGACTCGCACGAGCCCGAACCGCGCACTTGTATGAAGCAGGCTTCGACACTCGACCACCGTTCAATATAACTGGCAAGTTCCTTATCGCTTGCTTGAATACTTGCTTTGCTTGATGCGCTTGTTTGCTCATGAAAGAAAAACCTGTTATTGATACTATTATTATTCATCCTTATAGGCCCATCGAAGGGCATTGAGTAAGGGGGGCATTCGTATATACAAAACAGAAAAATACACAAAAATTAAACAAATAAAAATAAAGGGAAAAATAAAAAAGAAGGAAACAAGACAAATATTACAAGCAGTAGAACGTTATACAATGATAAAGCGCAACAAAATTAGGTTATCACGGTGTGTTTCACGGTTAGCAATGGATACAATGTGAGAGACGTTCCAGTAGAGTCTAGTTCCAGTGTGCAGCCTGTGTGCGACCATGAACTCGCATGAAACTACGCGCGTTGTGAAGGCGTCGAGATGTGCGCAAAGGAGTATGAAGCGGCAAACTGTGAAATTTGTTACTATAAATCTACTTGTGAAATAAATACAATAGAGCAATGGCATGGCGTTCTTCTAGAGTGGCTGAAATGCAAGATCTTCGTCTTATTAGACGTTCTTACAAATGCTTGCATACGACTTACTGAATTAGGCAAATAACGCTCTTATATAGTGCTTTAGTTCGAGCTTTTTATAAATATGAGGCAGACATCTACGACTAAATGAACATTCAGCCGCTTTGTAGACGCGTGTTTGCATTTCTGTGTAAGGACGGAACTAGTTCGGATAGGCTTATTTATAAAAAAAAAGGTCGAGGAAGGCGGTGTCAGGGCTCATTTCTTTATTTAGAAGTGGATACATCCACGGAGAGGCGACTCGTCGAATCAAAGTCGCAGTACCTTCCGTAACAGAGGCTTGTAAGCGAGTATGAACCGCTCAGCAGTTGCGTTCAGGTCTCCAACCCTGTCTGCCGCAACAGTTTGCTCAGAAACGCCTCACAGCTCTCCTCGGTATGCTTTGTTCACCCCTGTCACACGTCAGTTCGTGACATATCACAGTTTGGTAGAAGTGTTGATGACAAGCGCACGAACTGCCGTAGGAACAGCCGTTGGAAGCAATAGCTTGAGCTTCGTGGACTTCTTATAGTCACCGTCAGGGAAGCGACGCGAGTACACCAGCGACCTGTCATTTGGCTCGCACACGCTTCCTTTTCCAGTTATTCCCTGTCAAGAAATGTTTTTTAGTCATACTTTACGGCGATCTACGTCGCACGGAAACTCGTGGTACCGTATGTGAGGGTCCTTCCTTGCGTTTGTGCCACACAGCGGCGCACAACAGTTGCTCGGCATAATGCTGCGCACGACCCAAATTATAGGAGGCAATGGCACAATAGAAGCACCTCGACCGTCCCGTACTGGTTCGCGGAGAGGCCCGCGCAGCGAGAGCCGGGAGAGTTGTCCCGTAGCAGTGGCGCCCCCTCCGAAAAAGCGGCTAAAACTGTCAACTTTCGCTTCACAGCTCCGCGCGACGTAGCAGGCCGCACCTCGTGCGTTGCTAATCGAGCGGCCGTGACATGACATGTGGTACCGTCGACTTGTCGTCGATGCGACTGTTTCAGTTTCGATTTCATGTCAAGTTGCCGTGTGGCGCCTCGCCACAGAGCACTTGCCTCGCGCGGTAACGATATTAGAATAGTGCCTAGAATGTATGCGCCGCTAAGGTGCTAGGGGTGCAGGCGGTGCAGGCCGGTCTGAAGGCTGGTCTGCACTCTCTTGCAGAATGCCAAGGCGCTTCGCCGTGTCCCCAAATTGGGCGACAGAAACTAGCGCCTCTTCCACTCCCTCAAATCACTATAGAGCACGGCGGAAACGCTAATGCTTTGGTACGGCTGCTGCCTTTGCGAGCGGCGGGACGTATTACTTCGTGCTGCTGCTGCTGACAAACGATCTTTTCTTCTACTCCACTTTTATGTCCCTTATCCCCTTCCCCTAAGGCGCGCGCTACGCGTGTCCCCAGCATGGGAGCGCAGCGATTGATGTGTTCCTGAAGGAAACACAGGCGCGCGCACTGCTTCGCACCCCTCCATGCAGGTTTCACGTTAATGGAGTTGCATTACCTTTCTCTCTATCTTACACAAGTGTCGTGCCCATGCTATCCCGCTGCCACCTTCACAGGCCAAGTTTTTTTTGTTGTTGTTGTTTTTCCATTGCCGCCGGAGTCCTTACTGTGCTGCCGCGCATTACACGATCGCACAGGTTAAGCGACGCAATGTACACACGGATGTTTTAACTATTTCCGTTTACACCTTTGTACTCCGTTTGGATCGTGCTCAATTATTACTATAAGAAACATAAGCCAACCCGAGTGAGCGGCGCGTTTTGTCCCTGGTAAATCATGACACACACGCACATATATGCATGCATATGCTTTCTTGTGTAGAACTCACGCGCTTTTGCCCTTAATTCTTATCGTTACCTGCTGCACATAGGAAAGGAACCTTCCTTTCCTATGGCCGGCTGCACATAGGAAAGGAAGGTTCTCCTCCTCCCGGCTACGCGACTTACTGCAAACGCGGCATGAGTCACATATGGCACAAGGACAAGACTGCTTGCCGATTACTATGTGTGTTTTTTTTTTTTTAACAACGTAGCTTAACCTCAGCAAGGAGTCGCATGACATTGATCAGACTGAAATCGGTGCGCGCGCACGGCTTCTCGTGCTCAACGGCATTACGGTGGTACAGAATTAATGTGTGTGCCAACAGCTCCCAACAGCCATGCACTGTAGTTTGTCGTTACTATGTATCAATACGCCCGTCTAGCCACATTAGCCATGCACAGTAAGGTGGAGTGATGTGAGGGTGAGGAGGAAGGAAAAGAAGGGGAGATAGCATGGCATAGCCTTGATTCTTTATTGATTCCTGGGGTTTTAGGTCCCCGAAATCACAATACGATTACGTGGTGAGTGAATATGGGTCATCATGTCACTGGGTTTGGCCAGTGAAAGTTATCAGCTTATTGTGTGTATATTATTGCTTTTGTTTTACAGAATGCTACAAGGAAAGACTGGCAAAGAAAGGGCTGGTGCCTGAAATGATGCCTAGGGCATTAAAGCAGATGAACCGCTTCATTGTGGAGAAGCTGAGCGACATCGAAAGGGTGGCCAAAAGGTTTGCAAGCTGGTTAATTGCGTTGTCACATTTCAGGTTGGAGAAATAAATCTTCAGAGAAATTACTTTCCCTTCGCATGCGGTTTCCAGGCTATGCCCTACATTACTCATGTGCATCAGCCCACAGAAATTGTCTGCAATTACCTTTTCAGTATTCAGAAACCAGCTGTTAGGAAATCATCTGCACGTTTGTCTTTGGAGAGCTTTTGTCATATGATACAAATTATAGTCCATGCACCTTCATTTTGCCTTTTATTCCTTCACTATTGCCAGTTACTATTGCCAATTGGTCAGTCCTACGAAAACCAATTGGTCACGTCACAGTAGGTCCAATTGGACCAACTGGCCAATTGGTACCCATTGGCAAGTCCTATAAAAACCAACTGGTCACGTTGCAGTAGGTCCAATTTGGCCAATTGTGTACTAATTTACGATTGGAAAATTTTCAATTTGTTCAAATTGGAAACATTCCAATTGGGATCAATTGTTCTTTTTGACTGGGTAGGTGAAGGGAATTGCGAGGAGAAAGAGTAAAGCATAGCAGGGGGTGGAAAAGGGAAATGAGGGCAGGGAGGAGGGGAGTGGTTGATGCATAACATATCAAGGGGTGGGAAAGGGTACTTATGGTGAGGAGCAATAAGAGAGGAGATGGGGAAAGCATGAAGCAGTGCACAGTCTTATACGGTGGTAATATATAGCAAGCAAGGAGTAGGAATTAAAGGAGGGGAATGCCATCAGCTTCGTTGCTTCCTCAGTCATGATCACACAACTCGTGCGTAGTTGCCCCGTCATGTAACATGCAGTCACAGTTAGTCATGTGACATAGCCTCGTCAAGCCACTTTGAACCTAGACACATGACCCAAATCACATAACATGATGTCACAGCTAGTCACGTGACATTTCCCGCCAACCATGTTACAGCTGGTCACGTGACCAGCTGACAAATCATGTGACGTCGTTGAGCTTGTCCAGAAGTATAGTGCCTAGAGTATACTACCAGTAAATTCCATAATCTGTTTCACTGGTTCCGTGCAGCAGTGCAAAGGCTACGAGGCCATCAAGCACAGAATTCTTTGTGAGCGAGACGAACGGCCATTGTTCGGACATGCACCTGCAAGCCGCTACTGCCAATAGTGGCCCCGCTTCATCCTCCTCCTTCCAAGGCTGCAGCTGCCACTGCAGCCCCCGCCATTGGCAGATGACAAGCCGCGGAAGGACACGTTTAACAAATGTTCGCCCACCAGATTGGCGAAGAGGCCTGTAGCTTCCACAGTGAGGCACGAAACTTCTGAAACAGACTATATAGGCACTATACTGGAAGGGTAGGTCGGCCACCAGCTCCACTGTTAGTCCACCCTCAACTCAAGTCTGCAGTGAAGCCCCTCCCACGCCCTTATAACCGTCAGCCACTGTACCTCCGCGAAGCTTCAAATAGTTGTCTTTGAACTTTATTTTACCAATATAAAGCGAGGGTGGCAACAATAATGGACAGGTGCATAAATTTTTATGTCTTCATTCGTTTATTAGAGCTGAAATCAAAGCGCTTGCAATGCAGAAACGCAGCGCGTCACAAGCTCCACCACCCGAGTTTTTCTGCTCAGTTCAGTGATGTTTCATGCACAAATTGGCTTGGAAGCGAAATTAACTGTACCACGGCCTTCTGCAGATATAAACACTGAGACACCACACATTTTTGTCCATGCTTCTCAAGAACAGCATGTCTTATACTGATGAAAGGGCTCGAGAACAGCAGATGCTCTGCAGGTATCGAAGGCATAAACAGTGCCATTTTGAAAAGTTCGCATGATGAAGATCTCGTCTGCCTCTGTGATAGCCTGGAGGAATAACACCAACGCAACCTACACTGTGTTCCAAAGAAGCCAGAGACTTAACATAGGGAGTTTCAGAGCATTTGGCGTAGCAAATTTGGCGGGAATACGAAAAAATTGTCCTTCTGACATCGTTAGGCTTTGAAGTTGTGGTGCTAATTTCAAACTAAAGCTTTGACATTCACTTTCTCTTTTAATATTGAACATAAAATGTTCAAAATTAATGACATTCGAGTTCTGGAAATACAGTAAAACCTTGTTATAACGAAGTTGAAGGGGGAGCCGCAATTACTTAGTTATAACCATTAGTTTGTTATAGCCAATATCCATGTCATCTATGGGAATTTCAAGGGGAATTGTGATTGCTTTGTTATATCTGGGTTCATTATAACGAGGTTCTACTGTACAAGTTATCGTTTTAAACCATTTCACCTTTCCTTTTAGTGTCCCTTTAATGTCCCTTTAATCACAACATCATATGAAGGTAAGCAAGACACATTTATTGGCTACACCCTCAACAAAGCTCTCAGCTGTTTGAAGAACTTGACGAAGTCACAGGTAGAGACCCTCCGGGCTTCCTTCCTTCTTTCGGTACAGGACGTTCTCTTTGGACTTTCGGAAGTCCTCACTGGTCACCTTCATGCGTCGCTCCCGTAGCGCCATGAGTCCAGCCTCGGTGCAGATGGCCTGCATCAAAAAACACATTCGAAACGAGCAATTTACACATGTTTGGAAATCATCGAAATAAGTTCAAACAAAATCATGACACACCATTTACAGGCCGCTCTAACACCTACATCCCAAATCCCTTTGGGCTGCTGATGTCCATGATACGAGATATGAGGATAGCAAAATGGAATTTTGAGGGAGTTGCCAAGCTTTTCTCCCTTTTACAATCCTTCCTGCACCTTGTGGGCTTAGGCATAACTGAACTGCCACATTCAACCAAGTACCTACTGACCTTAATGTCTGCACCGGACAAGTCATCCTTGGCAGCAACCAGGTCGTCGCAGTTGACATCACCGGCCAGCGTCATGCGTGCCGTGTGGATCTGGAAGATGCGCCGACGTGTCCGCTCATCTGGCAGTGGGAACTCGATCTTGCGGTCAATGCGACCGGGACGGATCAGGGCTGGGTCAAGGGTCTCGATGCGGTTTGTTGCCATGACTACCTTGACGTCACCACGAGAGTCAAAGCCATCCAACTGGTTCAGCAGCTCCAACATGGTACGCTGGATCTCCCGCTCACCGCCAGAGTTGGAGTCGTACCTAGAGAAAAAATAAATTTAATTTCAGTGCTTTTCAGTGCCCGAACCACAAGACAATTGTCTGTTTGCTCATGAAGTTGTTTCTAACAAATAAAGAACGAGCCCTTGACCCCCTTCCCTTTCGTTAAGACAATTGCAAGGCATTCCACAGCGGGGAATTCTGGATTTATTTACACCATGTAGGCTTCTTCAACACTCACACAAATCAAAGCGAATGAGTGTGTGTGTTCTTTCTCTTTTTTTTTTCACTTCAACCACAGCAATATGTGGCGACAGTGGCAGAGAGTACAGCCTGCATCCTTGAGCTTAGCATCAAGGTTATCTAAGGAGTGTACAAATGACGAAGGAAACAACAAAAAAGGAGAAACCATGTTCAGGTTGACACTTAAATAAATCAAAACCTTCAAATTTTAAATGACCTCAAACAAGTGTCCTGAGAAAGGCTATATGGAACACCATTCTATGGTTTTAAGGCCTTTCTGATATTTTCTGTAGCCAAAGCAATACTTGCAAGTTGTAACATTATTGTTGACTCTTGTAGGCCTCTCATCCATCAGAAACCCAATAATCAGCCTAATTGTACACGAAAGGGCTGACAGGCTCGTTTTCTTGTATTCACAGTTTTCAAGCCAAAAACAAAGAGATATGTTTCACTGTACTCACGGTGACTATAGTATAAAAACACTGGTTAACAATGCAGGTTAAATGAATACAGTAAAATACCAGGGATAACTTGTCATATTCATAAGAGGAGCTCTTGCTCGGTTGCGAATGAAAATTTATAATGGCGGTGGAACTGATGGAGAGAATAAAAAATGCAGAGCGGTTCCTTTCTTTAATATCTGTGGAATAAGTGCATTTACTGCTCTTATTCAACACCAATGCTCTCAGATGCCATCAAATGACTTCTTGTAGTCGAAAGCACAAGTTGCGAGACCGCAGGCCTGAGCAGCACCGAACATTGAATTCACGCTCGCAGCTGAGGCGGCCGACACCTGTCCGTGCAACTGGGGCAACCTAACTAATTCTGGCTCATTCTAGTCCGACGAAAACGGCAACTCACAAAGCCCTCCCAGCAATAGTCGTGGCTGGCTATGCAGATGAGAAGCAATTATCATGCCATGGCAAAAGTGCAGCTAAACAACAGGTTTCTCTTCCTTCCTTAATTGTATCGTTTGTTGTAATATATTGCACAATTTCTTGAAAAATAAAAAAGTACTTGCTAAGTGACCTGGCGTTGATGCACGCTGCAGAAAACGATTAAAAAGGAAGGGGGCGCTTGCTTGGTAAATGGCGCCAGTTTCAAATCTCTTGAAGTAGGGGGGGACTTTACCGCTTGCTTGGGATTTTATGACAAGCGGGCTATAAAATCCCGAGCAAGCGGTAAAATCTCGAGCAAGCGGGGCGTAAAATCCCGCTTGCTCGGGATTTTACAGTACTGATTGCAGTACTGTTGTACACTTAGATATACAGTCAAACCTAAATAAACAAACTTCAATATAACAAAATCCTTGATATAATGAAGTACTTGACTTTACAACGTGATGTCTATAGAACACCATGTATTTTTTACCTCGTTAAAAGCTGATTATAACAAAGTCAATATGACATGGAAATAACCTTGTTATCTCTGATAATTCGTTACATATGCATATTTGTAACATTGTTTTCATGGCAGTACTGTTCTTCATTTAATTCATTATGCTGAGGTTCGAAAGGTGATCGAGGTGAACTTGTCCACTGCTATCCGTGTTTCACTGATACGGCACTGTTTGACATGGATGAACCCACGTTTCATGTATCGCCCCCATAACTTCAAGGACCAACCCTTTGTGGTAACTTTAACAATGAAGCATCGCTATCTGCGATTTCAGTCAAATGATGTTTCAGTGCTGCCGCAAGGGAAGACCAAACCAATAAACTGAAACTTCTGCTGTTGCCGGTGGTCAGATAGGCGAGTTGCGCGCGATTCTTGCAAATGCATTTTTCACACTGCATGCCGTGCCATGTGACACTTAATATTACAGTATTACATGTCACTTCGTATTACAGCGCATTGTATGAGCGTTTCTTCAGGTTTCATGCATGATGTACGTCTGCAGTTATGAGGGCTTTGATGGTGCATTATCAAGTCGTGGTCGCCCGATCCCCTGTGCAACAAACTCTTCTTGTAGGTGTTACTGAAATTATTTTTTTCCCTTGCTGCTGTTCTTAGAACATTCTCGTGGCATTTCCTTGTAAGTAAGAACCTTTGGCAACAATGCACACTACAAAAAGCTTTGATACCCCTAAGAAAATTGTTGACTTTACTGATTTCATTACATTGAGATTTAACTACATCATGTTAATTTAGTTGGAGTCTTCCAAGTAGTGCTTCTAAACAAAGACTCATGACGGCATTGAGTAAACTTGGTTTGGCAGATCTCTTTCAACAATACAACTGGTGTAGCTGCAGAACCACTGTCACTAAATCTGGCCAAACAATGCAAGAGCATTGCATTATGCATTTCACCTAACATAGGTGTGCATACACAATACTGCCTTGAGAACATGAACTATTTAACTTGACCTGCCAGCAGCTGAAAATGAAGCTTGCAAGTACCGTATTTACCCGCATAATTTGCGCACCCCTAATATTTAGCCAGCTTTGTAAAAAAAAAAATTTCTTAGCATATTTTGCGCTCCCAGTTCCCAGCTCGCCGGTGCGCACGCACGGACAGCCTTTGAACAGCCGCGTGGCCGCGCGGCTCGCTGCGCAGGCCAGTGCAGTCATACGCAAAAGGAGATGCGAGTGCGATGCCTCCTTTTTCAGATTCTTTTCTCCGGAAGCCCCTGAAGCCCAAAGTATGGTCGCTGGAATAAAAAGCATGCGAGTGGGGGCGACGAAAACGGCTGAAGCAGAGATCAAACGAGCCCGGCCCATCTCCGTCGCTCTGAGGGCGGATGTGATAACATCACCCTGATCGGGACACCTGCCGTCGATGCGGGGAGGAAAGGCCCCGCCCGTCTTTAACGAGCATGAAAAGACGCAAGGCGGGGGGGGGGGGGATTGTCGCTCGGCTGTCGAGATAGCGCTGGCAGCCATCAGCGGGCGGCTCGTAAACACTTCTACGTGCTGCGCTCTCAATGCGAAGGGGCTGTGAAAAGTGTCCCTGGAGCAGCCGTATTCTCTTACACTAGCGTTTTGCAGTGTTACGTGAGATCGTATTCAAAAGAGTTACCGCGCTAGTTGGATTATATTACACGTTATTTCAAATGTGTTCGTGAAATCTCCGTATAATTTGCGCACCCCCTTTTTGGAGCTCTAAAATCGCGAAAGCAAGTGCACAAATTACGCGAGTAAATACGATATTCATGAAGAAAAAAAAAACATACAAAAGTAAATATGCATACCGTTTTGTTCCTACAGCATCGATCTCGTCGATGAACACAATGGATGGTGCGTGCTCTTCTGCTACCCGGAACAGCTCTCGAACAAGCTTGGGGCCATCTCCCTGTATACACCAGAACAAAGCAATTCGCACCCTTCTACAAATCTGTGGTAAAGTAAAACGTGTTGTCACACCTAACACTAGTTTGTTGCAATGTGTCCCAGAAAGCCTCACTTAAAACCGCAGAAAAAAAAAAAAGAGTACACAAGTGACATTAATATCTGCTCTAAATGGGCACAATGGAATAGTGTTACAGCCTAGATGGTGAAGGGCAGTTTCCTTACCTCACCATCAAGTGCTCCAAGTGACAGTTCTGTATTGCTGATAGCAAAAATTTTGAACATTAATCCAGAGTAGTAAAGGTACATTTATAAGGATTAGACAAAGGAGAGGATGCAACACAGGGGCTGTGTTGTGTTTTCTTCACCAACTTGACCACTCACCAATGCTTCCACTCTATAAGAACATGAATTTTTTTTTCCACTACTATTCAGAGAATCCATGCTGAATTTTTCAGCCAAATTAACCACATATCTGTGCATCAACCACTAAGTTTGCCAGAAAGGGGATATGGTGCTAACAGTGCTAAGTTTTTTAGTTTGAGGAGGGCATGATTGTATGTCAGCAAAATCATAGAGCACCTAGTACAATTTACCATATAAGCCGGAATATAGGCCAGACTCGAATATGGGTCCCAATCCCCCCCCAGAACTTACAATTTCAAATTCAAATAGAACACAGTCAATTTCGTTTATAATGAACCCGAAAGTGACATGAAAAGTGGTAGTTATATCAGTAGTTTGCTATATGTGGACTCTTTCTTCAAAACGAGCCCAAATTAGTGAACAATTCGTTTACATTCACCCAGTTTAATTATAAAGCGCTTTCAACACCCCCGGTGAAATGTTAGGCCTTTAAACGTATTTGATGTAGCGCAAAAAACAAGACACGGACAACAAGAAGGCGCATATGGACACCACACACCACACAGCGGAGTGCTGTGTGGTGTCCATATGTGCCTTCTTGTTGTCCGTGTCTTGTTTTTTGCGCTACATCAAATACGTTTAATATGAACCACCAACAAGCCCGCATCGCAACTCTTGTCAACTTTAGGCCTTTAAGTGACACCTGCTGTGCGCTTACGAGTGCACTAGACTGCGTCTGCAATGAATCGTATCTGCTGCTTCCAGGAGAACCGTAGTCACCAAAAAGCCCCCTCCCCCAAAAGAAAGAAAGAAGAAAAGGAAAGGAACGCACACACATCCAAGCTGCACTCACTGTAATTGCTTTTTTTTTTCTTGTCTTTCCTTGTTTGCTATGCACCAAGCTAAGTGCGCTTTGAGCGGTGTCACTCTGACAGGAGAGAGTATGGTGTTCGAAAGGTTGAATGTCATCACGATTCGAATCAGCAACAGCTCAAAGGCACTGTCGACAATACACAATCTCTCAATAGCAGCTTAGTCACCACCAACCCTTTGCACAGCGTGCAGTGCCATGTTCACGCCGACTCGGACTGCGCACAAGATCGACAGCTGCAAAAGCAACGCTTAAGCAACAGTAAGGACGAAGTGGCGTGATGAACATTTATGGCTTCTCGTGCCCGCTTTGACATGCAGGCAGTTAGCCATGAAAGAATTTTATGTGTTTACTCGCGCCTAAAGTGCACATTTTTTTCTCTCCCTTATATTTTTCATGGCAAAACAAACCCAGAAATTGAGTGTGCATAAGCATCGAGTGCGAAACCGAAACCACGTTCGCCGAGTTGGCTACAGTCCCCTGTTTGATTCAGAATCTGGAACTACAGTGGAACCCCGTTCATACGTTTTTCAGCGGACCGGGGCAGAAAACTTAACAGCCAGGAAAACGCGAGAGTGAGGAAAGCTCCGAAAATGAATGAGAACAGGGCCGCTTTGACTTCAAACAGTTTATTTCAGCAAGGTGAGCCAGCAAGGTGAGCCATATAGGTCGCCGACCGATAATTCGGACAGCTGCGCGGTACCGCAGATGCCCCCATAGACTTAATGTGACGACCGATATTTCGGTCGGTTTCTAGCTCTAAATTCGATAATTCGGACTCCGTTCGCGGCTGTCGAGCGCAGTGAATCGGCCGCCATTACAGCATCCGGCGCCTCGATGAAAGAAAGTATGGCCTCAGAGATCGCCATCAAAACTGTGGTCATTGAGGCTTAGTTAAAGCGTGACGCACCAATTTTGGAGGCAAGTCTCTCCGTCACGATCACCGCATCCTGTTCCGGCACCCCGCGCGTGGTTTGCGATTGCGAATACGGCTGGTCGTCTGGTCGCGTCGGGTCCTCAATCGCTCGATAGCACTTTAACGTTCCGTCTTCAGTGCTTGTTTATCGTATTTACCCTCATTTGCGCACCCGATATTTAGCCAGCCTTAAAAAAAAAATTCCTCGCATATTTTGCACGCGCACGGACGGACTGGACAGCCGCGCGGCCGCGCCCCTCGCTGCGCAGGCGAGCGCAGTCATACGCACAAGCGGTTGCGAGTGCAATATCCCCTTCTCCGATTCTTTTCTCCGGAAGCCCCCGGAGCCCAAAGTACGGTCGCTAAAATAAAAGCACGCGAGTAGGGGCGACGAAAACGGCTGAAGCAGAGATCAAACGTGCCCGGCCCATCCCTGTTGCTCGGAGGCGATAACATCCCCCCCTATCGGGATGCCTGTCGTCGAAGCGGGGAGGAAACGCCCCGCCCGTCTTTAACGAGCATGAAAAGACGCAGAGGCGGGAGGGGTGAGGGGGGAGTGTCGCTCTTCTGCCGAGCAATCGCATGGCTGCCGAGATAGCGCTGACGCTCGCGCTATCTCGACAGCCATCAGCGGGTGGCGATTCCTGCAAGCGTGACCGAGACTGCCAAAAGTCAAATCAAAATAGCAGTACCCGGGCGGGTACGGCGTGCCAGGTTGCGACGCATCATGCGAGAACAGGCCCACAGTTGCGACGTAACAGCGGGGTTCGCAATACATGGGATCCTAGGGGAGCTACGCCGGGACTGATGAAAACCACCGTAACAGCCAAGAAAACGCAGCAGTGAGGAACGTAACAGCGGGGTTCCACTGTACTGCACTATCAGAGCATTGTTATCACAAAAGGGCAGTGCATCACCTTCAAAGCCAGTTCGTGTTGGTTTGTTTTGTGCTTGCCTGCGACCTGTGTGCGTTGTATCGGTTCTGAACTAAGTACAAATGGCGATGCGCCACTCTTATTATCAAGCTAATGTCTAAGGGGAAGTTTATTGTGTATTGAGTATCGCAAACTGACTAAATCTGGCTGGATGTGTCAACTGGAAAAAGTTTCTACAGCTGAAAACACAAAAATAATCGGACCTAGAAGACAAGCTCACGATTTTTCTTATCAAAATTTTCATGGTAACAGCACTTCTGACATGCAATCGAGGCAAGCCACGCGCGAGCGCAAACTGCTTTAATACTCTGAAGGGCCATTTAGATATTTCTCACTTTCTATGCACCATATTTCTATCGCGATCGTATCTGAAATGCTTGTCACAAAAAAGTAGGACGCTTTGAACAATGTTCATTATATCTGGATGCAGTTTTGACGGGTGGCATAGGAAAATCGCAAGTGCACCAAAATGTGGTCGTCACAACTGTAGATCATTATAAGTGGATCTGACTGTACTGTATCCTAGTTGACTAGAATGTGGGTAAAGCCCCATATGCCCCATAATGCAAGTAAAAAAGCCGACTGGTGGTACATGCTTTGGTTTCGACTGCAAGTCCACCCTGCAACTATGGATTTCAAGTTTCAGAAAAATGGGTCGACTTACAACCGTGTATACATGGAAACAAATTTTAAAATGCTTTCAATTAACTTTTGCATGCACGACCCGCGAACAAGCTCGGCACAGTACCAGGTACTTCTGGATGAGCTCGGAGCCTACGACACGAAGAAAAGTGGCCGAGGTCTGGTTGGCCACTGCCTTGGCAAGCAGTGTCTTGCCCGTGCCCGGAGGTCCGTACAGGATGACTCCCTTTGGGGGTCGGATGCCCATCTCCTCATAGTATTCGGGGTGTGTCAAAGGAAGCTCAACGCTCTCCTTAATTTCCTGCATAGAAGGTTGTAACATTTTATACCACGACAATTCCACATGACCATTACTGCAAAGTAGCACTGACAAAAGCGGATCTCTGAGGCTATGCAAGCATTATGAAAAAGCTGGGCAAACCATAATTGCAGAATAAGTTAGCGCGACAATAAAACAAAAGAAAACTCAATGCACATGAAGAGACAGGATGGCGCTAATGCGTCACGTTTCCCTTCATGTGTAACACTAATTCCCACTGCAGTTATGGAACATCGCCTTAAACGAACAGCGACTCTTTACGCCAACCATTCACCCCCATGCAGCAAAGAATGTGGCACCTGGATTAAGGGGGGACGTGGCAATAGGAATGCTCAATTTGGTCAAAATCTTTGATTTTTCAATTTATTTTTTTTTCCATGATCCTTGGACCTTTTTTTACCATGTGGTGGAACATTATAATCAAATACACGGTAGTAGTAGGGAAAATGCCACTTTATCTATGTGTTGTCGTCCCAAACCGCAAGAAAATTGGGCTTCTGAAAGTGCCGCCAGTTTGGAATCATCATAAAAAGGAGAGATTGAACCTGAGGATAGTCACACCGTCGTGTTTCTCCAACAAAAAATACAACCAGCAAAAGTGAGCAAGAACTTAGCTGCTCAAAGTTAACATTTGACTGTTTTCATCAAGTAAAACTTTGAGCTCCGTTTTCGCAGCTTCCATTTTTTGAGCAGTTGCTGTCAGTCATCCCAGTGCCATTTCATAACTAATGAAGCTAAATTCATTCTGTTTTTTTCACTTAGATCCTGAAACATTAGTGATCGCCGTAAACCTATTCATTTCCACCTGCACGTCACACAAACTTTTATAATTGTATTTATGCAAAAGTTGTTAGTTAGAAAATATGTCGAGGACATTTCAAAAATTTTTTCTGTACTCATTTGGACATAAAAATATATCAACGAACAGCTTTACGGCACACAGTATGCCTTAGTGTATATGCTTAAGCAAAAATGGTACTGAAATTTTATCTAATTAACCGAATAATTAGGGGGCAACTGTAAGGGTCTATAAAGTGATGTAACTCAGAAACTGTGATAGATAGCTTAAAACCGATTTCATTTAAGATATCACCATAACAAACTACATCAGTGTGCCAAATTTCATCAGTTTATACCCATAAATAACAAAGATAGTTTTTATTGCCACGTCCCCCCTTAATTCCCTTACATTTTAGAATCTCTTTCAAAATGCCTCAAATCTTTCCCAAACGGATGTCAAAGCAGACATCTGATGTGCCTAAAGAAACACATATTAGACAATATAAAATCTGGCTAGAGCGATAAAGCTTTGCTCTGCATAGAGGGATGACTTATTCACCGTGCCTAGTCATATGCATAACGACAGCTCACATAGGCCAGTTCAGTGTGCATGAGTTGTTCTCCCGCATTCCTTTCCTCTCTTTGTCATCATTCTTCCATGCAAAATTCTGACGCTGCATCTATTCAAACCAGCTCAATGTGCTACCTTACCCTAAGCAAGTTGTGCTGCATTGTAAACATTTTCTCGTCCACCAAAGCCCTCCAGATATCCTTCGGAAGAGCAAGCATTTTCTTCACTGAATCAATTTGGCAGCCTTACATTGTTTCTCGCACAGCCATGGCTGGTGTGAACATGAAGTAAATCCTCTTTTCATAATGGACGAGACACCACCTTGTTCTAAGCCGCGCCTCCTTCACCTGAATTTGCTGGTCGAGTCCACCAATGTCGGCATAAGTCTCCTGAGGCGCTTTCTCGAGCTTCATGACAGCCACCATGGGGTCTGCATCGTCTGACAGCACACCGACCACGGCATGCACCTTGTGGTTCAGCAGCACTGAGCATCCGGGCTCAAGCTGGTCCTGCAACCACGAGCAAGGGGAAACAGCCATTTTCTTAGAATGCAATGCATCAATGTGGGCACAGCTAATATGCACACTTTCACTACAGCCATACCCAGTTTGTTTCACATAAGTGTAGTTTTGACCAGTTCATTTGCAGGCAACCGTATGCATAGTCGTACAGTGGAAACCCGGTTTTACATCCCCCGGTTTTACAACGACCCACATTTTACGACGGGTTAGTCCCGTCCCGGCTAAAGCCCCATAGACACATGCATTAAAAACCTCAATTATACGATGCGATCTTACTTCCAACCCGCGTTACACGACGATCCACGCGAAGCAGGGTGACCAAATGGAGAAGAAAAGGGAAGTGCCTGCGGACGTCTTTTGTCGCACCGGCTCTTTTGTCACCCCTCCACATGCCGAGCGCTTGGGAAACCGGTTCGTTTTAGCTTTCCGCTGCCATTCGTTCATTTTCCCCTGGCCCTCCCAGCGGCCGCCGGCGCTGCAAGTAGCGGCATACAGTGGCATGGTTGTTGTCTTCTCTCATTCTTTTCACCCTTTCCGACCAACCATCTACCTCCCGCTCTCCTGCGATCTCCCTCCTGTGATAACAAAAAGCGAAGCTGCACACACAAAGGCAGACATCAGGCGCAGCAGTCAGTATCGGCTGCACGTTTCCCCACTCTCTCGAGAAGCACGCGCTTGGCGCAATCGCAGCTTCGCATCCAAGCGTGGGGTACTCGAATACCCCTGCGAGCCCACCAATCATGCGCGAACCGTGCTTCCGCTGGCGATCTTCTGCAGGCGACCTTTAGTACAGACATGTTCTTTGGCTCCTGTCATTTTTAGCATCCTTACTAACTACATGTAGGACTATTCCAGAAACATGCAAGGTTATTCTTACAGTTGCAGAGTAGCAATTTCAACTCCACTAAATACGTGATGCACCAATATTTGCCACTGCAAGTATGACTTTGTTACATAGATGTTTTACTGTGTACATACGGCCTTACAAGATGCCTCCCCTGAAGTGGCCCCATGACTCTAAGGACCAAGAATGTCAACCTTGGGCTCGCATGCTTCTCAGTGACACTCTGCAATCGTCACGACTACAAACCGCATGCTGTGCAGCTGGAAACCCTTTTCCAAGCAGCAGGATCCTTGGGCAGCAATCTTACTTTGCGCTAAGATATGAGAAAATACTAATATTCTACAATTAGAAAGTATGGCTACTCTAGGTCTCAAACAAACTCACTTTGTCGACAAAGGACAGCATGCTGACGTAGTGTTCGCTGCCCACGGATGTTGAGACAATGGCATGACTGTCGTCTATAATTTCCTCCAAAGTACCTACTGACATTGGACTGCCTCTGAGGTCATCAACCTGCAAAGATTGTAGTCGGGCAAAGCAATGAGCACACGGGTACCACATTTTCCAATGTATAACATCCACTTTTGCATGAGGCGCCCCAACCTAATGGCGGGGCCTGCCAGCATGTATTATATATCGGTAAAAATGAATTACATTGCTCTGGAAGGGTGCCAATGATTTGGCATGCCAGGTATCAGCAAATTTTTTCAGTCGATGTGGCCAGAAAGGCGGAAAGAAAAAGAAACTTGAGATCTGGAGCATTGCTTATATTAAACTCTGTCCATCATTTTCCCTTCTGATAGTGAACCTATGATGGTGAAAATAACATAAGGTCCTAGAAGACTAATCTATCAGACTAAACTGATTTCATTTGTCAGTTTAGTATCCCTATACTGCTAGCCCAACCCATTAAAAAAAAGAACAGATTGGACGGGGTAATGTCCTCTTGTGCCAACCTTGGAGCGTTCTTCCTCGTGCTTCTCCTCCTGTGGCTTGAGGCGCTCCTGGTTTCGCAAGAACTCCTCCTCCATCAGGAGGTAGTCCTTGATTCGCTCCTGCTTGAGCAGCTTCAGTCGGCATCGCGTGTGAGGCGTCACTGCGCATTCCCGAAGGCCACCATTCTCTCACTGACCCAAAACATGACACAAGTTTGGGCGTAAGTAAAAAGCAATGAGAACAAGGGCAACTAAGGGCTTTGACTCTCTTTTTTTGTTGTTGTTTTTGCTCCTTTTTTAAGCCACTGTCATGTGAGGCCAGCAGGTGATGAACCCCCCCCCCTTCCCCCCCCCCCCCCCCCCTAAAAAAAAAGAAGCAGGCCAGGAAATCTATGGACCGTGAAAATTGCTAGATTCAAACAACAAAAGAAATAAGGAGGGGCATGAAAATAACAGAAGAAGAGAGAAAGAACTTGACGCCATTTCTTGTTGATTAGGGCCACAGTAGCATAGACAGCTCTGGATAATTTCTACTCAAATTTGTAGCCATTGGAAATCATAATGGTCCTTTAATTATACCACAGCTGTGCAATAAATCACACACCAGTGTGAGGCAAAATGTGCCATGTCCCATGAGAGCTGGTGGCCCCTTCTTGTAATTACAACACCACCGCATGGCAATGAGCTTAATTTTACAAACGTCATGGCACAATTGATTTACATTACAAAAACTTGAATAAGCTCTTATATGTACAGAACTCCACAGGCATAAGGGCACTGTTCGTGGTTTGCAGCGGCTATATGATAAGTGTGCATTGTAGAATGATCCAAGAAAACAATTGTTTGCACATGTATGTTACTGTAAGTTCCCCAGAGAGACCAAAGGGTAGCCGCTGCACTGTAGATAACAAAGGCCACGCACAAACACAGCCCCAGTGCTACTTTGAGTAATGCCAAACCAGTTGCACCTTCCCTTCCCTTTACATGAGCGGACAGACGGGAAGGTAATATATAGTTAATGAAGTGGTGGCAGATTCCATTTCTCCAATTCACATTCTAGGACATAAGTGATAAAGGAGGAGGGTGGACACCATGGCTAGTTGGCATAGATACACTGTCATTGCTTTTTGTGCAAACACATGGCACATAGAGAGCTGGCAAACAGACTAGCGCAGTCTAAAACTGAAATTTATTCACAGAATGGGTATGCACGAAAAGGCGCCTCTGTTTCCCTCTCTTCTGTTGTTGGTTTCTTGCACATGGTCACCCAACTTTTCTATATATTGTTTTGGTCTTCAATAAACGTTCAGTAATAAGTAAGCGCTTGTGTTGCCACCTTTGCCTCTTGTGTGCTCTTTTTATTTTTCTTCTTTTTTTGCATTATGTTTATACCAGCATGTCGTTTCTGTCAACTGAAATCCTGGTGTGCCAGCGCAAAGTATACCAGCATTTTCGAACTTGCCAGAACTCACCAAGTGGGAGCTTGCTTGCAGCCTCGGGACCCCTGGTTCGCTTCTTCCGCTTGCCCACCCGACTTGGAATAGGGGGTTCGTGTTTGCGCCTCTTGTCCTGCAGCCGCAACAACGACGAAATGAACATGATGCAACAGCGCTCAAAAATTGTAAAAACAAATGATTCCCAAACTGCTACTCTTGTATGTCACTTTGTTTTCATTTATGTGCGCTTGCTACAGCAATGCAACTCGTACCCCAAGACAGCCAACTATGGCAGCTTAGTGCCAAGTAAGAAGGGACTCAAACACACAACAATACAGTCAAGCACGAATAATATTATAATTCCGCACCAACGTGCATTAAAATGTAAATGTCATTACGAAATGCACATACTGCTGCCACTGCTGTTATAAGTTTTCTGTTTATTTTTTACACTGCCAATTATGCTCACAGGAGGGACGTTGTGCGAAATGTACGCGATATATGAGGATTCCTGTCATAGCTTGTATTCACAGGCTTATTTTGTACTACTAGTATGTTTGGTTGCATTTGCCCGTTTCGGGTCAGAGGTTCCATCAACCCGAGTATTCAAGCTCTTAGCCTGTACCCTAGACATAATGAACTGTCGTTGATGTGAACCAGATTGGATTTATTGATTGAACTAGCCTTATAGTCAGTCCTCCTGCAGAACTTGGCACTTCAACCTGCGCGTCCCGCTCAGAAATCGCCTACGCAGAAACTGCGTGTTGTAACCACAAGTAGATATGGGTGGAATCGTAAAATGTTTGAGGGTACCTTGTCATCCTTCTTGTCTCCGGCGGACCCACCACCACCGCTGCCGCCTTGAGACTGGTTTTGACCCTACAAATGAGCAACACAGCACTGTCAGCGCACCGACATAACTGAACTTACGAGTCACCCAATGGATAAAAGTAGCACCACGATCCGTAAGAAAGGTACCGATGACCAGATGCTGTACTCTTTACATGCTTATACGGATTAAAAATCACATAGATAAACTTCGGTGAAGTGAGATGGTGCGTTCTGTTAAGTCATTCCTACATAGCCGCGGACTCCCAAGGGAAGGTTAGCAATCAGTTTCCACATACTGTTAACATAAAACGAACGCGAGTGCACATGCGCGCGAGTTACACTTTACAATGTTCACCATTTACTTAAGAGAATAACGCGCTATTCTCGACAGTACCATTTTTAGCTGGCACCAAAAATTTTTACGATGACTTGCTCACCATTTCGGCGACGGCGGATTGATGTCGGTGACAATCGCCGGTTTCAAGATTACAAAGCCGACAAAGCCTCCTACAACACGGGTAATAAACAGCATTGGCGTGATAATATCAAGTGGTAGTAATAATATTTATATAAGTTATTAATATAATCACATGGCCTAATCTAGCTTTCACATCTTAATTTTCTTCGTTTGTTGGTTTCAGTTCCTGTTCTTATGGCCCGATGAGAATCTGCACCTACACGCATAGAATCTTTCTCAAACAATCTAATCTGCGAACATTAATCACAGCCAGCTACAGTTAACGACTATAAGTACCACGATGTCTAATATGCGTAACAGCGGTACAGCAAAACGTGTTGTGTAAACTCTCCAGGACTCAGGTAGAGACTGCAGACCCATGGCAGGTTCTCAGTAGCACTTCCTTTAGCCTCCCTGTGTGCCCAGTGACGAGCTCGCATGAATACAAATAAAATAGTGGTATTGGAAGTAATTAAATATGACTCTGGTATTAGTATTCTCGCAACCAACTTTGCCAAGGTTGGGACTTGACTCATTCACTGCGTCCAAAAGATGTGCTTTGGACGTGCCAGCAATGTGTCTCAATGTCCCACAGTCCCATCTCATTCGCTTGCTGCACTACGAACAATCTTTTAGTCTCGAGATTTCGTCAATTTTGTCGTTTGAGAGCGGAAAAACAGGCTGAAGAAAGTGTCCCGCATGCAGTTGTGGCGTGCCACGTCTTGGGATTTTAACATGAAGCGTACCATATAACATGGTAGCATGGATTTATATAATGGACTGACCACAGGTCACGAAGCACTAAACACAAGAGTATGTAAAGTGCTTCTGAACCTTCACACAGCGGCAAACTTTTGTTAAACGTCTTATAAACGCTGCCAACATCATGTTGCCAAGACGACTGTTGTCTACTGTCGTCTACTGCACCACACACACACCGCCAATCCGATCCGATCCGATCCGTTACGCCAATCAGCCGTTCTCCGTTGGCCGTCACTTCGCCCAGCGGTCGCACAGCGGCTGCGGACCGGTACCGGTACTTGACGGCGTCTAAGCAGCGCGAGGCCGCACCGACAAAATAACTCGGAGCCAGCACCATGACTACGCAAGCCAAGGGGCGATTTCCGTGAGTAAAGTTCAACACGCGCGCGCGGACCGCCCGCGATCGCGCGCGCGCGTGATATGCGTGTTGTGTAGCGCCGCGCTTGAGAACAAGTTTCGGTGCATCGGCACGCAGCCGGGGATTCCATTAACCAACTGCTTACGTTGGCGGTGGCCCGGTTATTGGCGCTCGTCCCACCAGACTAGCTTCTTTTCTGCTGTACGAGACGCTCTCTCGCGCCCTGGCAGTTCATTCGCGTGTGCCAAGCGGGGATGTCACGACCTTCGCTGCCTATCAATGGAGTGGGGGCATTTACGACGCTGATAACCGGAGGCGCGCCGAGATTGCGAACAAGAGAAAGTTGGGGCCCGGCGAGTTTGCCCCAATCGCCAGACACCGATGGATAGCCAGCGCTGCGCGACCTTTTTCTCGCTGCAAATATGCACTGAACTTGTTTGTGTTCTTTCCCATACATTGCGCAATCGTGCACAATTACGATGCGCGATTGCGCGAAAATAGCGCCGAGCGACCTTGAATAAAATTGATTAAAGTCACTAGCTGACCTTGGCGCATGTTGAGCGGCAAAATTGTGATCCACAAGCGCGCGCATTGCGTTGTAAAGATGATCATTGACATTAAACATCGTCGTTGTCAAAGGCTTGTCAAATTCTTCGTTTGGCTACGAAGCGCAGTTCGGTGGTCATTGACCTTGCCGGGCAGTAATTGTTGCTGACGGTGCGACCTCATAGAAGCTGCAACGATGCCAGTGGCCGCTCATGTTGTAAACAGAGGCCATAGGATTCATTCTGATGTGTTGTCATCAAATGGTGCCTAGACAGGGCACCGCACTTCTTTGGATGCATCGCGCAATCAGTTACGTGCAGCAGAATCAATACGAGCACCTGAAAAATCATAACATTTCACAGCGAGTAGCCGCCTGAACGAGTTGGTGTGGCACAACATACAATTGCTTTATGGGTATTGCAATTATTTCAAACTATTTGAATCTAATAACTTTAGGGAACCTACTCTGTCTTGATTTTACAACGTACTGATGCTTGACTATTGAATTCATACAGGATGCTCAGGAGAGAGACATCCTAATTTAGATGTCATTTGTGGCCATCTAGCCATTTCCTTACAGCTAGTCGCTATTTCTCGCTGAGGTAAAAAAAAAAAAAAACATATTACACATGGGGCTTCAAAATAGGGTGAATGCTTTGAACAAATCGTCAAGTATATATACTCAGGTGTATAAATTGAATCGCCATCTCCATGCTCTTGAATGTTTCACATACTGCCATAAAATAACAGCTTGGTTCCACCTTCCAAATCAGAGTTTTATTACGAAAACATGCAAACATAAAGACGTTTTGTGTGTCTTAGTTCTTTTTAGCCTAGTCCATAAGTATCACCTGGGCTACTGAAATACGAGAGTAGTTATGACTATTTTCTTTAATTATATACATTCAAGCAATAAATCACAAGGATCGAAAATGGGAGGTTACATCTATAGCTATGTTTCCATCGTACTTTATGGGACAAGCAAAATCATTTCTTGTTCAGTACATGCTTTTGCCCTACCTGATACTAAGGCTTCCCCGTTTTTCCACTCTGTTACATTACTGATACTGTGTTTGTAAGATCTTTGTATTATTATTTAGTTCATGACAATTGGATATGTTTGTATTAAACGACCAAAGACAGTAACATCACACAAAGCCAGCAGACCCATTTATTCTGCAGGAACTAACCAGGCATGCACACGACAAAGGATAGCGATGCTGATGGCTATGTACAAATGAGAACAATGAAAGTACATTAAAAGTGCTTACAGTATGCTCCTTACAAATGAATCACATGGTTGTGAACCAGTGCTTGTTGATGTGGTATCCTGCGCTCTGGCTTGTCATGCGCTCTTGTTTTCAGCTTTTCCCATTGGAGTGGAGTACACTGATGCTTTCGCCCATTTGCAGGCTCTTACCAAAAATAGTAAATGGCGGCATTGCGGGCATCATTGGCGTCACATGCGTCTTTCCCATCGACTTGGTCAAGACAAGACTTCAAAACCAGCAGATTGGGCCGAATGGAGAACGCATGTATCGATCCATGTGCGTATAGCTGCACCACCAGCCACTGCATGTTAGCTGCATTGTTAAACAGGCTCTGATGTGTAAGCATGTTTTCTTGCCCTGTAGGCTCGACTGCTTTCGGAAATCCTATGCAGCAGAAGGCTTTTTTGGCATGTACAGAGGTGAGAGCATGATGTTGCAGAAATTTGTTTTGCAATGTAGTGCACTGAGAACATTTGCTTTTTGTAAAACGGTGGATGTAGTAGTTTGTTCATAACATAGTTCAGTGCTTCCTAAACGTTACTGCGCTAGTTGCCCAGTACAGTGATAACCAAGGTACTGCCACAGAGAAGCATAGCTTTAGAAATCTCCATTCAAAGGGCAAAGTTCTTGCACCACAACTGTTCGAGGTAGCACTCGTTGGGAATACCCGACGTCCATGTTGCAGATATTGAAATACATCAGCAAGACATACTGCTTAGCCATGCTGCAGAGCTGGGTTTTAGGAAATACTAGGGCACTACGTTTGTATATGAAAATGATCATGTTAGTGGTTGACTGACATCTAACACCCCTGGGCTTGAAGGTGCACTTGTGTGCCTGCTACTTTGTGAACTGCAGCTAGATGCTAACGGGCATGTAGTTCCTTGAATAAGAGTAGCTATGGGACAGTTGGCTGCACATAGCTACTGATTGCAGCGCACTATTGTGACAAAAAACCATGAAAAGACATGCGTGGTACTAGACAAGCATTCTTGTCTTTTCTTGTAATTTTTCGTGGCTTAGTAGTGCCCTGCAATAAGTAGCTTTGATCGTGAAAGTTGGGACACTGGTGAGCATACATTTTTGCAGTGTGTACACTGTGTGCAAACACACCATTTGCAGTATGCTTTTTTGTCATTGGCTGCATAGGTTCAGCGGTAAACATCTTGTTGATAACACCGGAGAAAGCCATCAAGCTTGCTGCTAACGACTGGTTTCGCCACGGTCTTTCATCTTCAAGCGGGTATGTGTTGCATTTTTAAACACCTAAAGCGATTGGTATAAGTGGTACCCTCATGAAATGAATACAGATACAGTCAGACCTTGTTGTAAGTTGCATCTGATATGAAAGTAGGTTTGTTATACAGCAAAACCTCGTTATAATGAAATTGAAGGGGGAGTGGTAATTACTTTGTTATAACCATTAGTTTGTTATAACAATTATCAATTTCATCTGTAGGAATTTTAAGGGGAATTGCGATTGCTTCGTTATATCTGATAGTTCGTTATATCCGGGTTCGTTATAACGAGGTTCTACTGTATCCAGAAATTTGTTATAAATGTGTACTCATAACACTGCTTTAATGGTAATACTATTCTAACCAGCAAATTCTTATATACATATTTATTGAGGTTCTACGGTACTGCACCAGAATACACTTGCAAGTTATTCCCATTGTATATGCTTGTAGTTTAATACTGTACATGATTCTGCTATTTTCATAGACAAATGCGCAAGTACAACAAGAATTTCTGAGAGGCTTGACCTTTTGTTCGTCAATAGCCATATGGAAGCATAAAATGAAGCCAGAGGAAGCGCAGGGGAAGTTAATTATTGTGTTCATTCAAGATTTAGCAATAGTAAAGTCAAAGGAAGATAGATGTAGGTGAAGAGGATGAAGTCACAGTTGGACAAGGTTCAGCTGTGATCATGGTAAGCACCCCCAGAAATCGATTTTGAGATTAAAGCTAGCTTAACGGTTAACCAAGTTTGTATGCAGTAGAGCACTTACCAGACTGAAAAAGTAGCTATACTGCATTTTTATGTAGAGAAAGACAACAGGTCTTCATTCTGGTTGTAATGGCCACATTCTGGTTGGACGAAACGCACCAAGAATGATTGAGAAAGTTACACACTACTATATAAACCTTTGCCTCTGCATCATTGACATAACGGTGATGCAATGTCGTTGCTTGCAGTAAACTGAGCTTAACACAAGAGATGCTTGCTGGTGGAGGAGCAGGCTTCTGCCAGATCATTGTCACCACGCCCATGGAACTACTCAAGATTCAGCTACAGGACGCTGGCCGCACAGGTTTGTGCTTTGAGCTTGTAACTGCAGCTACTGCATCTCTAAAGAGGGTAGGGGTGTGTTTCAAGAAGTCAAGAATGATCATCTAATTATATTTGGTTTAATCTTGAAGTGGTCAAAGTAAATTCATTGTCCCCTTACCATGGTACTAAGTTGTACGGTCCATAAGATAACTGGGAGGTAAGAGAAAGGATATGGCAGAGAATTAATGTCAACATTATTTTCTTGCTTGGAACATGTCATATAGCAAATAAACAAAGAAAACACTGAGTGAAATATTATTAGTGCCTGTCCTCGTCTTCTCATTGTCATCCAGTCTTGTTTCTTTGCTAAAACAATTATGGAGAACCCATTATACCAATCCATCACCTGCATTACAGCATGCCTCATCACGAGATTGTCGTTCTTGCTCATGGAACTCCAGAATGGAATAAAAAGTAATCATTTGTTTCCAGTTACTTATGTATCTGGCTCTGACAATGTGGCATGAAGCCGCACGCGTCAGCCCGCGGCCTGTCTCGGGGCAGGACAGCACGAACCGCCGCAAGCGGCGACAGAGAACATTAGGCGTCACTCTCCCAGCATGGTAATTTAATGAACACATTAAATAAAACAAACAAAATAAGGCCAAATCTAAGGTCGAATTAAATACAAAGAAAGGACAATAACGATTAACAACACGTGAACACAAATGAACACACACAAAGGACAATGAACAACACGCGAACACACAATAACACACAAAGACCTTGCAAGGGGGAGAGCCTAAACCCCGGCCAGCGCACCTGCGACCGCGCGCCCCCAGAAAAGGAAAATAGAAGGAAAAGAACATACAGAGATGGGTGACGATCACAGGCCACTGCCGTGGGTCGCTGGGGCCCGGGACGGCGCGCGCAGACCGGCCGACGGGGCCATCGGCAGGAGGGTTGCAAAAGCACGTACGCACCGCCTCGAGTCCTAGCGAGTTCTCTCCGAGCATCTCCCAAACCCGAATGTGCGAACATGCCGGAAACTACTAACTGCCCAATGGCAGACTAGTTAAGACCACATGGGCAAAGCGGGCAGCCCCTCGCAGTGATGGACCGCCGCTCTGTCCAGCTGGGAAAGGGGGATGTGAGGACATTCCGGGCAAAACATGGCGTCGCGCTGGACCTGGTCCCCACAACGTTTGTAAGGGGACTCGTACATTTGGCAAGACGGTGGTATCAGTTGTTGTGAGAACAGCTCGCTTTATATACCGTATTTACTCGATTCTAAGCACCCCCTTTTTTTGACGATCGCGATTCTAAAAGCGAGGGGGGGTGCTTAGACTCGAGAAATCGAAAAAATGACCGCTCGGCCCAACCCTTTTTCGGGACAATATTTCAACGAGATGGGTGCGAGAAATCACATTTTATTTCGAAAATAGTAAAAATAAAAATAAGTGCAGGCAGTGAACCCACCACTTGTGTCTGCGGTCAGTCACTCTCACTGCCGCTGGAGTCCGTTGCACCACTCGAGTCCGTCGCACCATTTGAGCTGCCGCTCTCGGTGTCCCACAACAGATTGTCTTCGGTGCCGTCTAAGTTGTTGCTGATGGAACACTTCTTAAACGACTTGACGACAACGTCAACTTTGACCCACTTCCACGCGTCCAAAATCCATGTAGCTATCGCTGACAGGGACACTTTCTGCAGCTTTCCTGTTGGCGTTTTTTTCCGGTCGGGGTTCCGGACCCACTGTTCGTACTCCTGTTGAAGGTGGGCCTTAAACGGCTTGTTGACTGAGATGTCCAGGGGTTGTAGCACTGGTGTCATGCCCCCTGGAATAACGACGAAGTGGCAGTTGATCCTTTGCAGCTTGGTCTTAACCTCCAGGGTAAGGTGGCTGCGAAAGGCATCTAAAAGAAGCATAGATCGCGTGCCTGATGGTCCGCCAAGCAGTGACCTCGGGTGCCGCTGCCACACGAGGTGGATCCAGTCCTTCATCAGTTCGGCTGTCATCCACCCTTTGTCCTGCACTCGGACGATGACATCTTTCGGGAAGGATCCATTTTTCGGCATGTTTTTCCTTTTGAGAATTATGTAGGGCGGAAGCTTGCGGCCGTCGGCTGTGACGCACAGCATCACAGTGACACGCTGCTTTTCGTACCCTGTCGTCTTTACCCTAACTTCCCGGGCTCCTACTTCATTAATAGTGCTAGCCCTCGGCATGTCAAAAAACACGGGCGTCTCATCAGCGTTGCCAATCTGGCCGAGATCGTAGCAGTTTTGTCTGCGGAGATCCATAACGCATTGCTGAAAAGCAATGAGTTTACCTTCAAAGTCACCTGGCAGCTTTTGGCATATGGTTGTCTGGCGCCTCAAAGAAAATCCATTTCTTCTCATCATGCGCTCCACCCAGCCGCAGCTAGCGCGAAACACCGCGCTGGGAATCTCCATTCTCTTCGCGATCTCCATCGCTTTCGTCTGGATCGCATCGGCAGTCACAGCGAAGCACCTGTTTCTTTCGCTGTGAACAAACTCGCAGACCTCCTCTTCAAGTTGCGGATGTCGGCCCTTGCGCAGTCCCGTGAACTTTTTACGTGTCGCGACGCCCTTAAAAATCTGGTCCCGCTGCTTCCTCCACCTGATGATGCAGGCTCGATCCATGCCGAATTATGCTGCAGCACTGTGGTTGCCATTGTCTTCAGCAAACGCGACTGCAGCTCGCTTGAGCTTCAAGTTGTAGGAAGCCCTCTTCAGACTCATACCGACCGCCGTTAGGACTATCCAACAAACAACTGACAAAGCAACACACGCCCGTCCGCGACCCCGCGCCCGCGATGCCAGCGCAACCTGTCCGGACTTGCCGAGCGCCGCCGACTTCTGTGCCGCCATCTCTTGTCTGAACGTAGCAACACAAGACATGGCTTCCGAGATTAGCGGCAAGAAAGCGCGCATGGCGGCATTATTGACTGCGCCTTGCTCGCAGAAAAAAGAGGGGTACTTAGATTCGCAAGCAAACTTTTTTCCCAATATTTTCTATCGAAAACAGGGAGGGGGGTGCTTACAATCGCGAAAATACGGTATATCATGATAGTCGTTGCCCTGCACCCTTGAGCCAACTTATTAGGCTGGTATTTTCTTTAGATTTCAATAATTTGAGTAATAATGCTTTGCTAGTCATGTATTGGTGACAAGATAGCTATGTATTCAAGATATGCTCTTGTTTAGCAGTGTAGGAGGCTTAAAGGAGTACTGACACCATTCTGAGGCTTCTTGCCATGCATCATTGACGCTCTCCACACACCAGAGCCAGGAAACTGGTATAAAATATTTTAATTTGATTTTAAAGTTTTAAGCACCCAGCACCTGCGGACCAGCCCCATCGCATTGTGAACGACGACGTGTGAACACAGTCACCGAAAAATCATCGAAATCAGTCGTAGCTGCTAGACAACAATGAAATACGTAATCATTGTTTGCCCTGTAGGATGTGCAATTGACAGCAGCCAACAGAGTTGCTGCAACTCTGTCATGATTCATGGTCCCCATGTGACTTTGACCTACGTTCCACTGCGTTGCCACGTCACTGCGGAACTGCATTCTCAAAATCCAAACCATAAGTGGGTTTTGAAGGTAGCCCTGTTATATATTCATTGTGTTCTGAGACACCGCAACACTCTTATGGTTCTTAACACCAGCGCTTTTATTAAGAGCAACAATACAAAAAATGTCTACAATTTGTGTGAGTACTCCTTTAACAATAGAGTCTTTCCTTGTTTCCAGTGGGTACATGAGCATGGTGTCCCTGCCTGTACCTAGTTCTCCATTCATTCGTTTGTTCCAAGGGGTCTGAGCACAGGTCATTTGAGGTTTGTCATGTTTTCTGTGGCCAGGACAATGTGAAATGTGGTCGTCTGAATGCGGCTTGTGAGTTCTTCATGTTTTTACACCTAAATGATGCCGCATGTGTTTGCGTTAGTGTATGACGCTGTTCTGCTGTACTAAAATAGATATTTTGTTCCACACAGTGCACCGTGTCTTAACGTTAGTTTTGAAAGGCACACTATTGTTAACATAAGCATTTTACATTATACCAAAAACCCCTAGTGTATCACTCTGCCAGTCGCCAGTGTAGTCTCTGAAAATCAATTACACTTCACATAGCATTGCTGGCATAGGGTATTATACATGAAAGTACTATGACACTGATTTATGCTGAATGTTAGACAAAGGAATGCTTTGTGCTCAACAGAAACAAGGAATGGTGTGCTGTTGTTAGCACTGTTAGCATTAAGTTAAAGGGGCACTGGCACCAAAATTTCACTGCTGAGATAGCCTCTGCAGGATCTATTTTCTTGGGCATGCACACATCATCTGCCAAATCTCAATGGTGAACACAGCTCCGAAGGTAATTAAAATGAATATTGAACTTTGCATGAGCAGTCGAGCGCTAGACGCCGTACGTCGCGATATCGACAATAGCAAAGGTGACCCCCAACTTCCGCGAAGTCACCACAGCAGCCGAGCTCCGAGCAGTGCAGCTAGCAATGATGACGTCACGGCCACCATTGCCTATTCGCTGCGTCTGCTTTAGTAGACTCCCGGCAACGCCAGGCCCCAAGAAAATAGTTGTCACCCAACGACGATGATCGTAATAACGACAGCAATGCACAGGATTTGCGACAGGTGAAAGAAAATGAGCACGCGTCGCATGTCGTGTTAAAGTGCGTCACAGTTATGTGAAATCACGCGGTTGAAATTGTTTACCCCATTGCGAGTGCTAGATGGCGCCAGTTGCACCAGGTGCCTTGTTGTTTTTGGAGTTTTCCCAAACCAAAAGTGAAACTAGTTGGTAATAAACAGGCCGTAAATAATTATCACGTGCTGGAGCAATTGATGTGCCATGTTATGTCTGACAGATCCTCAGCTACGTATTGCAGCAAAAAAACATCAGATGAAAATTTTTTTCAGCGCCCCTTTAAATATTCATATCATTGTACTAAAACTGCTCAATAATGGTTGCGCTTTATGAAAGGAGTGAATGATCTATACATAAAAGTTGCGTAAATGAAGTATGTACCCAACAAGTCGCGGCAGTTCACTTATGTGAGAATGTTTGGCTTAAAAGGTCAGGCGGGGTGCTCAAGTGAGTTCACACTGAGCACTCTGTAGAGTCGTTTTCAGGCATATTCGACCTAAAACACTGCGTACATGTCGTTCCTTGTCCTTCTATGATGCTTAAAGCTATAATACAAGTTAACTGAAATGAAGAACAAAGCTGCTTATGTAACACAGCTGTGACATGAGCACTGATTCTGTATTCTGAAGTAGCTGCATTATGATTAGGAAGAGAGCTGCCTTTGCAAGTACCCTCTTAATTTTTCATTCATTGCTGTCAACTAGCAGAGGGTGAAACGAGGTGCTGTTTTCCCTCACCAGGTGCCAGCAAGCGCCTGTCGGCACGAGCAGTGGCCTTGCAACTCGTTCGTGAGCGAGGGCTGGTTGGTCTCTACCGTGGGACGGGGGCCACCATGCTGCGTGACGTCACTTTCTCGGTCATCTACTTCCCGCTCTTCGCACACCTCAACTCTCTAGGGCCCAGGAGGACCGATGGCACGTCAGTTTTCTGGGCATCGTTCCTAGCAGGCTGTGGAGCTGGCTTGGCAGCCGCCTTCCTTGTCAATCCCTGCGACGTTGTCAAGACGCGCCTCCAACTGCTCAGCCGCGCACCCGGGGAAGCCTCTTATACAGGCATTCCCGACGCATTTATGTAAGTGCATGGACTTGCATTGCAGGGACATCTACAGTTTAACCTTGTAACAGAGTGCATATGACATAAAATTAACTTTATTATATCCAATAATTTGTTATTAATGCACATCACCAACGCTGCTTCAATGGCAGTGATAGCCCTTGTTGACTTTGTTATAACCAATAATTTCTTACATACACGTTTGCTCTATCAAAGTTCGACTGCTTGCCAGTGGGCATCTAATGTACGACAGCACCCCAAACCTGAGCTAGATTCAAGTCTGTTTGAGATGCAAGTCCTCACAATATCTAAAAATGCTAGAGGGAGAGAAAGAAAGGCATAGATAACTCCGTGCAACAATCTTTACAAAAACTGACTTACAAAAAGCAAGGCTGCAGTAGCAATTTTCTTTCTAAATATACTGCATCTCAAAAAAAAAAAAAAAATGCTTGACTGTAGGACCTTGACCCACTCCATTGATGCAATATCGAGGACTCCAATCTCTCGCACGATTGGCTTCACCTCAGAATTTAAGGTTTTTTTCTTATAGTGTACTGTCACATTTATTGTGTGGTACAACAGGAATGCCATGGCCACAGCACCACTCTAAAAGGAAAGTGGAGATGTATCTGCCACTCCAGCAGTGTGCATGCTTTTATGCTTTCTTGTTGGGGCAATAATACAGTGGCCGATTGGCCCTGGCCATAGCACAGTAGGTTTTGTCATGGTGCATCACTGCCTCAGCCTCATAACATTTACTTTATTTTCCCTCTCTTTTTTTCTCGTGTTGAGCTTACTGGTGAGGCAGCGTGAAGGACACATAAGCAGGAGGCATGCACTGTAGTGGAACAGTTAAACTTCCACCATTTCTTTTTCTTGGGATTGTCACTTTGCCACAGCTTGTGTATTAGTACATTGAATGAGATACATATTACAGTTAAACCTTGTTAGTGTAAGGAAGTCTAGCCTGACCTGTAACACTATTAATGCCACTAGTTTTACTCACTTCATTGTAAGCAATACTAATTCGCTGTATATGCACTCACTGAATTGAAATTTGACTACACTATGTCAAAAGACCAGAAGTAAAGACGACTTGTATTTGGACAAGTAAAGCTTAAAAATTGAAATGATCCAATCAAGTAATGCCCTTCTCTTTCTTTGTTCTGTCCACCTTCATTTATGGCCTTTTGCTCCCTCCTTTGAAAAATATACATGCAAAAACCTCTAATATAAGTGGAGAGCTTTCTCTGTGTAGTGACATAACCCTCGTTTCTTCATGCAGTCGCATTCTCCGAGAGGAAGGGGTGCGAGCCTTCTTCAAGGGAGCCGGATGCCGTGTCATTGTGATTGCGCCCCTGTTTGGTATAGCCCAGACCGTTTACTTCCTGGGCGTGGCTGAATACTTGCTTGGCATGAAGAGGTGAGTTCTGTAGCGCCATGTGTACATTGTTAATTCCAGTGGCTCCTGACATTGTGGCACTGTATTTATTTTGGCATGTTACAGTATACAGTAGAACCTCGTTATAACGAACCCAGATATAACGAAGCAATCGCAATTCCCCTTGAAATTTCTATAGATGAAATTGATATTTATTATAATGAAGTAATTAACACTCCCCCTTCAACTTCGTTATACAGGTTTTACTGTATTTAGCACGATGGCTGGCTGGAGCAGTTTTTTATCCGTAATGAATGCAAACAGCACAAAACTGACTCTGTGATGAAAAGTGAACTCTCTTTTCGTTCCTGTGTTAGCTTTGTGCAGTACACGTTCAGTGTCCTTATTATCATACTTTCATGATAAAACAGCGCAAAAGGACGGAACAAGAAAGGACATAGGACAGCACCTGTACCGTGCCCTTTCTTGTCCCGTCCTTTTGCGCTGTTTTATCATGAAGCTTGACCAACTGCCACTTCTTCTAGCATACTTTCATCAATGCTTTTCACTTCCATCCACACCTCGCAACGCTCCCAAATGTTCTTGTCACGAAGCCCATGAATTTCTGCTCATTCTATCATTTTAGAAATTCCAAGTAGGGCACTATAAACTTTGTTTAGAAAATTGCTTTACGGCACTGAAAGGCAGTGCAGCCACAACAAAACGGGAAAAAATGAATATGAGAAATTGGGACCATACAGCAATACCAGTGTCCTGACTTGTTCTTAAAGTGGTTTAATTCACGCTAGTGTAGCATAATAATTGAAAAAGTTATCCCAAAACTCTGTGCTGCCTGTCAGTTGCTGCTGCTTGTGTGCTGTGTCCAGAGGAAATTACTTGTTAAAAAGTATGCACGCATCCCATAAAAGATATGAGAAATTAGGGTAAAAAATATCAGCTCTTTGAAAGTAAATTTACGATTGCTAGAATTATAGCCATGCCGCATTTTCCTCTTTTAAATTAATTTTCTATGAAGGAGTCATTTTTTCTTTAGAAGTCCTAGTGTCATTTATATAGTTATATTTTTCCAATGAGCCCATGCAAACTGGGTGCACATTAGTGCATCCTGATAGTATCAGGCAAATTATACTGCCATATCATTAAGTCGTATGCCGAGATTTATGTCAATTGGCCTGCTGGATAATTATATCATTTGATTATCTTATCAAGATTACTTTTGATAATGCATTGTGAAATGTTTTATAGTTTATCGTATATTGCTAAAGAAGGTTTAATGTGCCATCATTAAGATATGTGCCAAATATTATCTTTCAAACAAAGGATGCTTTGTCAATGTGTTGATAGGCTGGGACGGTGGTAGCTCACCGGCTTCGGTAAGAGCTGTTTCTGGGACAACATTGCTTGATACTTGAATACAGCCATAGAAAGTAATGATGACTTTTTTTTTTTTTCCTTTCAGAACAAAGACAGCCTAGTCTTGCGTACACTCCGAAACTTTCTCTGCCAGAAATCCCCTCCCTGACACGGAAAAACCACAAGGGCTTTCGAATCAAAATTTCCATTCAGGCCTATTTCCTACCTGCCCATCAGTGCCAGCTCATCTCAGCTGGAATACATCCAGTTCGTGTGCCTCATGCGTGACATGTAAGAACTCTGAACTCCCGAGTTGCCACTCCCACTGTCAGCTCAAAAGTTGACGAAAAAAGCAGAGCTTCCTGAAGATTATAACATCTGAGGGGAAAGGAAGCACTATATAGTTAAGAGGAAACCAGTTCATACATGTATTTGCATGTGGCACACACATGTGGATGTCGAGTGTTCAGTGAAGCCATCATACCAGGTTTTGCCGCCTAAATAGATTGATGATAGGAGTCCTGCCTTGGAGGTCATTGAAGAGCTGTTAGAATTGCTGCTTGAAAATGTTTGTCTCAAGGGCTGTCTCGTGGGTGTTCGCTGTATCGACGGTTTATATGTCGAACAGCCTGTTGTTGATGAATGATGACTCAGATTGTGCTGTAGCTTAAGATACAGCCGCATTCCGTAAGTGTTCTTGTTACTGTGTGTTACTGAAATGGATGTTGTCTTACTATACATTCTGAGGCATATCTGTCATCTCAGTATTCTGAGCAGCTGTATACCTGGCCTGGACGCTATGCACCAGAGATGTGAATGAAATGTATATTTTGTGACCTCTCGCGAGTTACAAGTGAAAGTTTATGATCCAACAGTAATGTAGTAATTTATACTAATGTAGCCAGAATGGGTGGCAGCTTTGGATACAAGATAACCTTCTATGAATATTGGTCATTGAACAGAAGCATGACCCCTGACCAAATATACAAAGAATAGCAAACTGTTGTAGACATTTTGTAGCCATTTTCTAAGCCAGCCGTTGCCTGCCTTGTGTCATGAAGTCTATGTAAACCTGGCACACTAGGTGTCCTTCGGTTATGTTTCACAGTTTTTAATCTTTAAAAGTTTTCTCTTTACTGTAGATGCTGTGCACTTTAAACAAAAGTACGGTTGGAATGTTGCTGTAGTAAATTTGCTAGCTCGTTTGCCAGATATTTGGCCGTCGACAAACTACTTGATCGAGTGCATTTTGTCCATTGTCAAAACGGCAGTTGATTGTTTTCTGTGCACGATATTCAGCGAGGATATCCAGCATGTGTTGCGCAAATTCTCAAGCGTGTCTACAGCAGAAAGTGTCATTCTCCGTGGATTTTAAAAAGGGTGTGCATATTCTGCAAGAAGGCTGGACTCCTGCAAATTTTTAGCATAATGCACAGAATTAGAGTCACATTTCATGGTAGTTTGTGTGGCCGATGTGCTGTGTCGATTCCAATGCCAAGTGTTTAAAATTGGCAGGAATTGAGCTTTTTCGCGACACCTGTGGAAAATCTTTTGGCACAGACTTAGGTGTTTTCGGTCAACAAGCTACACACTAATGATCAGAAATGTCCTGAAAGGAACGCACATAACTGAAGTGCCATGCAGGATCACTCTATCTTTTTTACTTTATTAAAAAGAGCATGACCATGGCATTGATGTGGGAAAGTGCAAACAAACGGAACTTTTTTGTTTTCCCAACTAAGCTACCCTTGAATCATGCGCTACTCTACTGGAAAAATGCATCTGCCTGTGTAATACTATGCCTGCTTACACCACTCAAAGAAAGATGCATTGTAGACGTAGTTTCCTAGTTTAAGTTTCTGAAGCTCTAGTTCACGCCAAAACATAAAACAGCCACAATGCTTGTACATCAGAGTGGTTTTTATATATACATGTCTTTTTTTGTAGTTACTGTATACAAAATGGCAGATATGGGAGAAATCTCATATCTGTTTGGATGCATGAAACAATGACAGCCCTATTGCTCCTCAATCGTGACATAGAGTGCTTTGTTGTGTAGGTTAAAAACAATTATGTTGCATGTTTCTGTTGAACTGTAGAAAGGAATGCACAATATTTTGCACCCCCCCCCCCCTTTTTTTGTGTATATATTAGCCATTATTCTGAGAATTTGGCAGGACACATTTTGGTCCAACTCTGATCTTTACACTTCTTGCTGGCCTTGCCACATTTTTCAGTTGTGTCTAGAAAAACTGTAACAATGAAACATGAAATAAAAAAGGTATATATTCCTGTTACTGTGCTTGTCTGTGGTTGCTTCATCTTTTTAGAGCAGTATGCAGACAAATCAATGTTGCTATGATCTGCAACACATAGGCAAAGCTTTACAAATTAATGAAATTCTGTGGTTTTACATTCAAGACCACAATGAAACTATGAAATTCTGAATTAATATTGAACAGCTGGGAATTTTTAATGTGCAGCTAAATGTAAGTAAACAAGCGTTTCTGCACCCCACTCCCTACAAAGGGTAGAAAACTGCAAAGACTTACTTGCAGTAAGTGCTCCTGCTTTTTGGGAGGCAAGGAGTTTCAATGTAGCTTATATTTCATGTCCATTGTAGGATGCTGAACTTTCCTGGAGGTGTCTAGCATGAGGCAAACCCAGCCTGTGAATGCTTTCGTCTTTCTTTCTGGTAATCTGTTTTGTATGTAGAAAAGAATAACCTATGGCAGTGAAAATACCGTCGGCTTCAAAACAGGTTCGTGCAGCCCTTCATTGTTGTGTAGTGTCATTTTTACTTTTGCATGTTTCAGTAAATTTGAATAGAAAAGATGACAAGGCAAGAAGGAAAACAATCCTTTCTTTCTCATCCTTTTTTTCAATTCACTCAACCAAGACAGTGCTAAGAGCAAAACTGAGTCACATCACAGCAACTTATCTAAGCTGCATGCCCCTTGTAAATCTAATTATAGATAACATAATTTACATTATTTGGAAAATTTACTGCAATTGCTTTACTTTAAGTGGATTCCATGAGATTCCTTGAAGGTATTGATGATGGTATATAGCTTTAGCGTATTTATGCATCATCCGCTCCATTGTTAACGCCTGTTTATCAAGTGGTGTGCCACAAGTGTCACACAGTGCAATGCTATTTTGAAAAATTTTCATTAGAAATAACTAGGTAAAAGTAGGTTGAATGTTATACTTCTGTTATACGTCCAAACAGTTATGAGAAATTAAATTTCTGAAGGCAAGCTGGACTGGAAGTGCAGATGGCTTTACCAAGAATGGTGCCATAAGCATTCCTGGATGCTCGCAAGACTACAAAGAAAACATACTTCAAGCTGTCGCCATAAGCAACAAAAGAAATAGGTGGAAATAGTATACCAGACTTCCAACTGTCACAATCATATTCTGTATTTATTGAGACAACTATGTAAAATAGGCAACTTGAAAGTGCTAATATGCAAGGCACTAACAGGAAAGGATGAATAATGAAATTTTTGCAAAGGCAGATGGGGAGCATATTACAAAATAATGAAATAGGGAGACAACACTCACACAGCAGTGTCTTTCCAATATTTGCCTGCACTTCACACAAATTTGCATCACGAAACAATCAGCCAGGGTTGGCACATTCGTTCATCAAGATGTGCTTGGAATGTAGATTCCAATACTCCATCCATACGATTACTCTGTGCATATTTAAGCTGCACACTCGAATTCACCTAATAAATTATGATAAAAAGTAATGCCGTCATCGTGGATTCACCATCTACGCGATGCGCCCAATGGAGTTACTTCTTGTCAGGCGGAGTGCTGTCGGAATCGATGGATCTGATGTAGATGGGTCTCGACACCTTCCACAGTTTCTGTTGGGACTTCAGATGTTTTGCGTGGCTTGGTGACAGCGCACTTGGCGCCAGGTTCACGGGCCTTGGGTACGGGTTGTGGTAGTGAAGCGCTGAAAGCACAATGCAAACTCTTTCGCATCTTTTATAAATATTACATCTTTTTGTCTTTTTTTTATTCTGTAGAGCTGATATAACCAGTTTGGACATCTTCGTCTATGACTGATTTCTGCGGTTTTACATCCCAAAACCACAATATCACTATGTGAGAGACGGCAGTAGAAAAGGGCTCCGGAAATTTTGACCACCTGGTGTTCTTTTAATGTGCACTGAAATTGCACAGTACAATGGCCTCAACATTTTGCCACCATCGAAATGTAGCTGCAACGGCCAGGATTCGATCCTGTGACCTTTGGATCTGCAGCTGAGTGCCACAGCCACTAGACCGCCGTGGCGGGGCAACTTCGTATGTGCACAGTGAGGCTACCAGTATTTATGTTGTGTATGCATGAAACCGTTGAGCTTTTCACTGTTAATATGCAACACTAGGTCAATATTTGTCTTTTTTCAGTATCTCGCATGTAAATTTATGTTGTGTATGCATGAAACCGTTGAACTCTTCACTGTTAATATGCAACACTAGGTCAATATTTGTCTTTTTTCTCGGTATTTATTGCAATAGTCTGCGGCTCCATTTTGGTGTCGCTGTATTATCCGCATAACGGTGTTACCGGTGTTCTAACATACCTTACTTTTCATAATTCGTAATCTTTTCCTTCCATATTGTAGTCCTTAATCATTTCTTGTTTGCACATCACCACTTATTACGCCAACGCTATCATGTATGCACTAATAAAAAGAGCAGGCCATGTAGCTTTTACCATGGGACTTCCTGATGGCCAACGTTGACAGGCGCACTTGTTTTGTGAACCCGTACTTGTGCGCATGATCAGCAATAGACATGAACTGAAATCTGGGACAAGCAGGCCAACAGTTGCTCAAATAGTTCGGAGCTTATGGATAACAAACCACAGTCATATGCTCGCACATATGCCTGAGCTGCTCCGATATACTGCGAGATATCTCTGTTGAGCCGTATCGCCAGATTCCACATCACATTTCTCGTTGCTGCAAAAGTGACAAGTGGTTGACGCACTACAACTTACCCAAGTCCAACCTTGATTGTCCTTCTCTCAAGCACTCCTTGATCACCTGGGGATCTTGTATCTGACGAGTGAGTAACAAAAAAAGTGGCGTTAAACTTCCAGAAATGATGCGATCCCTTTTCAACAACTAACATTCTTGTTCCTTTTAAAGATGTCCTTGGTTTCGGAAATTATGTAGAACTGCTCCTCCAGGGTTTTTTCCGGCGTCTCAGCAGCCCAAGTCCTTCCAGTTCGTAACAGCTGCTTGTAAAGCCGCAGGACATCGCGGCGGAGCATGGTGGTTGAGAACATTTAAAGAAAGCTTTCGTGCTCTACGCTCAGAATCGTTCAACGCTCCACGATCATAAGCATCCGCGCTTCTTCGTGTGCGAAGCCGCAAAGCTAGAGGCGCTAATCGGCTAAAGTCTGCGACTGACTTCGTCTCGTACAACTCAGCTAGTTTCGTTTTCGGTCTAGTTATATTTATAAGTTATCTTCCCTAACTGTGCAGTCTGTTTATCAGAATGCTTAGAACAATTAGTAAAATGATGAAAGAAACAGCAGGCAGTGCTTTAAAACAGGGCAGTCACGACGTAATTTAACAATTGCAGCGCACAAAAGTATAGCCTTTGAGACTTGAGACTCCAAGATAACCTCCAGCAATCTTTACGCGCTAGTCAATCCAAGCAAAACCAACTGAAGCATCGACTCAAGCCACAAGGAAACAAAGATGGCGGAGTACGGAGCTCATTTGGCGACCCACTTGGCTCAAAAGCCGTCGATATTCGAAGTTCTCGCCCAGGAAAACCTCGCTCGCGCGTTGAGGAACGCGTTGAGGCACCTGATCTCCTATTTCGCCGACCTGCGCGGTGGCAAGCGGCCTCGCAGATCGTGGCTCAAGGCGCACCGCGACGAGCTTGTGACGCTAGCTGACCTTTCCGTTCAGCTCTACCATTTGGCTCGCTACGCTAGCTCCTTTTCCGAGCATTTCTACGGCCTTCGACGGGTAGCGGCTAACTCGACGAGCGACGCTGCGTTGAAGCGAAGTCACGTACTAAGGTCCTTAGCCTCTCTCGTGCTGCTTCCGTACGTGCGCACCAAGTTAGACGCCCTCGTCTTCGATGAGGAACTACCCCGGGGAGGAGAGGGCCAAGGATGGATGAGCACGCTACGTCGAGTTTATCCGGCGTTCTCGCTGGCTTGCGAAGCGGCCTCGCTGTCATTTGCCCTGTTTTACGCAGTGGGCAAATCGTCCGTGCATTCGCCCACGCTTTCGCTGTCGTCCGTGCGCCTGGAAGTTGCTCCGAGCGTACCAGTCTCTCCGGACCCCAACGCGGGTAAGGCGGTGCGCGTGTTGCGCGGAGTCGCCGACGCCTTCTCCGCCACCCTAGCGACGGCGGCTTTCCTGTTGCACTTCGTGGACTGGTGGAATTCGCAGAGGAAAGGCAGCTTGGTGGCCGAACCGCCAGTACCCGCACCGCCGCTCACTGACGAGAGGTCGGAACAGAGCGGTGGTAGGGAGCCGCAGTCCTTAATGCGGCGCGGTCACTGCCCGCTGTGTCTGCAGGAAATCGCGGCCCGCGCCGCCGTACTCACCACAAGCGGCTACGTGTTCTGCTACGACTGCATCCGGAGTCACCTGTCGAGCGGCCGCACTACTTGCCCCGTCACGGGTTATCCGTCTTCACACGAGAACGTCGTGCTTCTGGTCGGCCAGTGAACAGAGCAGAGCGCGATTGTAACAGGTCTGTGAAACAAAGTAACGTAAAAGTGGACCCCTTTGACAGGCCACCTGCGCCGTCGAACACCGCACTACCGTTTGTGCCCGGTGTGCAAAGCCCACATTGTCAACGTGACCAATATTTCTTTGAAACTTCTATGCTGATCGACTAAGTGATGTTGCTGGATGAAGACATGTCACCGCACAGGCGCATTCTGCAACTGCGTGTCATGTATCATCACTGTATTGTTTGTGAACTGCGCATAACACTTGTGTCATTCTTTTTCTGTGGACTGGCTGCCTGCCAAGCAGTCATACAACTCCTAATATAGACGTTGCCCACTGGGGTTAATAAAAGGTTATGGTGTATTTTGCTGTTGAATTAAAAGCAGTAAGCCTGAACCTCAGTTGCAGCAGACTGGAAAATTGACTGCACACCTTGTTTAGGCCCACTGTAAAGCCACTGGCGTTCAAAATTAATGCAGGTTGTTCCGTTGTGGTATCGGTCATGGATGCAGCCCTGCGATGAGGTACCAGTTGAGATTTGGCATACTGGAAATTTTTCAGGAGGAGGGGATCTGCTTGGGCGTGCCCCAAACCCTTCCTTTCCTCGTAGTATGTTCGGTGTTAAAATTGTGTAGAAGCTGTGTGGTGCCAGCATTGCCTCATCAGCATCAAATTAAGCTATAACATTAGTTTGCCATTTGAGTATTATATTTAGGCAGACTCCACTGTCAAGAGTCAACTGATTAGGTGGCTGTGTAAATGAGCATTCATACCTGCCATAAATTAAAGGAACGCACATTTCACTGTGAAGAGACAGCTGTCACAGAAAATGCTACATTGATGTTGACATTTGGAAGTGGTGATGCAACCTATCATAGCCTTATTTGTCACATTTATTTTGGCACTTGTCATAATGGCTTAGCAGCTATGGCGCCGCGTCACTAAGCTTGGGAGCATGGGTTTCACTCTCGGCTACAATGCCTCCACTTTTATGGGGGTGAAACAAGAAAAAAAAAAAGAGAGAGAGAACCCGCCCATGAACTTGGACTCGCGTCACATTTATGATCTTCGAGTGGTCACAATTAATCCAGGCCTCTCCATGACAGCATGCCTCATAATGATATCATGGTGTGAACATGTACTAACCAAGAATTTTTAAAATTCAAGCCAGTTCCATGTCATGAAAACCGTCTAAACAATTCAGGCTCTCACTTGTTAATCGTGACGCAACTGGTAAGGGAAGTTATTGCCGTCGTGAAGTATCGGTTACTTCAGTCACACCGCCATGCATCATTACCTACTGACGTGATCCTTCACCATACACTCGTACCCTTGATTCTTTCTTTCTTTTTGTATTTTGCACCACGTAAGTGAAGCCGTGGCTGCAGGGATCAAACCTACCACTTCGAGTGACGCCTTTTCAACACTTTATTGCACAATGGCCTTTGCAAAGGCAGCTGCGGCTGTGGGGATTGAACCTGCAACTTCAAGCTATACCTTTTCTACATGTTATCACTCGTTGGCTTTAGCATTATCACTGTTATATAGCAGTGGGCTGGTACAAGGGCAACTCCGCTTTTCTCTCCTGTGTGGCAACGAGACAACCTGACATGCGGCAGTCCGTTCTCCAAGAACATCAGCAGCCTTCAAAGGTGCAAGAGCCAACACAAGACAATGATCTGCAGCATTGTGCGAGGCCAAGTGCCTGATTGTCTCGTGACTTTAACTTATTAGCTAAATTCACTTTAGATGTCAGTCGCACATTTTCGCACTTACATTACAGTGCATCTTGTATATGAGGACATGACAAAAATTGAATATGTTTCACGTAAAGTTTATGCAGTTGCTGCATAAATATATGACAGTACAAACCTTTACAAGCAGTGAATGTTGAGTCACGACTGAAAAAAGTCATCATCTGTCATTAAGGCAAACAGTTCTTGCAAAGTTATAGTATACACGTGAACAGACATCCCAGGTCGCACATAAGTTGGCTGCGGTATGGAGGCAAATGTAGTGATGAGGACTGCAAGTTTGCCGACGATGTCACTTTCGTTCTAGGATGTCGCCTTTGCATGTGTCCACCTCAAAATACGTTTGGCAGCTTCCTACAAGAAGTATGATAAAATAAACTGTCACAAACTGCAGGATTAAGAAAATAGACATGCATAAAATATGGCCACAAACTTAGGTGAACTATCATGCGTCACAACTGATGCCGAGCATACAGTGCAACAGAAAATTATTTCGAATGAAACTGTTTGATATCAACTGCAATTAGCCTTGTGCCACTCTCGAATTGGCACACTTTTTACATGCCCTCCCAAACTCTCGCTGCTGTACACTTATGGTTAACTAGCAAATTTATGAAAGCATGTAATATTACCATTAGGTATCATAAGTGGACATCCCACTTATACCGTACTGCCCAATAATATTATAATTACTTAACCACTAAATATGAATATAAAATTTGCTTAGCATGTCATTAGTACAATTTTATGTTGCTCTTATACTCCCAAAGTCCTTTTCATACACTTGCAACAAATGAGTGTTCTTATGATGACAGAAGTCTTCAAATAATTTCAGTAAAGCTAGGTTTGCTAGCAAAATAACTATATCGCACTTACAAGCTGGAAATGCCCGAAACATTTTTATATAATTGCATGCCAAGTTACCATAAGGGTCTGGCACAATAGTACACAAGTTATTTCACTAACATTCAGGTTTTTTCTTCCTAAAATGTAGTGGCATCAACACTGAAATAAAGCACCATGTGGTTTAGGCCTGACATTTGTCCTTCCTTGATCTGATGATTCCTCTTCATAAAGGAAAACTACGAGTTTAATCTGACTTGTGATTAGGGAGTGCAACTTCAAAGAGAGAACACTGTCTTCACTAGCAATGTGCCAATATGTGATTATTAGCAGATCTGTTCCTACAAAATCCATGAACCTGACGACAACACACCTTCTTCCGATGATGCGAGAGAATTCGAAGCAAATGCACTTTGAAGGGGCTCGAAGCAGTGGTGTGCACAAACTGTGCCACACTCTCCTCGGCTATTGTGTGCAACAGTGGGCTTCTGGTGCAGTCCAACCTTCCTGTAAAGGCACAAGCTTGTTAGCTGGAAAGTGTGACTTGCACCACAGCAAAACTAAGTGGTTCTGATGCTCTTGCACTGTGGTTTCATTAGACAGGTACGCAGAGAATATGAATGGCAGATGTTTAACATACTTTTCAAACTGTTTATCTGTCTGCTAAAGAAAGATACAAATAGGCTATTTAGAAAGCTACAAGTATGACCTGCAGGCCAAATTATGAAGCTTACACCTGGTCACCAAAGATGAGTGAGAATTCCCTGTTTCGTGTTAATTTATGGCTACTACAAAAATCTCTGTACTGCTTTGTGGCTGCTGTATAAGGCATACATAGCAGTACAGTGTTGCTTTTAAGAAGTCACTAAAACAGCTGCTTCACAAACAGAATTTAGTGCTTTAACTGTGTCAAGCAAGAACATATCAATGACACAGCGAAAGCAAACATCTGGAATTGCAAAGCAACACAGCATAGTTTCTGGAGCGTGACAATGTAACCACCCGAGATGATAAGGGTGGCTTTTAGCACAGCATGGAAGCTGCTGAGAATGAGTTCTGATGTGCAAGGTACTGTTGGCCAAAGATGTAAACGGACGACACCTTAGATGGTTGGAGCGGCTGTGGGTCCAGACCTACAACGCGAGTTAAAGGGGCAGTGAAACGTTTTCTGAAAATATTTAACAATATATGTATTCAACATCCTGGCCCTCCAATCTAGAACGTACATTTTGTTGCACCGTCTCGGTTGATTTAAAGCGATAAGAACACATTTTCGATTTCCCCAGAGCACATCCCTCTCGACTTGGCAGCTGACATCATATTAAGTAAGGACTGTTAACAGGCTAGTTTGTGATGTATAACTTCATAACAGCAGAAATATGAAAGACACGGACCAGGAAGACACGGGACAAAGTGCTAACTTCAACTCTGTCCCGTGTCTTTGTGTCATTCATATTTGCGCTGTTATACTTAAGAAGTTATGACATCATCTTAGTCACCACTATGGCCTCCAAGGTTGGTGCTCTCTTAAAGGCCATGGGAAAACAAACTGTGCTTGGGCCTTCCTTCTGCACGGCGGCACCACATGGGGTCCAACTATTTTCTTCCTTTGAAGTATGAAGTTTATTTTACCACACAAAAGTACAAAAGTTCTAGCTTTCCTATAAATCTATTATCGCAGATCAAACGAATGTCAGCGATACATTTACATTTTTAAATGTCCGAAGGATAACATCACTGAATAGTGCCTATGCTGGACTGTGGTGTTGCATGGTCATTTCGGGAGCTCAGGAATGCTAGGATTTCACACGGACATCAATAACTAAATGCACGCTAAATAGTGCACCGAAATATTTCAGAAACAGCATGTCAAATGTTTATTGAAGCAGCACAAATTTAAACCAGGCAGTTCCATATTCTTTTCACCACCCCTTTAAGTTTAACATGAGGGCAATGTTCGACTTGACTTAGGGCACTCTCAACCCGAGCGCGTGGAGCAAGGTAGCATCATGGCACTGTGGGCCTGCAGCCGCTCCGGCTGCCTAAGCCGTGGTCCGTTTGCTATTTTTGGACCGTAGTACATAATAGCAAGAGCATGTCAGCATTACTGTACTAGTGCTCTCAAGGTGCTCCTGATGATAAAACAGAGTGCAGCTCTCACCTGATAGTAAGTGTTTCAGGTAAGTCTCGAGCACAATTGCATTATCTTCAGGTGGATCCAGAAAACGAGAAAGGGGCACGACAGACTGCGTAAACAATAAAAGAAACAAAGAAAAAAAATAAGTTTCACAAATTTTATGTTACAGAACAGTTCGGAAACACCACTAAATTTGTAAAAGCTAACGTTAAAGGCCTATTGGAGCAAAATTTAAGTTAAACTAACAAGTGAGCAAAGAAATACTTTCCCTTAACGCAACTAAAAAAGTAGAGCTGTGTGAATAACAATATCCTGAGTGCGAAGCGAATTTAAATATTTATGTCCACATGCAAATCGAACCAAATAATTTTTGAATATTTTTGAATAACACCATATCTAATTATGGAGAAATGCACTCTTAAACATGGGCAAAAAAATGTATTGCATGACTAGTGTATTGCCACAGTGTCATTCTAATGACCCAAAGAACAGCCAAACAGAAATGAGCAACAGAAAGCCTAGGTAACTTAGCTGCACTATGCCAGTATTGACTTCGCCACAGTACACGGGTGTTAGGTTCGCGTAGTGTGAGTGTGTTAACTTCGTCGCAGTACGTGAGTGTTAGCTTCGCTGCAGTATGCAGGTGTTATGCAGCGAAGTGGACTACATGCAGGAATGGGTAACTTTTCATGAGATAGCGTATTTCTTCCCCTTAACTGCCAACTTCGAATACTGTTGAATAGTAAACGTTAAGTGTGAATCGAATCGAATAGCAAACTCTATTTGAAAATTATTCGAAATTTTGGATATTTGCACACATCTGTAAAAAAGCAATAGCTCACTAATCCATACTGCAATATTCCAGTCTGTCAGGCATGCATTTTTTGTTGAGCTGTGCGAATAACAAAATTTTGAGTGCAAGGCAAATTTGAATAGTAGTAATGCTTGATTGCAAATCGAGTCAAATATATTTATTAAATAATACCGTGTCAAATTATGGAGAAATATGCCGCTAAATATGAGCAAAAAGAAATTCATTAGTAGCGTACTTCCACACTGTCTTAAACAGAAAAAAAGAAAGGCAATCAAGTCCTGAAAAACAGCCCAACAGGGAAATAGGGTAACTTTGCTGCGTTGCACAGGTGTTACCTTTTAGCTTTGCCGCAATACACAAATGTTAAGGCACGTGCACGCTGGTGGAAAAACGCGAGCCTCTGAGGCTGCCGCGCGTCAGGATTTTCGTGCCGCGAGAGCTATCGGTCCGTGTGCAGCCGGGGAGGAGACCAATCAGAGCGTCCCCACCCGTGACGTATGCGCCCCATCGCGGAGTCATGCGGACCCGCCCGGAGGCTCGTTTCGTACCCGTACGGTGGCTCGCTTGCCTCTCGCGCTCGTTCGCCTGAAGGAGGCGGGATTTCATGGGGCTGCCGCTGCGGTTCGCCATGAGCAGTGTGGCCATGTCGCCGCCGAAGCGTTTCTCCGCCAGTGTGCACGGGCCTTTATGCGGCAAAGTGTACTACATGTGGGAATGGGCCACTTGTTGTGAGGCAGCATATATTTTGCCCCTTACTTCCCAACCTTGAATAGTTAAAATGTTAAAGGCTAAGTGCGAATCAAACAGCAAACACTATTTGAAAATTATTCAAAATGTGGGACATTCACACACCCCTACTTTCTTGTTTTATTGCTACTTCATGATCCTTGGCGTCTTTAGCTCCTTCATCAACCTTGAAGTTTCTGCCTTGCAGTATGGTGCTGGTAAGCTGCCAGTTATGACTTGGCAGTGCCTAAAGTTTAATGAAAGCCAACACGATTAACGCTATGCAGTTGACAATGCTATACCTGATCTGGCCTCAAGCGAGTCATGGCCATTGCCTCCGGGTTCTCGGCGAAGAAGAGCTTGCGGAAGTGAGGGTCACAGGCTCCCTGGAGGGGCACCAGTACCCACGAGGCGAAGACAGCATCTCCGTAGGACTCGCCAACATATTCCTCCAGAAGTTGTAGATAACTGCTCGGAGTGACACGAAATAATGCCTCATTTATCACTGCATTATAAAGAACTCGTCATGCAACTGCATGCACCAGCACAGCCAGTCTAACTGGCACATAAGAATTTTATAGAGATGATGTTGCATAATAAAAGAATGGTTCACACTGGGCTTCTGAAAACTGCAAAGCTTTTTCCGTTGCTTAAATGCACAGAATAAAAGTTTCAGAATTTTCACCCTTGTCACAGGGTGCTGTTTTGTTTTAGTAATCATATTGTTGCAACACAACAGATGTGCAAATATGATTGAATGACAAGAAAGACAAAGAAATGGATGCTGGCTTTTCGCGTGAGCGACTTTCCACCTTGGTTTCTGGCATGCCTGTTCTTGCAAATGCAGTAAAACCTTGTTGATATGTCTACATTTGCTACCCTTTCCTGGCTCTTACATTCCAATTACACTAATTCTGGCAGTCATGTGTATTAGCTTCTTTTTTCTTAAGTTTCCTTTCCCAAAATCGGTGATGTTACCTGTTACATGTTTCCACTAAAAATGGTCACAGAGGTTGCTGTGTGGTGCCACCTTCACAAGGAACAAGCAGGACTTCCTGCCCTGCCCACCGGCGCTCAGCCAGGTGGTTGACCATTGCTTGGGAAGCCAGCTGCCTTTTACCTGTACTGTGTATCTATTTTCACACCACCTGACCAATAAACAAAGTTATTGTTATAGTGGGAATTTTGTCATGTTGCCTTCTTTTTCATACAGTCTTCCAAAATAAAGAGCATGTTACGGTCTTCCATGGTCCCCTAAAAATGCTGCAGCATGAATCTGTTGCACACTGCATACAGCCCCTTATCTCTGTTTCTCCATGCAATATTGGTCGATACGCATGTCATGTGACGTAACAATATCTTTTATACGACCATGGATTAGCATTTTGTCTGCTAGAACAGTTGCAGCATGTTCCATATGTGGTGTTCCAGATAAATTGTTAATCTAGACAAAATGAGCAAGACCTCTTAACCAGTGACACTCGCCAAACATTTGTCGCATGCCATAACAATGCTATAATTTCTACACCTCAATTAAAAACAACAAGTAATTCCCCTTCATTTTCCTTTCACACAGTTACGTATGAGGCCCCCTACTGATTGGATGATTTTCCTTCTTTGATTTGAACTCTTACACGACACGTAAAAGAAGAAGCCTCACAAATCTGAGAATGACGGAAGTCCAGGCCAGTCTTTTAAATCTAGGTGACACTGCTTGCGGCACAGCAACGTTGTCTGCTCAAGCAGATGAAGCAGCAGCAGCATGGCACCCTGTACCTCCATGTCTAGAAACAGCTCAGGACCTGGCAAAATTGGCACGGACAGCATTAGTGCCAAGGTACTAAGACAATACACTGCATGAACAAGATACCAAGCATGACAGAACAGACAATAAGTGTTAAAGCAAGGCCACAGGATGAATGATCCCACCACAACTTGGCAACAGAGAATTTGGATGTGTGCCAACAGTGCACAATCAAATAAACAGACGAGGGATCCATACAGTTCCTGTCTGGGCAGTTGTCCAATTCTCCTGCTAAGCAAAAAAGGTAGGTGTGGCTTTTTAAACATTTTGCAATTGCACAAAAATGAAAGAAATATAGGAGAAAAGTCGCACCAGCCAATGAGAAGCACTATATGGTGGAGGAGGGGACCGCCCTAGCACATGCGCTCCTGGACTATTAGCTTCTCAAAACTAACCTTTGGAAAAGTGGCAAGGGTGGCTATTTCTGCAAGAGTGAAGCCATTTTGATGCACAACAAAATATGTGCAAAAAATCTAGCTTTAAAGCAATGCAAAATAGCGGAAATGTGGCAGCTGCCACCCCTGCAGCATGCTCTGGGAATTGGAAGAAAGCCTGCCTGTTGTCGGGAATTTTGTGGCTCCCATAGAATTTTAAGAGAATACTTTGTACTAAGGGTGTGCAAATATTGATTTCGAACAATTTTTGAATAGCGTTTGCTATTCGATTTGCAATTAACTTTCACTATTTGAAGTTAATCATTAAGGGAAAAATATGCTATGTCTCATGACAGGTGGCGTATTCCCGCATGTAGTACGCTTCGCCACATAACACTTGTGTAATGCGGCGAAACTAACAATCTTGCACGGCGGCGGAGCTAACACTTATGTACTGCGGCGTAGCCAACGCTCATGAAATGCAGCAAAGCTACAAGTTATACTGTGGCAAAGTAAACACTCGCATATTGCCGTGAAGCTAATACCCAGGTACAGCAACAAAGTTAACACTCGCGGACTGCAGTAAAGCTTACATTCGTGTACTGCAGGAAAGCAACACTCTTGTAGTGCAGTGAAGTTAGGTCAGTTTTCTGTTGCACAGTTCACTGTAGGACTGTTCTTCAGGACTTTGGAATGATACTGTGGGAGTACACTAGTCATGCATTAAACCACTTTGCCAATGTTTAGAGCACATATGTCCATAATTTCACATAGTATTATTCAAAAAGATACTTAAAAATTATTTGAAAAATACTCCATTTGATTTGCACTTGATGGACATAAATATTCAAGTTCACTTCGCAACTCAAAATTCTGCTCTTCACACAGCACTACTTTATACCATGAGTCCTCAAGCAACCTAGTTACAAGGAACTCGGCTCATGCTCCAAGGAGTTCCAAGGAACCCAGACATCCATCCCCCCACTCCAGGCAATGCCATTTCCCAGCCATCTGTGCCACATTTGTGTGGTGGCGAGTCCAAAAAAGCAAGTATATAAAAAATTTATTTCAACACAGTGCACATGCACTTGAAGTACACAACAGAGGTCCAGTTTTTCTGCACCAACAAATTGATGCATCGCTCTGCCACACTGAGGGTCCAGCGTTGGGTCAGCTACTAGAATGCAACGTGCGTACTCTTTCTTCACACTTGGGTACGTAATAAAGGGCATTCAGATTGTGCACCTTGTCCACCGCCTTAGCCACATAGCAAACACAGAACCAAGAAAAATACATCAGTAGGTCACAGGACCTTGAAGAGGGGCGAACAAAAGATCTAAATAGTGCAAAATAAGGAGCAGATTGATGATACCCAAAATTGACTTTTTGGCCCTATTTAACTCTTCTAAAAGATGTGCACTCCCCAATAAGAATGTCAAGGTGACAGGCTGACATTGCTGATAAAGGTTCTTACCAGCCAAAAACACTGACGATAGACGGGTGTAATGAACTAGTGGTGGGAATAACCGCATGAACCGATGCCTTGTACACAGCAGGTGGGCAACCCAGCGCAGGCAAGTGAGGACGTGGCCATGGTCGTACTTTCTGCAAAGGGAACATGCAATACACTAATCGTAATATCATCTCCAGAACAGTAATGTATGAATGCCAATTACAACTTCTGAGAAAAAAAGAAACACTACCAGCTCTCCAATTCTGTTCTCTCTCTTCAATACAACAATTCATAAAATTCATTACTTTCAGAAGTATGAACAGGTGGGCCAATTGACATAACTTTTGGTGCAATGGCAATATGTATAATGAATGAATTAGATAAAAGAAAGCAGGGACATCACTCTTTTCATGACCAGTGGCTTTGCACATCCCCCAAAAATAGGGAGACATGGATCAGTCACCCATTTATCATGTTGCATGAAGACAAACTTCAGTTTTTAACTGGATTACAATGCTTCCTAGGAACATATATTTGTTAATAATTATTTAGTGCATTTTTGATAAAAGCTTGATTCAGGGTGAATGCTTGCATTGTCTCCATTTGAATTACTCTATGCAATGCCCTAAGTTGAAACCCATCCTGCCAGGTTAAAATAAAGGCTATTCAACTTCACCTACCTTGTTGTTTCCTCCAGAACACAGAGCTGGTGCAAAGGCAGATAGATCCAGTCGTATGAATACGGCAGCTTTGTCCTCAATGTTAACGACACTGCTGTGCTGTAAGGAGAGAGAGAGTAAGTGCAAGATGTCTAAAATATACCAATCTACAAGCTAAATATTTCAAGACATAACATTTAACTAAGAAACTAATGTTAACTACGCACAATATGCATCTATTTCCTTGTAAAATGAGCATGCACATAGAGCACTATAAAATGAATGATTGCTAAAAGTGTACAAAAAAGAAATAGAAAGAAAGAAAGGAGAGAGAGAGAGAGAGAGAGGAAAAAAGCTGTACACCCTCCGGCCCTATACAGGCATGCAGGCTTGGGAACACACCTCTTGATATAATGCAAGAAAATGCATATGAGGTTCATTTATTATACATTTCATTTGCTTCTCCTTAAGGATGTGATGGCATTACAAAATTAGGAGCCAATCCACTCTGTGGAGATGGATGATCAGTTGCTGTGGCGGAATGCCTGAAACTTTCTACCGTCCCACACAGTTCTTCCACAGCCCTCTGCAATCAGGCCACAGATTTTATTTATGGACAAAACACACTCTTCAGAGGGTTTGATGCTTTGTACACCACACAGTTTTGCATAGCTTCCAGGATTGGTTTTGGTTCTTGAGGACGACGGACTTGTGTTAACGTCAGTTAACCGCACACTAGTGCAACACCCTACAAGTCAGCATGTTAAGCCGTTATCTGCTGCCTTTTTCTTTCTCTCTTCTCTCTGATTTTTCTGTTCTCCTTTCCCAATTCCCCAGTGCAGTGTAGCCAACCGGACACTCTCTGGTTAACCTCCCTGCCTTTCTGTTTCCTTCACAAGTGAGAAAACAGTGCTTACGTTCACCCGCCGCTCTACTTTCTTCAAGCTGCAGGCAATTACAGCAATTAGTCATTTCTTAGCACTTCCATTCTCTGGGCTTGTTGGTAAACTGAATCCGAGAGCATACTGAGCGCTAGCAGACATAGACAAGAGAAGGGCGACACTGCAATGCGCTAGCGCATTGCAGTATCGTCCTTCTCTTGTCCTTGTCTCCTAGTGCTCAATATGCTCTCAGATTTAGTTGCTTCTCCCTCATTGGCTGGACTGCAGTAGTGGTCACTCCTGACTTAACATCATGAGAAAGCCCTTCGGCAACAGAAACTTGCACAGAGGCAGGATAGCCGGCCGAAGTTAGCCTTTCAACTTGCTCTTGAAAGCTGTCGCTAACCGTGTGCTCCTGACTTGTATGGTGTTACTGTTCTCACAATTCAAATGGAAACAAGCAGTTTCCGAAAGTCTAGTTTAATGACAGTGAAAAATGAAGCCAACCAATTTTCCAAGTCCCAAGAAAAGGGTACCAACCTTTCAGTGGGTTGCCTTATGCTTCTCTCAAGTATTCTCAAGTAGACAGCTTTGATATCTGACAGCGCAGTGCCGTCCATTTTGGCACTGGCAGTGACAGGCACGGAGCACCCTGTGATGCTTTCCATCTGTGTTGTTAAAATGTCCTCTGTCGACAGTGTTCTTGAGTGGCTGGTTTGCGAGCTAGGAGAAGACAAAAACATGTATGTGAAGCCACCTACACCAGAACTGCAGTGTCTGTACTGAAATACTTCACAAATGCTTCACAACAGTGCTGAAAATGCGAAAGCCACAAAAGCACTTTATGCTGTCTTTAGTATCAGACCCATTCACAGCATGATTTGATTATATAGGACTTTGTAGAAGTAGGAAGAATATGCTTCTTTCTGTCTCTCATACTGGGGACACTGCTAAGCACTTTTTGATTCGCAATGTTCTTTCCAGGTGAGACCAAACCATTGTTACCCTCTCTCCTTCTCTTACGACTAAAAAATGGTGAGGAAACAATTCCAGGGCATTACATCATTCTGCTCCTGGTCATGTTCATAGTAGTAGGAGCATTACAATTAAGGACATGCTAGAACAGACTATTTTAAATAGCATGATTTCATTCCAGAATATTGTCAGCGTCCTCACCAAGTAAACTTTGGGGAAAAAACCCCCTCCTGAAGAACTCTCAGATACTGGCTTTGAAAGCCTGGGGCACACGTGCACAGAAGGGTCAGCCACACTTCGTGGTAAAGTGCAGCGTCATCCTCATCCAAAGTCTGAAATAAAGGAAAAAAAGTCTGAATGTATGCCTAGAATGAATGATACATAGAAAGTTATGAATCGCACAGGTGCTCAAAAAAGAAGTGATGAAGTTTTCTGATACAAACCAACACAAAAGCTTTAAGCGACGTCACTGTAGAGAGCTGTGGGTCCACTGTTACCATTCAACATATATTTATTTTTTGTAGTGCACTCAACAGAAGTGTTTTTGAATTCAACACTAAAATCCACACATCAGCATACATAAATGCCAATGCCATGTCCGGGAATCAATCCTGTGACGTCTTGAACAGAAGCAAAGTGCTATATCTGCTTTGGTGTCAGAGTGGGTACTTGACATCAGACTGCTGCGGGACAGTATTTGTGATACTGTACTCAGCTAATGTATTGACCGCTACATAGTATCATCGATGAACAGATGGCTAAAAATGATGGAGAACAAGGAATGTCACTGAAGCCAACATTTCGAGAAGCGGACTTGTCTTCGTCAGGTCAGGCCGTTCTGACGAAGACAAGTCCACTTGTCGAAACATAGGCTCCACCGACCTGTTCTCCATCGTTTTTAACGATCTGTTCATCAAATTCAAGCCTCCATTTTCCCCTGAGCTCCTCTACATAGTAGCATGCATCATAATAAAGTTATGAGTGAACCTTCACAACTCATAAGCACGTGTATAATTCCGAGCCTCTGCCTCACAATTTCTACCATTAATTTACCAAAAACGTTGAAATATTCATTATCCTTTGTGCATCCATCATGGTGCATATCCATTGTCTGCAAAGGCTTGTTAACGCACAAGGTTCTCATACATTAACGTAGCTGCCCATAACTGCAAAGCAGTGGACTTCGAGGCCATTATCGAGGACATCTTAGCCGCTATTCAAACAGCTTACCACCTAAGGAGTACTTGTATAAGAAAATTTATGGACCTAATAAATAAACACAAACAAACCACTGCTTACCCATTGTAGCTTTGCAGCCTATGTGTGCATACACTGACAGGCTATGGACCTAATAACTAATACATACTCATGGCTTCCTCAACATAGCTTTCCAAGCAGCATGACACACGCATACTAATCACCAACAGGCAAGGCTGGCTGCCATTCCATGTCCAACTTACCTCGGATGCTGCAAGACGTCCCAACTCAAACAAAAGGTTGTACTCTGGCCGGCAAAGCCATCGTTGACTGCAACTTGGAGTCCAGTATTTAGCATAAGAACAGAGCTGTTCCAGGTATATTTTCACATTGGCATTGGAAAGAAGGCTGGCCTTTGCCTGCAAAGGGGTAAAAGGGCATTTTTAGACTAATAATAAACAAAATTAAAGGGTATAATAACTTGCAATAAGCACCTGCATACTGCTTACATTAAAAGATTGCTTCTACAATTGATACTGGAAAAGAAATCCTGCAGATTTCATGCATTGTGGGAATTGATGTCGTGTGAAGCAGCCAGTGAGGAAATTTCATATTCCTAGTTGCTTGGAATTCAGCTAAGTATTATAAGGAGGATCAATGTTTTTGTACAATATTTAATGGTTGCATGCTTAATGTGCATTTGCAGACATGTTGACAGTAAGTACTGTGGCCATAAAAAGGTAGCGCATGGTATGCCGTAACCTTGCCAGGGGGGCAATGCTTAGGCACTGTAGAAAAATAGGGAAAATGGAATAAAAGAGCAAGAGACAAGAAAGTGGAAAGAGATTGCAGTGCTGTTCATGTCAAAGGAATCTCAAATGCCAATGTATATACCACAAGGGTCAGAGGCAACAACAGGAATAAGAACCGTGGTATGGTTGTCAAGCTTTTGACGCTGCCTATACTTACAGCACAGCAAACCATACTTACTGCAGAAAGTTCTTCACACTTGCCCCCTTCTGATCTGGCAGCCATTGTGCGAAGCAGCCTGGCCATAGAAGCCAAGAGTTCAAACGAAGCCATGTCCCAGCCCTCACATGGAAGGGGCTCCTCAGAAGCAATGCATGGAAGGCACTGGCTGGAGCTGGAATCAGATGTCTCTTTCTTCCTCTCACTTTCTGCCAGGAGTGAGGAGCAAGTCCTGCAATGCAGCGCATGTCACAAAGCATGGCAATGTGTGTTGCAACTTTGTGACCCTATGGCAACACTGTGGCAGCGCTACACTTCAACTTGTACAGATTATTCCACAATTTAAAGGGAATGCCTGCATGCAAGGCGTATCCAGATTTTGCTGTCTCACGAGAGCGCAGTCACCTAGACTTGCACCAGGTAACTTGTGGTTGGTAGTTCTGGCTCATTTCAACAAACAGACTCCATTTACTCGCTTACATGCCATTAGGGTGCCAGCAACATGAAATGCACATATTTTAGTGTTCCCTATCATGCTGCACCATACTGTACATAAACCACAATGCTGTCCTGTGCTTCGTAATCTAAGCAGAGTGTTGGAAATGTGCTGAATTTTACATTAAAGAGAAGTACAAATACGTGACACATATTAGACTGCTGGCCAATATGTGCTTTTATTTTGCATGGAGGTAAACTTCATAACATCCACAGGAACCCAATTCCTGTCCTGATGCCTTTCCCGGAATGATTCCTCACTGAACATTAACAGGCTTAACAAGTCCTAATGCTGCACAGAACACGTCCTTGTTAAGAAACATACAGAACAAGACAGCAGTAATTACTCGTCAGTTGCTTTCTGGTTTTTCTCGTCTCACCAGTGCCATTGACAAAGGAGATCGTTATACAAAGAATAGCAACCAAATGAAGCATACCTGAGCTGTGAAGTCACCAATGTGGCAAGCTGAGACTTGAGAACCAGTTTTATGGCACCCACTATATTTGTGTCTGGTATTTCGCCGAGTTTGCACATCAAGGACAGGCAGTGCATCAGGGCTGCCACAATATATACTCCCATCTGGTGAAGAAAATAAATTAATTAACGAATGATAACCAAGTAGTCAGAGCATATGGTCTTAATGAAAGCTCTGAAGGACGCAATGACCAAACACATAACTTTTTTAATGGTGTTTTTGGACATCGTGTGGACACTTGACCATCTCAAAACTCCCCAGGAGGCTTCCCCCACGTGACTCTAACACCTGGAAACGGGCTTCTTTGGATGGTGCCTACAACGCTGAGGTCAGTACGGTTGTGCAAGCACGTTTGCGCTGGTGTCACATGATGGCTTCCCACTCGGACACAAGAGGAGCTAGTTTTGTCCTCTTTGGCTTAAGATGGTGTCATATACTTGACAGGGAGCTCCATGGGATAGTTCCACAGATGTTTTCCACTCTCTCAAATGCACCTTCCCTCATTAGAATTCACCCAAAAATGACATACGAGTGTGCTTTTGGGAAAGGCAAGCATTACTCACTTACAGGGAAATTCCGTCGATTTCGCAGCCTATTTATCGGCATACTATGCTGACTGTATAATTAGGCTAGCTGGTGTGCTACATAAAAGATACAACAAATGTCCTTGCTTTCACTTGTGCTGCTGTGTGCTGTGTCCTTTGTTCCTTGAGTGCAAGACACCACACAACTTGATGCTTTCAATGTTAACATAGTTGGTCACATGTGCAATGCAGCACAAATGAAAGACGGAAAAAAACCCAATGTGAGCGCTGCCTATCAACTCAAGATAATGCCGTGCTTTCTTTGTCCTTTGTCTGGCCGCACTGCACGTTTAGCCTACCATGTTTGTGCACCCACTCGCCCAACTCGCACCATCTTGGCCAACTTATCACGTTAATTCAGTGCTCTCATTGGTGATGTTGATGATTTGAAAAATATGTACCATTCTCCATGGACAGCACCTGTGGGCTTAAACTTGATGCAGCGTGCTCTTATATCGTCACCACAATGCATCATAAAACACTCTTAGGCAGGTACAATTAACGGCTTGCTAGTAAAATACGATTTGCTATGCCATATTTACTCACGTAATTTGCGCACTTTTTTTCGCGATTTTAGAGCTCCGAAAAGGAGGTGGGCAAATTACGCAAAGATTTCGCGAACACATTTGAAATAACGTGTAATATAATGCAACGAGCACGGTAACTCTTTTGGATACGATCTCACGTAACAATGCAAAACGCTGGTGTAAGAGAATACGGCTGCTCCAGGGACACTTTTCGCAGTCCCTTCGCATTGAGAGCGCAGCATGTAGAAGTGCTTAAGAGGCGCCCGCTGATGGCTGCCGAGATAGCGTGCGCGCCAGTGCTATCTCGGCAGCCGGGCAGCATGCTTGCAGCATGCTGCCCAGCTGCAGCATGCTGCCCATCCATAGGCAAATGGTGGTGGTGTATCGCCAGGCACAGGGCATTTTTATGTCATCTGGTTGACTGCCTCTCCCGAATGTAAATAACACAACGGTTTGTCTGAATTGTTGTCCATTCATCCTGTAATACAGCATAAACACACAGAGACACGAGGAGGGAAGTATGTCACAGAGCTCATGTTATCCATTCTTTCTTGTGTCTTCACATGTTTGGGTAGCATTACATGTCTTTTCTTGTCTTTTCGTCCACTTTAATTCCTTTCTACTTTCTCCACAATTAAAATACCACAAGTAACTTCCCCTATGCTTTCCTAGGCTTCATTGTCTGTTTGCTCATTAAGTTGTTTCTAACAAATAAAGAACGAGCCCTTGACCATATTCCATAGCTTGGGCCTCGTTGCGGCAGACTTGGTGCCTTAGGTAGCATGCGAGGGCTTATTGGGCAGCAGCCATCTCATCTAAGTTCACGTTCTACGTGACACCTCCTGGCAAGAAAGTGCGTTCCACGCACGCCGCCTTGGCTATGAGTGGCGCAGCCTAACACTCCCAGGATAATATGTACATAAATACACAATAATGTGGCCGGGGGGACGGCCGCCTTCGTAGCTCAGTTGGTAGAGCATCGGACGCGACATCCGAAGGTCGTGGGTTCGGTTCCCACCGAAGGCAAGGTTTGTCTTTTCATCCACTTTAATTCCTTTCTACTTTCTCCACAATTAAAATACCACAAGTAACTTCCCCTATGCTTTCCTAGGCTTCATTGTCTGTTTGCTCATTAAGTTGTTTCTAACAAATAAAGAACGAGCCCTTGACCCCTTCCCTTTCGTTATGATTATCTCAGGAGTGTCCTCATTGCAAGAGTCTTGCACAGTGACCGAGACATACCTGAACTGAATGAAGATCAGTTGCCCTAGCTAGAAGTGTCAGCCAACGATTGGAAATAATGTTCAGCACCGGACTCAGGCCAGCCAGGCAAGACTTTGCAGTGTCCGCAGGCAACAGGGCCAAGCAGTGAAGCAGGTGGGCACCATACTCGAGGTCAAACGGAACTCCGTCCAAGTCAAGGACCGAGAACAATTGCAACCTCCTTGCCACCACGGAATACAGGTCTCTAGAAGGAAGGGGTCAGTAAATCTAAATTCCCAAACTGGAATTCATCATCACCGTAAGCTTGAGTCCTCTGCAGTAAGAATCCCTGTCCACGTGATCTACAATAACTACAACCTGTCTCATGTCAGCCGAGTCCATTCCTACGTTCACAGACTTCCTTATTATGCCACATTATCTCAATGAGTGCCTATGCTCATCCACTGCATTTCACTAAGAAAGCTTGAACAAAATATTAAAATATCCATAAAAAGCAGTCACATTAAGCAGTTCCTTTATTTAATTAAAGGGCAATCCACAAATGGACGTTGTTAGAAATGCCAATGATGATATATTTCGTTCTCTTCCCTGTCATAACATAGACAATCGCTAGGAATATAATTCGTATTTATTCTTTAGAGCATACTTTTGTGTACCTTACATATTTTTTTGCATGTAATTTATTTCTTGGAGCTTCACTTGGTTGGGTAGAGGATTCTTGAGGCTAAACTAGCACCAGTGAAAGTTTTAAGGTAATCCTGACATTTTGGGACCAATTTGGCTTCTTTTCAGGATCTGATAATGAAGCAGTAAAAAAAGGCACACTTTTTTCATTTTGCTGCTAGCTTCTTTTCAATGCGCTGCAAAGGCCATGTACAGCACCTTTACTGCTGAAGAAATACAGGGACAAAATAAAGAAGCATAAGACGACACTAGTGGTAACTTAGTTTTGTGCCCGTCTTTTCTTAGCTACGTAAACATGTAGTATCATCATCATCAACCTATTAAGTCCACTGCAGGACGAAGGCCTCTCTCAACGATATCCAATTTGCTCTATGCTGAGCGAGTTGGTTCCTGTGAACTCTTGAACACTCCATCTAACCTTTTGTCTGCCTCTGTTAAGTTTTCCTTCTCTTGGTATCCATTCCATCGCTCCTACTGTCCATCTGTTATCTGTCCTCCACATGAGGTGCCCTGCCCAGGTCCATTTTCTTCTTTATTAATATCGGCTACTCCTATCTGTTCTCTGATCCACTCCGCTCGTTTTTTACCTCTTAGCGTTACACCCATAATTTTTCTCTCCATTGAATGCTGCATGCTCCTTTGACATCTGTTTGTTGCAAAACATTGGAGCATATTATTTACTCTTCTCTCATTAAGTACCTTCAAAACAATAGATTTTTCATTCCGACCCAACATGGATTTCATGCTGGGTTGTCTTGTACCACTCAACTTACTGAATTCTTACATGAGTTGCACTCGAGTTTAGCAATAGCACTCAGATAGACGCTGTTTTTATTGATTTCAGAAAGGCGTTTGACGTGGTCCCGCATAGCTTACTTTTATATAAACTCTCATTTCTTGGTCTTCCCGATTCGCTTTATGGTTGGCTTAAAGACTATTTGTTCGAACGGCAGCAAAAAGTGGTACTGAATGGTGCGGCGTCACAAACGACTGAGGGTCGGTGCTTGGGCCACTGCTGTTCCTCATTTTTATCAATGATCTCAGTGACAGTCTCATTTCAAATGTCAGACTATATGCAGATGACTGCGTTGTATATCATCCAGCGCGATGTGCTGAGGCTGCGAGTGTTTTGCAGTATGATCTCGAAAAAATTTGCTCTTGGTGTGACAAATGGAAAATGAATTTGAACATAGCAAAATGCTACCATGTACAATTTACTAACAAAAAGAACAAGGTGTCTAGTTCGTATTTTCTAAACAATGTATTAGTGCAGTGTGTTAATGAGGTGAAATACCTGGGTGTCACCTGAACTGCGACATTGGACTGGACATCGCATATTGACAAGACATGTGCGAAAGCATGTCGCTTATTACACTTTTTTCAAAGAAATTTCAAGTGCGCGCCCAGAGCCTTAAAGGAAACGTTGTACCTGACTAATATTAGGCCCATATTGGAATACGCATGTGCGGCGTGGGACCCTTTCACAAATGTTCTTGAAGATAAGTTGGAATGCGTTCAGCAAAGAGCTGCAAGATTCGTCACGGGAAAGTACGATTACAAAATTCGAAGTTCACAAATAAGAGAAGAATTAGCGTGGAAGTTACTTTCCACACGCAGAAAGATGATCAGGCTAAAGCTTTTGTACAATATTTACAGTGGTAACACGGGGATCGACACAAACATATATATAAAACAGCCTCATTATCATTCTAAGAGACGGGACAATTCAAGAAAAATAAGGCCCTACCAATGTCGTATTAAGGTTCTTAAGTTTTCATTTTTCCCTCGAACAATTGAAGAATGGAATCTGCTTCCCGATGATATAGTATGTGCACCAAACTTTTCTTCTGCCATAGAGAACTTCCTATGAATCCATTTTAAATATTACAAGAAACGTCGGTACAATTGATGGTCTTGCGCATTTTTTTAATATTTTTATTACTGTACTGTCTCTTTTACTGTGATGTCTCTATGTACCAGTGTATAGCTTTGATCTTGATGATTTGTGACATTTCTTTACAATATTATGTGTAATTAATTCCCTACGATAATGCCCAACCTGGGTGCTGTAGGTATATGTAATAAATAAATAAATAAATAAATAAATTTAATCTCTAGATTTTTTGTTAACCTCCATGTTTCTGCACCATACGTTAGTACTGGGAGAATGCAGTGATTAATCGCTTTAGTGACAGTGGCAAGTTTCAGTGGCAACATGTAGTATAGAAAATGCCAACAAGCCCAAACTGAAATTCTTCTGAAGCAAAAGGAATGGTTCTGAACAAGGTATGCTCACTTTCCCAAACTGAAATTCTTCTGGAGCAAAAGGAATGGTTCTGAACAAGATATGCTCACTTTGCTTTTCTTTCAGTTATGTATATTATACGCAAATGAACCACTATATGTGGTGCCAAGATGTATGCACCCCACTCCCTTGCCTTTCTTCCTACACAGTGCCCTGTGGTGATGTAAGTAAAGCTAAACAAAAACAAGTCATTGCACCTCCCTTTTATTGAAACTATTTAACTGCTATAAAAGAAGATGCCCAATGGCTTTCCGACAGATCGAAAGTCACTAAAAACGCAATATAAATGCTCACACGCAGAATTCTCCAGCCAAACCATATGCAAGAAGGATGCGCCAAGTCCGAAGTGCTTCCAGGGCCAGGTTGAGGCAGTCTGTGGTCGGCAATTGGCTGGCACTGCATGCGTAAAAAATGAAGCGTTGCAGTTCCACCCGAGAAACTGTGGTATTCAGGCCACATGAAAGCTCTGCCTACATTTAATGAAGGCTGTAAGTGCTGAGGGTCTGTGAGAAGCTAAACTGAATTGTGCAGTGCCGAGTGTATTGAATGCCAGCCACTAAAATGTCTTGACACAGAAATTCCTAGCTTAAATCACTGAATGTTATCCTGTATGTGTACCACAGCAAACTAGTGAAACTGAAGTACTGAAACTGAAGTGTTTTATAATACTGTTGTTGTACCTTAAAGGAGCGTGATAACTCTTACAGGTGAAGAAATCAATAAAAACACAGAAAACAACAGCCTTGGCTAATGGAAGCCAATCCTTTTGTAGACAGTAAAAACAGAAAGTGATTGCAAGATAGGAGATAAATCGTGGCTGCCATGCATCATTCTTTATTTAACATGCGCCCCAGTGGTTGCTGAAGGAATTGTAAACACAATGTAAGTATGATGCTCTTGCTGTGCAGCAGTACTATGTCCACTGTGTCATCCCCACAGAACATGTGTACCGATATGTCCAGCGTGATCTCATACTGTCTCCAAGCATACAACACAGCAGTGGCTGCTTATTTCTCAACGTCACACAGCCTATGCCAATGTGGCGGTTGCTGTCAGTGACCTGACCCTATCGGCAGCAATTTCTAACGGAATTACAAGTTAAAGAGCTTGCTTGGAACCCAGAGTTTTGTGTGGGTAACCATATTAAGGCTTCAACTTTTATTTACAACAAACTGAGGTCTGTAGGGTGGCCTCGTCGTGTATCCTTTAAGAGTGACAAGCCACAAGCTAATGACAAGAAGTCAGTTTTAGTATCAATGAAAGCAAAAGACACCCACCTTGGCTCTAACGCCAAGTAGGCCCCCAAACACTGTCCAAGCCGGTGCCTCTGAATCTGTGAGTACATTGGAAAAGGAATAACATTGGTTCAAATAAGGTCCATCATATGATGTTTATGACTCTGGCCTAAGATTTAAATCAAAGTGAAACTAATTAAGGCATGCAGCTGCTAAATCGCAAGACTCATAATCTACTCTATGAGTTCCATTTTCTACTTAGCACGACCCAAAACCACCTGTTGCATGTTTGAAGGTGATGCACAAAAGCAAGCTCATGGCAGACACCATGTTCACGGGAGGCCTATTCAGGATTCAGGTCACATATTGCCTTGTCATTCAGACAATGGCATATGATAAAGTATAATAATTACAGTCAAACCCACTCATAACAATCCCAGATATAAGAATCTATCCGTTATAACGACCATGTTTCGGTGCACTTACCATTTTCCTGTGCCAACCATTGAAACTGCATCCAGATATAACAAATATTTTTCGAAGCATCCTACTTTTATAATGAACATTTCAGACATGATCACATTGAATATATGGTGCATACGAAAAAAGATCTGAATGGGCCTTTAAAGCACAAGAGCTGTGCATGCTCATGCATCACTTGCCTTGATGTTACCTTTAATATTTTAATAATGTGGAGTTAAGAAAGACTGCAGGGCTTGTCTTCGAGGTACTATATATTTTCCTGTTTTTCTGCCCATAGAAACCTTTCCCTGTCGGCATACAGCTGCAGATTTACTCTATTGCTACGTGTTACTCACATCATAAGCTTTGGGTGTGCAATTATGCGACATAGCTATCAGCATGCAAGAAACTTTCCTTTGGACATTAGCTCGATAATAAAAGCGGCAATCACTATCTGTATTTAGTTCGGAACAGATATGATACACACAGGCCACAGGCAAGCACATAAAGAATCAACGTGAACTCATTTCAAAGGTGAGCTGCTTAGAGACAGCAATGTTCTGGTGGTTTCACTATGACACTGGATTTAACGGATCAGATGGGAGGCTGGTATCATTGCCAGTAATGTGGTTTCGATTTCGTGCTCGATGCTTATGTGCAGTCAATTTTCAGGCTCATTTTGTCAGAAAAAACATGCGCTTTAAATGTGAGTAAACATAGAAAATTCTACATAGGCTAGCTGCCTGTGTGTCATAGCATGCAGAAGAAACCATAATTAGACATTACAAGCCAATTTGTTGCCACTGCCGATCAAGCATTGCTACTGCAGCTCTCAATCCTTATGCAGTCTGAGTCGGCATGAACGCGACACCGCTTAGTGCACAATGGGCTGATAGTTACTAAGCTGCTATTGAGAGATTGCGGCTTGTCGACATTTTGTATGAGGAGCTGCTGATATCGAACTGTGATGATATTCAACCATTCAGACACCGAACTCACCATTTGAAGCAACACAGCCATGGGCACCCACAGCCTGCTGTGGCTGATGAGTAGCAAAAGAAGCCATTATGGCGAGTGGAGATTTTAAAGATACGTGGGAGATTTTTTTTTTCTGTCCTTACTGTGACTATTCACTTCTCTAGAAGTGACAGATATGATTTGTTGCAAATGCAGTTTGGTCCCCTCGTAAATGCCTGACTTTTCACTGGAGGGGTTGTTAGCACTTTATAATAAAACTGGGCGAAGAAAAATTACTTGCTTGCTAATTTGCACGTCTCGAAGGGCAAGTCCTTATACAACTGATATAACGACCACATTTCACGGCACCTTCGAGTTCATTATAAATGGGCTTGACTGCATATGAAGGTTATCATAGTAAACTGACTTATTACTACCTGATTTCATATTTGCTCTTTACTAAATTAAACTTTTTATTGGCTGAGCTGCTCTTCGTAGGTTGTTGAAAGTGAAACTGGTGACGTGACGTACAATGTGGCCAACAACCAAATGGTCTTGAACGAAAAACATTTTTTTATGCTCTAAACTTTAAGATAAATACATACAAATAGAAAAAAGTTCTGCTTGGTAGTGTATCGTTCTGGAAACAAAGGAAAAAGGAATGTTGCTGTTAAGGTCTCTCTTTAATGTGGGCATTAGCTAAATGTGCCTGTATTGTGTGACTACTGATAGATGCCAATTCAAGTACAAACATCCCTAACATTTTAGAAATCAATCTCTGGGGCATAACACCGGATAAATTTATTCAGGAGTTGGTATAGTTTCTTATGATCATACTGTGCTTCTTTCTTTCTTTCTTTTTTTTTTTTCAAATTCGGATATGTTGATAAATTTAACATTAAGTGTTCTACACCAACAAAATGACACAATTGTATTGTTACACTACTGCCAGCCATAATATTACAGCAGAATCTCCAATAACTTGAGATCTCTTCATTCAAATTGATGGATAATTTTAACAGCATGGGTGAACTTGACAAAGATGTATGTATATGAAGAGGAAAACACTCCCATAAATTTAAACTCTAAAAACACTCAACAGTTATTTCAAATGAGATTTCTCGTGTCTACAGTGACCCTGAGCTTATGGGAAAGAAAAGTTGTATCACATTGCTTCTTGCGCCAATATGCCTCCAAAACCTTGAGATATCACAACTGCCTCTGCTAGGCAGTCCTGAGAAAGGGGTTCTCTCTACTTTCATCTCTGTTTCATTCAAACAAATTTATGCTCTCCTTGTAGTTCCAATTAACTAGATACCACTTCACTGTTGCACTTGGAGGTCACAAAGCCTCACCAGCACATCTGCCAGTTCTTTTCCTGCTGCGGCAATCGTTCGAACCAACTCAAGGGCCGGCCACATTGGGTTGCCGTATGCTTCTGCCACCTTGCCCTTGATGATGGCTGTAATGGAAGCAAGTACTTCAGACATGGGTGCAGTTACTCGTAATGTGCAAGCAAAAGCAAGACTCAATTTACAGTGACAAAGGCAACAGACACAATTATATCATGATGGCCAGTGCACAAAAAAATATATATATATATAAGTGGAGATGACACAGGCACTGTCTAGCAACTCAAGAGTTTAACAGGAAAACACAAGATATTTAAGCAGAAAGGAAGGCAGTTATCAGTCGGATTTCAACCCCCGTGAAAAAAATTACAGAAAAGCCAAGAAAAGCTTATCTGGCACAATACCTTACAATCACAAATGGCTCATGAAAGACAACAGTCAATGCTAATGCAAAATGGCTCTAGCAACTGTCTTCACTTTTCGTAATTCCATAAGCTTCAGCGATTTCAGTGATGAGACACAAGGCCAGTGCAACCATGAAATCGATGAAGCTTGCAGAATAAGACCCAGGTAGTATGGCAGAGTGTGCGGCGTTAGTTACTTTCAACTAGTACAGTGGAACCCCGTTCATACGTTTTTCAGCGGACCGGGGGTAAAAATCGTAACAGCCGGGAAACGGGTGAGGAAAGCTCCGAAAATGAATGAGAACAGGGCCGCCTTGATTTCAAACAATTTATTTCAGCAAGGTGAGCAATCAAGGTTGCCGATCGATAATTCGGACAGCCGTGCGGTACCGGCAGTGCCCCCATAGACGAATTTATGTGTTAAACGACCGATATTTTGGACGGTTTCTAGCTCTAAATTCGATAATTCGGACTCCGGTGCCCTGATGAGAGAAAGTATGGACTCGGAGATCGCAATCAAAACTGTGATCATTGAGGCTTAGTTCCAGCGTGACGCGCCAATTTTGGAGGCAAGTCGCCCCGTCACTGCGATCACCGCATCCTGTTCTGGCACCCCGCGCGTGGTTTGTGATTGCGAGTACGGCTGGTCGGCTGGTCGCGTCGGGTACGCGATCGCTCGATATTCTAGTTCACTATAGATAGCGCTTTCACGTTCCGTCTTCAGTGCTTGTTTACCGTATTTACCCGGATAATTTGCGTCCTCGCATAATTTGCGCACCCCTGATATTTAGCCAGCTTTACAAAAAAAAAAATTCCTCGCATATTTTGCGCTCGCCGTCCGGCCCAAACCAGCTCGCCGGCGCGCGCACGGACAGACTTTGGACGGCCGCGCGGCCGCGCCCCTCGCTGCACAGGTGAGCGCAGTCATACGCAAAAGGGGCTGCGAGTGCGATGTTCCTTTTTCCGATTCTTTCCTCCGGAAGCCCCCGGAGCCCAAAGTACGGTCGCTAGAATAAAAGCATGTGAGTGGGGGCGACGAAAACGGCTGAAGCAGAGATCAAACGAGCCCGGCCAATCTCCGTCGCTCGGAGGCGATAACATTACCCCTATCGGATCGCCTGCCGTCGAAGCGGGGAGGAAACGCCCCGCCCGTCTTTAACGAGCATGAAAAGACGCAAAGACGGGAGGGGAGGGGGGGGAGTAGTGTCGCTCGGCTGCCGAGCGATCGCATGGCTGCCGAGATAGCACTGGCGCTCGCACTATCTCGGCAGCCATCAGGGGGCGGCGATTCCTGCAAGCGTGACCAAGACTGTCAAAAGTCAAATCAAAATAGCGATGCCCGCGCGGGTACGGCGTGCCAGGTTGCGACGCATCATGCGGGAACAGGCCCACAGTTGCAGCGTAACAGCGGGGTTCGCAATACATGGGATCCTATGGGGGCTATGCCGGGACCGATGAAAAACAACGTAACAGCCAGTAAAACGCACCAGTGAGGAACGTAACAGCGGAGTTCCACTGTATAACACATAGATGCATTGTGAACAAGAGGAAGAAGAACTAAGGGGCCCATTTCGTTGTTGGACACAACCTGTTGAGATCAAATAAAGCAAAAGACAGCACAGGGGATGCTTTTTGCAGTTTTCCATTGAATTTAGTACAGTAAAACCTCATTATAACGAAGTCGACGGGGAGTGGTAATTACTTCGTTATAACCATTAGTTCGTTATAACCAATATCAATTTAACCTATAGGAATTTCAAAGGGAATGGCGATTGCTTTGTTATATCCGATAGTTCGTTATATCTGGTTTTGTTATAACGAGGTTCTACTGTACTTATAAGACACTCAATGATTCGTTATGACAGAGATGTGGGTGTATTGCTGCAGGCCCACTATCACTGAATTAGCATAATGAAAGTGGATGAGACAAGACAAAGAGCTTACTTCCAAAATATAGCTGTTAATAAAAAAGAAACTTATAGTATATAGCCACCTGTCCAATGCATTTCCATGGAATCACTGTTTTAAGAGCAGTCAAAGAGGGGCATGTGTGAACAAGTGCAATGATGGATATAAATGTGGATGAACGAACAACTTGCCACCGGAGGGAAATGAGTCTGCAGAAATTGCAGTTTTAGTACCATTACATGAAGCACACTTGCATCCTTCCTAAATTTGCAACGCTCTATTCCGCAAGTATGACTTTTTACCAACTAGCCCAACACTTCACTGTACTGAAACACACTAGCATTGTTGCAGCGCCTGGTACATCAAAGTAGCGGAGAATGTTTTTGATCATGCACGCTACTTGCTACACCATTTCCCATGTGGATGACACAAGTGTTCAGCATGGGCAATAATTTGTCACGTCCAGATTACACATATCCATGTTCGATCGTACATTCAAACTTTTAACAAGGATTTCAACATAAGGTCTGAAGACAGCAGCCCTTACCAGGAGAGCTCCAGTGCTCTGGCAAGAATTCAGCAAAAACTAGGTTCATCAAGTGGGGATGGTTTAGCACCTGTAGAACAATAAGGAATATAAGTGCTGACATATCTGCCTGCATGCTTGAAATAGGCACAGAAGGGTTTGCTGCAAGAGTAACACAATTTATAGCTACAATGAGCATATTTGCTCCCATAACATCAGTACTGGCTGACTGTTGGCTAATGGCTATTCATTCTTACAATATAACAAAACAATGCATATGCACTGCTACACCTATGCCTTGGTACATTAAAATGCTTTGCACACTATGATGATTCCCCCCAAAATAATTCACAGCAATTTTTTTTCTTGCTTTATGACTATTTCTAGTAGCCTTCAAATACATTTCTTTGCCCTTGAAACATGATTATAGTTGTGAGAATGCTGTCCTAGCATCAATTCTACATCTCTACCAATTGCAAGTTGGCCATTTCGTTGAAATTTGAAATCCAAAGTTGGGGGAATCGAATATTCACATACCCTTAATCAAAATCGAAACGTACACCACCAGATAGTTTGTTATTATTTTTTTTATTTGGCTTGTGATACTTTGGGGAGCCGATCTACATTCGAGCCGAGCAACAATCATGTAAATATGGAATGTATTGCAATATCGTTGTTTTTCCTGCCAGTAGTACCAGTGGAAGAGAAAAACGCAGCATGAGAAATTTCAGGAATCACCTTCGTCGCGGCTTCTGTGGAGTGCCTTGCCATCCTGGCCAAGACGAGCAAGGCAGAAGCCACACCACTGGCTCCTGGCCGGAACGTCTTCAGGACATAATACAGTCGCTGCAAGATGTCCATTCGCACAAGTGCCTGCCACCAAAAACAGACAGCATCACCCTATGAGTGCCCAGGTGTCAATAGTACGCAAGGCTTTTAGCACTGACTTCTTGTTTCACCTCGTCTCATATCACTGTTTGATAATAAACACATTTTCCTGCATATTAGCGGTGCTAATGACTCAAGAAATAAAGCTTCAAGGAGATAATGTGCTGACCACACACAAACATTGCTTTCCTATGTGGCTGCATAGCAGAGTGATATATGCTGATAACTGCATGCATTTTTATCAGTTCAATCTCTATATAACGAAGGAGGTAAAAGTAGCGATCCTCTTCATTGTATTGAAGCTTTGTTAAATTGAAATTCACACTTTTGAAAGTGAAATTCTTTTTTTCCAAACCTTAGATGCCAAACAATTCATTTTTACATGGAAATGACACAAGAATGTACGAGTAATAGAGCTGTACAAAAAAAACCTAACTCCAATTACATTCACAAAAAGTTTCACATTGAACCAAAGATTCAGCAACTATGTCTTGACAGCGTGTAATCACAGCGCACGCCACAGCGGCCATACATCACATGGAAAGTAACATAATGATAATAAAAATTTCTAGGGTTTTACATCCTAAAACCACGAATGATTCGATTTGATTGGTTTTTGGGGTTTTATATCCCAAAACCACAATATGATTATGAGAGGCACTGTATTGGAGGGCTCCGGAAATTTCAACCACCTGGGCTTCTGTAACGTACACAGGCATTGCACAGCGCACATGCCTCCACGTTTCACCTCCATTTAAATACAGTCACAGTGGCTGGGACTTGATCCCGTGACCTCCGGATCAGCAGCCGAGCGCCATAGCCTCTAAACCACCATGGCTGGGCTCGGAAAATAACGTCGAGTGCACCGTGGTAACAAGTGATAAGCAAGGCTGTTGCGCTCATTCTGCCAGTGCGGCTTCAATGCCTTGGGTGTCTTTCAGATCGAGGGCTGTGCTGACATTATGCTCACCGAACTGCTAACTACAGTGTTTTATGGACATCACGTCGTAAAAATCAAATACTTACATCAAGAATTTTATAACACTGAAGTTCGTTATATTGAGGTTTAACTGTACAATGTCAATAACACTAATTACTTGTGCCCTAGTGAACAACGACTGGGAAGAAGGAACTTGTGAGTGTCATACTCTGAAGCTGTGCTCAAAATTTCCTGGCGGCGAGGGGAGTTAAGTGGGGTTCAAGACATCTGGACATTCCCGCCTGAATCTGTCGATGAATATGGGCCTCATTTAAGGTGTAAATATGATCATAAAACTATTACTGCAAGCTTAATAGCCTCACATGGAAGAAATACGATGCATTAATCACAGTGAAACAGCAAGTCAGGTAAATAAGAGCCACACAAAAAAAAAAATAATAAGAAAGTTCCCAATAATTTCTAAAGAGAATTCACACATTAGCTATTATTTTCATGATAGTTGAGTGGTCAAGAGTTAGGAATTTCCTTTCAGTTATAATTTGCCTGACAGCAACCAGAAAAAAATGTAGCTAAGGTGGTAATACTGGAATTTTAACTATAACTCATTAGAACGAAACAGAAGCCAGGCAAGCCAAAATTTATGTGCACTGTGGCGTACACCTTCGTTTCATAAGTGCAGAATTATAAACGTAGTGGCATAACCTCTATCACATAAGCAAATGAAGTATAAAATACAAAAAATTCAACAGATGTATGAGTGTTCCTTTTTTGCCATTATACTAGCAAAATGACTGGGTTTCTCAGATGGTCGTACATGCGCTCTGTCTGTAATATGATGTGACTCCCCAGCTGACATGCACAAGATGCCCTTAAAAAAAGATGAATATCTGTTGAAATGGGCGGTTCGAACTTAGCAGTCCATAATGCCATTTTTGTGACTGCTCTTGTCACTTTAGTGATGATAGGGGCCCCAGTAAAACATGCCTACTTTACCTGAACAAGGTCTATCTGTGACAAATCCACATCCGAGATTTCGCTCAAGTTCTCGAGTTCCGTCGGAGGCCTCAGAAAAAACGTGCGATGACCGTGACGCCAGAGGAATGCTCGATTGAACAATGCCTGCGAATAATGAATCACATGTAGCAGCAGTAATACATCCCGGGCCAACCTGAGATCGGCCACCAACCACGCTGGTGTAGTGCCACCGAAGAGCCTATGACCGATGCGTTGACAAATCATTTTCAGACTGCGTGGCCAGTAATTACCTTTTCCTTCTCTTTTTCCATCACAACATTCACGGGCTACCTAGCAATGAATGACTAGGGCAGGCAACTGTAAACAAATGGCTGTAATTAACTAGTTTCCTTGTAGAATTCAAGCTTCTAGACACCTGGTGTTGGCTTGCAGCAAGCCTAGACACAAATATAGACCTCTGAGGACACAGAGACAATGAGCATTTTGGTGCGCTAAAGATAAAAGGAGAACAAAAATAGAAAATAACAAGAAAAGGAATAAAATGCTCTAACATCTTGCATCATCTCAATTCATTCTAATGAATAATTTGCCTGCTTACTAGGAGATATGTACCCATGGTTGTTTGATCATTTGTTCACTGCATCCAAGCTCGTTTTGACCAGTTCTTAACGCAGTATACAACACTGCCCCATTCATTTGCTTTGTTAACGAGAATGCTCCACATCCGTCCAGCTGGACACACCTGTTCTGGCTGGGAGACCAACAGTGCTCGAAGCACTGCCAAGGCAGCATCCACTGTAGCTCGGTCATCGAGTGCAGACCTTACAAGGGGCGCAAGTCCGGACTGGAGAAGCTGCGCCAGCAAGTCACCTCCTTCCAACCTTCCCACATAATGACCAAGCCAGTGCTGGAAATAAAAATCAGTAGTTCTTGCTGTATGCATGGTTTGTGACTCTGCCAATTATTGGAGGATTGCACTGGCTTAAAGTGCACTACTGTGCTGACGCAGGATGTACGACAAACACTGCGCAAAAGAAAGGCAATGTAATAAGGTCATGGCGAAGCCAAACAGCGAGTCATGACTAGTCTGACTAGCAAGAACTCTAATTGGTTAGTTGTTCACTTTAAAGAAAGCAAAAAAAAGGAAATCTATGGATGGTGTAAAAGAGCTTTTTTCTAGCTCTAAACTGGTAGTTGGAGGACACTACTAAAATACATCCAAAATAAAAAGGCCTCCTTGACATTTATGAAAAAAAAAAAAGACAAACATTGAGTGTAATCTCCCAAGTTCCATAAGATACGTACATGTAGCTAACGTAAAAGAAGCCAGTTCTTTTAAAATAATTTCTAGAAGAAAGAGCAGTCCTGTGTGAAGTAAACAAAGTGCACTACATGAAGGAGCTTGTCATGGGAAATAGCACATTTTGTCCGTTAATTACAAACCTTGAAAAGTTCGAATAGTAAATGTTCGGTGTGAATAAAAAAAATAGCAAATGCTATTTGAAAACTATTAGAAAATTTGGACATTCGCACACCCCCACTTTTTCTTACTGATTCGGCCAGTTAAAGTAGAAATAAGGCAACAGAAAAGAATGCTGCTGTTCAATGAACATATTATTGGTCAGAAGCCTTTATGTGGTCACATAACAAATAGACAAATGTGGAAAAAAATGCAGAATTAAATTTAATGAGAGATGCAATACATAGCAAACACTGAATGATTGACAAGGCTTGTGAACACAGTAAGAAAGACTTTTCTTTTTTGGACATGACTACTGACTGGGCATGCTTATGCAGGAATTGCACTTATGCTTTTCTGTCTGGTTGGCAGTGCATGAACTGCCATATAATACTCAGGATGTGGCCACACTGAATGGAAGCTTAAAAAACTTTTCTTGAAATGAATAACACACAAAACCAATACAAAGATATTTACCTTGGTGAGGATGCGCTCCAGCAGTTGCAGAGCTAGCAGCCTCTGAGAGCGCACTTGGCTTCTCAGGAACCGTAGAATTTCTGCTGTGCTGTAGCCAGCCATCTGAAGATTATTGGGAGAGATTATTACCATTTACGTGGTGGGGCAAAAGCTAAAGTTTAAAATGTACACCTTATTTTACATGCTTATTTTATGTTAGAGCCTTCGAAATGTGGCTGTTGTCAGTTCTCAATGCCTGCTTCTCCATCCACCAATGCCTCCTCACTCATATAAAGAAGAATTCAGGCATGACAAGCAAGAAAGCAACAACTACAATAATAATCGTTATAATACTAGTGACTTTTACTGGAACAACATTGTAGACCTTCTGTGTGATGCACACTGAATATAGTGTGAACGAAGACAATAATCCATAACAGTGAAAAGGACGCTGAAGAGCTTTTAAATTTTTTAATTTGATGAAAATTCGGAATCTGTGACCTTGTATAAGATGCCTGTGATGGTTTTTTTCACAATATTTAATTAACAACAGCTATATGAGTGCCCAAACTTGGTACAAGGGATGCAGGTAAGGAGGATGACAGAAAGTGGAAAGCAGAGAACTGACATCATATTGAGGGCGAGCAAGGTAGCCGCATTGGAGCATTGGTTTGCAGTGTTCGTTTGTGGCATTGGTTGGCGCGCGTACACTAGCCCAGCCAAGACACAGTCAGGTGCTGCAAGGCAGCCACGATGACGTCATGCAGCTCTTCAACCAATCATAGGCAGTGACGAGTTGCTGCCCAAGACGCGCACCATGCGTTTTTGCCAATATAGAGTCATTTACTCAAGTTTATGCCAATTTTTGACGTGATTTTCGAGTTCATCGTACGAAAAAGATAAAATAGCACTGTACCCTCAATTTTCTTAAAATGTGCTCCAGTGTCCCTTGAATAGCCCAGATTAGAGTCAGGTAGAACTGAAGCCTGCAGTGAAGTCCCTCCATGGCCTCATAAACACCACTCACTTTTCCCCTTTAAGGCTGCAGATAGTTCATACCTCAAACTATGCATGTCACCAAAATAAAGTAATAAGTGCAAAAATAAAATCATGCATGGAAAAATTTTTTCTTATCTATTATCATGGAACAAGAGACACTCACTTATTCAATGAAATAAAACACGAGTCATTAGGCACGAGCAAGTATTTGAATTTTCGAGTAATTTTCAGATAGCGTTTGCCACTCGATTTGATTCACACTCAATTTTTACTATTTGAACTACTGGCCTTTACTGACTGTGGGCCGAGTCGCGGCCCCATCTCTCCCACAATATACATATTTGCATATCTGCAAGTATTCCATGTTGACATGTTTGTGATGGATTTTGTGCTGTGTACAAGCGCCAGGAAAACTGCAGTGCCTTCTTCATCGGCGAGTTTTGACGGGACATCGCCACTTTGTACTTTGCTCATTACATTGCAGTATTTCACAACCTCAACTCCACGAGTAAAGACATGCAATAACAAGTGTGGTGTCATGACAATTACGTGGCTAGATGACTCAAGAGCCATGGCAAGCGAAAGAGAACGATGACAATGCGGCCACACATCGCTATCGTGTTGAACTCTTAAGACTAAGCATAAAGGTCCTACAACTTTTTTTTGTGTTCTTGTGTACTCTCCCTGCAGGCACTAAACAAAAGGTGGGGAGAAAAAAAAAACTCAAGGCAGGGCACCCCTAGCACTTGGGGCCCCCAACAACTGGAGTTTTATTTTTGGATAGCTATATACAACAGGTTTTGGATACCTATATACAATAGGCTTTGCCTATATACAACAGTCTTGGGCTCTTTTGTACTGTCCCTGGTGGGAGACGAGCGAACCCAGCTGCTCAGTCATTGGGTGCCCCTCACAGCCATTCACGGCGCTGGAAAAGTTTGTCTTAACATAGAGGTACCTGTAAGGGGGTTCATCATTTCTTTTTTTTTTCTGATGGGCATATCTGAGAATTCATCTTGACCAAGTTCGTTTCAATGGGAGCCTGGCATACTTTTTCTTGCCTATGTTTGTTGTACACTTCTTCGTCCCTACCACTGAGAAGAATCAAAAGCAGCAGACGTCCAGTAGGTCAAAGGTGTCAAACACAATTCCATTTTGAAAAGGTTGCGTGAAGTCAATGTTTGCTTCTGTGATTGCCTGGTGGGGTAACACTGACCCAAGTGGTCCATCTGACTTTGTACCAACTGCTGTTATTTTTAAAGTTGTATTCTACTATAGTAGCAGGTATTAGCAGACATCCCTATACAGCCAACGTGTGGCAATACTAGCTGACGTTTAACAATACTGAGTTCACAGTGACCAATGTTAGCAACAATTTCATCCACATCAATCGACATTACCCATAATTTAGCCAACATTAGTGAGCGCCGGTAATCAGTGTATATTCTCTTATACGAAGACTCGCAAGCATGATGACCATGGACGCATGTGCTCTACGACTTTCCATAACAGAGTACTCTAATCAAGACACTGCAATAACTGGGAGTGCAGCCGTAGCCTAAAATATCAATACTTTTCACATAAAAAAACCCCACCTTCTACTATACAAATTGTAAAGAGAATAACGTTCACCAAATACCATTATTGTGCAGAAAATCCTACACTGGTCACACTGGAATATGCATAGCCTCGGAGGACACAAACATTCATTGTGTGAAAAAAAGCCATTTTGCCTTGCCTCCCATTGCTAGGAATGTGGGTGCGTACCCTTCTTTCATGACACAATTGTTATTTCCAACCACAAAAAATTGGCAAGAAAAGTTATTAAGGCACTCCACATTCAAAGGAAAGGTGATAAGTGAGTCAGCCTCCTGTCGACATCACTTAGTGATGCTGAATTCTTGTATTTAAATAACACGTGTAAGATACAACAACAGGATTTGTATATACTACCCATGTTGATCCCGGACCAGGACGAATTTTTTCAGCAACTAAGAACCTTTCATTTATGAGGAATCCGTACAGGTATGTTTTTAGCTTTGCGCTACGAACAGGTGGATCCTTATTTTCCCTTTCATCGACTGTTCGGCGATGTTCAGCATCATCTATACATACATGTATGTTTTCCTCACAAAAAATTTTGTTGCGAGTCAGTGCCTGTCCAGTGTATTTCTTCCTTCATTGTCCACATCCTGTGAGCACCGCACCAACCAACGATGTAAAATATCCCACCAGCACTGTTATGCGAGCTGTCCACTGAGAGAATTATCTTCTGCCATTTACTCCAACGTACATTCACATAAAAGAGAAAACAGCAATTCAAACAGGACTAGGAACAACACAGGACAATATGCTTTTTTTTTTAGTATTCCCTGTTCCAATGCCCTTTGTTTCCCAGTCATGTACAACCAACTAGGTCACCAATGCATGCTAGTCCTCTGACATTTCATACTGAGACTGACCTCTGGATTATCACCATGGTGATGCAGGCCCCTGTGAACGGGCACCTCTTGGTCAGGAGGCACCAGCTCCCCTTCAAAGTCAAACCTCCCGACACATGGCGCCGCCGCATCCTGCACAAAAGAATGATTACACGTAAAACGAGAGAGAGATGAAAAACAGTAGCATTATACATTATTTCATTACACTTCATATAACCTTCGTTTACTGAGACAAATCTTATTATGGTACAGCAGTCAATATAACACCGACCAAATAATAGCTGCATAATTTAGGCAGCAATTCCACTTTAGGTATTTCTGTGCGCCGAGATTCTCCAGTTCTATGAAAGAATGAAAGGAGGGCAATGGAACAATAGCTTGTTTCCTTGTTAAACACAACTTCGGCTGGTTGTGTTAAACAAAACCAGCCAAGAAAGGCATAGGGGAGATAACTTGTGGTTTATAACAGTACTGTAGTAATTATGACATAAAAAGAATCGAAGTGGCTGAAAAAAACACCTTGCCATAGCAAAAGATCAAAGCTACAATACTCAGCTAATGTGTCCAATGCTTTACGAATAGAGCACGTTCCAACGTCCACATTATTGGGTACTTCGGTGTGTGCAACACTGGGAGTATTAGCCTGCTCCACTTGCAGTCATAGTAATGAGGGAACACTCATTTTTTTCTGTTGGTTCATCAGGTCTTTTTTTGTCTGATGGGTGCATGAGGTTCTACTGTCCTATGGCCACAGGAAAAAAATTATCATATTTTAGCACCAATTTCGTGTTAATTTTATGCCCCCCAGTCAGCTGCAAGCCCTTCTTGATATGTACAACTAATGCGCTTAGGCAAGCACAATTCCTAGTTTCTTCAGTTGGCATTCCTAAATATGTATTCATAAACTATTTTTAAAAGAATTGTACTTAGAGAAGCGGCTATTTGATTCAAGGAAATAATCAAAGAGTGTGTTTACTCGCATAATAAACGTACTTTTTTCCCTAAAAAAAAATGGAAGTGAATTTCGGGGGTGTGTTTATTACATGGGGCAAATTTTGCAAAACCTTTTTCAGGATGAGCAAGACATTTGAATGTGCAAAGACAACCATGCTGTGACCCTTGCCACCATTGTTTGTAGAGCCACACAAGCAATGAAGCCATTCTTAAAAAACGCAGAAAAACATCGCAGTTTCGCCACAAGGGCAAAACAATGAATGCGACAGCAATGCATGATATAAAATGTTATACGAAGTGAGGCTGGCAGCTAACTCTTTTGGATACAATCTTAGGTAACTCTCCAAAACGCTGGTGTAAGAGAATATGGCTGCTCCAGGGACACTTTTCGCAATCTCTTTGCACTGAGAGCACAGCATGTAGAAGGGTTTACGAGCCGCCTGCTGATGGCTGCTGAGATAGCACGCATGCCAGTAATGACGACTGTGCGAAGTCTACGGTTGCTGCTCGAACGAAAAGACCCCCCCCTTGCTTCTTTTTATGCTCGTTAAAGACAGGCGGCGTGTTTCTTCTCCACTGTTCTCCATGTGATAACATCACCTGAGCGGGACACCTGCCGTCAAGGGAGGTGTCTCGATCGGGTGATGTTATCACATGCGCCCTCCGAGCGACAGAGATGGACGGGGCTCGCTTGCTCTCTGCTTCAGCCATGTTCGTCGCCCGCACTTGCATGCTTTTACCCACAGGTATAATGCAGGGGGCCGTTATCAATTTGGACATCATATGGGACATGACGGTGATGGCAAAAGCCCGTCGGGACTGTCTATATAATTGCTATCAAAATAAAATAAAAAGAACTATGGTGTCTATACTATGTGACTTGGCACTCGTCGTGACAGCATTTATGGTGGCTGTGTTCTGTTCCAACGCAATGGTTTTTGCTTGTCTTGCCCCCAGGGCCACGAAACTGGAAGACTGGTGGCTCTGCCAAACAATCTACAGCGAAAAAACATCCATTGTGAACGAGCAGCATGGGGTGGTATCCACTGCACATAGAGCTTTTATAGTTTCTATGTCGCTGCAGATACCGTAACAATGCCACAATGCACGTGATGAGCAGGCCTCGCCGTGCCAGCTTAGTTTGGCTAACTTGTGGCCCCCAGAGGTCACTATGTTGCCAGTGCAATCTCGGAGGTCACGTCCAGCAGCATCAATGTTTGGTAGCTTTCACAGGTGGCCGTAATGCACTAATGGATATTTCCCACCATCACACATAAAACAGCCTACCATCACATTATTGCCTAGTAGCACATGTTAAGCATAACGCCTGAGAGTGCCACGATGCAATCTCTGAGGCCATGCCCCAACCATGCTTAGGCTTAGCTGTGCAAGCATGTGTAGCACACCGCAGTGAGAAAGAGGTGGTGTGGGGGAACTGCAATAGCACAGAGCAATGCAGCAGTACGAGCAAAGGGTGTTTTCACTGCTCGTGCACAGGTACGCACGGCAACGTGTGGCAGTTTTATCCGGACGTGGGAGCTTTGAATTACCGTGCCAAACACTTCTCAAACACTGTACAAAGCATGTCAATAAAAAAAGAAAACAAAAAGCACTAAAGCGAGGAAGCTCCACATGGGTATTTGCGGGACTGCAGGCATTCAAGGTTGGGGGTGCATTTATTAACAGGAGAAAAAAAAAAAAAATCCAAGATTGGATGACTAAGTTTTGGGGTGCGTTCATTATGCGTTGTGTTAATCAAGCAAGTAAATATGGTATCGCATTATTTGACTCCAAAATTTAAATTTTGAGTATTCATGTACTCTTATGTCCTTGCACTAGTTCAGAAAGACAACAGATGAGTTAGGAAATGAAACCTGTGCAACTGTGCTCAGTGCAAACTCTCGTTTATCTACAATGAAAGTTCAATATATAATGAATAACAATATAATAAATTATTGCTTATAACAATGAAAATGAACAGTATTGCCACTAAAGCAGCATTACAAATATATGTTTGTAAGAAATGATCTAATCCTGCCAAGCTATGTTTGTGTCAGATAGACTTTGTTATAAGGTTTTACTATAACTTGCTTTGCACCCTACACGCTCAGCTGCAACACAAAACACTCAGACTAGTTCAGGGAGCACAGCCTAAGAGCCAAGGCCAGATCACCTTGGCTTCTGGAGCCTTGACAGGTGGAAGCATGGTCATCCACTGGAGCTTGTCTTTTTCAATATCATCCATGTGAATCCATTTCTTGGCTGCCTCTGATGGCTTGATTGGCAGCTCCTCTTCATCTGCAGGCAATGCCAAACCATAACGTGAATGTGAACCATAATGTGAATGTAGCTAGAATTCTGACAACACACTTTTGCCAACTCTGATACATGACAACGTATAGGTGCCTCTCTGGTTCTGTACACGTGTAATGGTCAAGTTACTCGAAAAACAAAACCACTCCAAACAAGCTTACACAAGGTATATTTCTTTTAGCTGCACATGCAGGATCATGCAGATGAGTGTAATGCAGGGTAGAGGCTATGACGTATGGCGCTACACTTGGCTGACCGAACTGCAGCCAATCAGGGCAAACTAGGTGTCTTTAGCATTGTCTTCTTCAAAAAGTACCTGACTTCACAGTTCACCCATACTTCGTCTAAATTCACATCCACTGGATGCGCATATGTCCTTGCCTGAATACAGAAAATGATGACCTTCACCTCCCGGCCACCAACTTCACCAAACTTCAGCCACATACACCCCGAATGAGTAATGCACAAATACAACTTCACCTTGAGACAGGGACTCCGGAACGTTCTTGGGAGTTGGGGGGCAAGTATTGTTGTCCTTGTATGTTGTGTTTATTATTTATTTGATCTCAATATCTGTCAATTCTAATTTATTAAAATTATGTGATATTATATAATGTTAATTAGTAGAATTAATGACATCAATTAATGTTTTAATCAATTTTAACTGTATCAAATCTTACATATTTGCATCCTCGCTTATTTCACATTGGTATACAGTTCAAAAATGGTTGGAAAATTCGGAAGTGCTGAAAACTTGCGCAGACCATGCACTCCACATGGTTCTGTGGTCTAGTGCTGCGAAAAGCACTGGACCACATGGAGGGGTCGCCCCCCTGACATTTTTCCAGAGGGGGCAGGGCCCTCCCACACTTTCCAACCATTTACACTAAAACCAAATTTCAGACAATTTTCAAGGCGGTTGTTGTGTGGTCAGGAGGGCGACCCCTCCCACCCTGCTCCCCTTGTTCCGGAGTCCCTGCCGTGAGAAGGCCTAAACGGCATTCATGTGTAAGAATTTCTATCTTGTTGTCAAACATGGCACCGTCTTTTGTGACACACAGTTGCGCCAGCACTTTGCTGTGGTCCTCTTTTCAAAACTACGCTGTCATCACCACATATGCACCTCTACGACACCATCAGTCGTAGACAAAACGGCACCACGCTTTTTGCCCCACCCGTCTCCTTCTCCAATGTCTGCTAGTAGCTCTTGTTTAAAAATTTTGGTGGCCATTATAATTAACTACAGGAATTCCATGAGGAAAAGGACAGTAGTAAGGAGACTGCAATATTACAGTCAGCTGCATTCACTTAGAAACAACATGAATACTCAGAACACATGCTGTCTCAGCTGGCAAAGTGGCTCTGTACTAATTTCAGCTTAGTACTTATTCATTTGTTTGTTTCAGCATCTGAAAAACATCTTTGCTGTGAGGCTTCCATAGCCAAAAAGCTGAGCCAGGAAGTTTAGAAAATGCAGAAGACACACGAAGTAATGGCGACTGAAAATACCGTCCAAAGTGACAGACAGGCAGATTAGAAAATTCGGACACAATTTTACGGAGTCGGCCAACAGAAGCTACACTGGAGAACACTCGAAGCAGGCTTAAAACAGGGTGACCATGGTGAGTGTGATTTTTTGGGTCAATGGACAGTACTGAGCATGTAATCAAAGCTCACTTATTTCTGGTGCTTGGGCAACAGCTGTTTCGGAGTTGTCAATGGTTGAACCAGTAGGCACGTTGATACTGTGTTCACTGGCTGCTGTCACACTTGGCATGGAGAAACCCAGCTTGGAACTTTCTGTTTTGAGACCTAAAGGGAATAATCTAGTATGACAGCCCGCATAAGCAAAGTGAAAACCTTTAGCTGATCTAATGATGAACAAAAAGACACTGACACACTCACATAAGCAAACACTGGTACTAAAAGCACACACTGTGCAATGATCAGTGTGGGCACCAAAGCCTTGCAAAGCAACAGCACTTCAACACTATTAGTCTAAATGATATTATGTGTTTCGATACAAACCACTACCTGCAATTGTTAAATTTTCACACTGAATGCTTCACTTCCAGCAAAACATTACTTAGTCAACAACCATTTATACAAAGGATGTTTACAAAACCAGCTGTATTCTCAATTATCTGTTGCATTTCAAAAATGCACAGTGTATTTAAAAACATTTTCTTCTGCAATGCAAATAGTGTTCCTTACATAGGATATAGGTTGCCACAATTGCATTGATTGCAATCATAAATTCTACTAAGGAGCCTGCCATCACATACCTGGGGCCTGTGGCTTTGTACTAGATGGGACACCATTGTGCACGTCAACTTTTGAGTCTGGGATGAAACTGGTGGAAGACCCCTTTAAACTCTCCCTTGTTAAGTTGCTCGAGGCAGCAGGGTTCCGTCGAGACCGCAGGAATGCCACCATAGCTGGGTCTAAGTGATGGGGAGAAATGTTCAAGACATGAACCCAACTCCTTTTGCTAAAAAGCCTACATGTTAAACTACGGAAGAGAAACAAAATGGCACTTCTATAAATTTCTGTTATGCATTAAATTTTGATTATGCATGTTACAACAAAGGGCTATGAAGGGATGGGAGATTGGCCCTGGCTTGGGCCAATGTACTGTTGTCAATGTGACACAATGCAGTGGCCAGGCGACAGTGAATGGGATCGATGGCGATGGTGAACCCAGGCCAGGACGAATTTTTCAACAACTAAGAAGCTTTCACTTCTGAGAAATCCAAAGAAGTTTCCTTGTAGCATCGTGCTACAAAATGGGTGGATGCCAACTTTCTCTTTTATGGATGTAGTATATGTATGAAATTGTTATTAAATACAGCATAAATGAGGCTGTATGCAATAAAAATGCACCAATTGCAATTGCAACAGTCTCACTGCAAGCTAAAGAGATACGTTCCGCCTCAGTGATAGACATGCACACATGAGCTTTCATACACAAATAGTTGGTGCATTCACAATGATCTCCAGTGGTGAGGGCATTTATTTAAGGCATGGGGAACACTATGTGACAGAAAATTTTAAGAGCTTTTGAAAGTTAGTATTACAAGTCTAAGGCAACACAGATTACTAAAGAGGTCTGCCTGTGCTCATTTGGTCTTCCTGCCCAGATTAATTAAGCATCCTTCAAAAACATGTGTTGTAGTGCCCCATTTGAGCACAACCATGAAGCTGTTCTACAGCAACAAAGCCCTTTTAACACTGCCATTTTGCCTTTCTAACACACCTTGATGCCGAGGTATGTGCAACATGCTCCAAACAAGTTGTTTATTGGCTGCCAAGAAATTTTGTGCACTGAGTACACATGTGTACGCTCCCGGATTGTGCCAAAAATCCACCAGTCATTTTATTGGATATTATGTGGTCATTGAAAAGACATCCCCTGTTAATTAATGCACCCATAGCCACGCTGCTCATCCTGTTGACTACATCGACAAAACCGGGAGATATGTCTGGGATAGCCACAACAATAACATGTTTGTTGAGCAGGGGATGCAGCAGGGTAATAAGGCTGTATGCGACCCTGTGGTGACAACGAAGCCACAGGGACAGAGTGGTCCACTGGTACAGGGGAGAGAGGAGCAGAAGTGAGTGCCGCGACGTCGGCATACATTGGCACCTGTCAAGCGCTGGGGCCGTCAGAGCATGCCAGACACGACGTCGACGCAATCTCTTCTTTGATGTTGCACAAGCCGGTCGTTGAAGTGAGGATGGGAGGTTCCTTCACGCAGGAAGAGCACCGCCGATGAAGTTCTTCATGTACAATGTCGTGTATCAGTTCGCGCAATTCAAATGGTGCAGGTAGACAAATGTCTGGGGCATCGGTGAATAGCCATAGGGATTGCAGTTCCTCAAGGCATTGGCAAGCAGTAATTACATCCTGGATAGTGGAAAGATTCTGTGTCACGAGTACATTAAAGGCAACAGTGTTGATGCATTTAATAATGAGCCATATTTGATCGGCTGGGGGCACGCTTTCGTTGATGTGTTTGCACAACACTAGCACATCCTCAGTGTATGACGTGTACGATTCACCAGGGAGCTGGCTGTGCTCACCAAGTTTCTTCTCCGCCACCTCTGCATGAAGAGCAGAGACGCTGAAGATGGTTCCAAAACCAGGTTTTCATGACATTGGACAATAGAAGGGGACATTTCACAACTTCTGGGCATTGCCCACCTATTCGTTCACATGGTTGTAGTTCTGGGGCCGGTCCTCGATGTCATCACTCCACAGCCCAGCGAAGACGGGTGGGTCACGATGGCGGTTGTGGATTGCCACAACGGATAAGGAAAGCTGCATGGTGGTGGCAAGCATCGGACATGCCTTGATTGTCTTCAGTAGGCGTGACAGCAGGTGCTATGCGGTGACCCGAACGGAGCTCCAGTGAGAAGGGCGAGAGGTCTTGAGATTCGAAAAGCACCTTCCACCACTTATAAGGGACCGTTTATTCTGGCCAATCGTGAGCAGCGACAATCAAGATTGAACCGTCCAGGTGATGATGATATGTACAGAAGAGGGAGAAGTACAGGTGATGATGACATTCAGAGATGAAGAAGAGTCAGTTATACGTTGCGCTCACATACAGAGCAACTCACAATAGAAGCACTCATTCCTTCAAAGCTCACCGAACAGAAAATGTCACTGGAATAAACATTTCAAGATGGGAACATGTGTTCGTGTGAGCGGTTGCTGTCCTGATGAAGACAAGTTTTTCGTTTGACAACTGCTCGTTATTTCAAGCCTCCAGTTTCAATTAAACTCGCTTCATTTAAAAATGCTCACGTAGTCCAATATGACTACATTACAATGTCTATAGTGCACTATGAACCAAGGCAATACATACATCCCTGTTTAAGAACAGAAGAAAGCTGTCATTAGTATGTGGCATTAGAAAGAACTGCCAGCTACTATTCCTCTCGAATGATGCTTTATGCCCTGTTTTGGCATTACAACAATGTGCTGTCCACTGTAATTTTGGCTGCAGGCAATGTAAGGAACCACCTTGTTCGTGAAGATGGTGTATTACAGGCATTGTGAACCATGCATAAGAAGTGTGTACCCAGCCGTGAAAGGAGCTCCTGCTGTGCTTTCATTTTCTCCTCGTGTGACATGGAAGCCAACCGTCCGAGGTTTTCGGCATGCACAGCTTCATAATCGTCCTTTGACAGGGCTGAGCCAGATGATGATAGTGAAGATGATGGCTTTGGAGCATTGCGCTGGTGACCTGTGGCATCCGGCTTCTTAAACCTCGATGCAAAGAGGCTCTTCCGACCTTGTGATGCAACACCCTGCATTAAAAAAATTATGCTACAAACACTGCAATGAATGACCGGGGTGAAGGGATAAACTTTAATTTCCGTGACCTACTACTAACCACTGTTGTGTAGAAGAGCAAAAGAACTACATGCACTGGCGTATACATGAAGTGATCAGGCCTGTGAGACAAAGGTATTTAATGAAAAGCCAGATTAACTCACTCGAAATATACGGTATGTCCAACAGCAATCCATTTTCTGGACAAAGCTTGCCAATAGCCTTTTGATAAAGTAATCATCACCATCATAATCAGCCCACTTTAATTCCACTGCAGGACGAAGGCCTCTCCCAACGATTTCCGATGTGCCTTATCCTGAGCGAGTTGGTTGCATTTTACGCCTGCGAATTTCTTAATTTCATCGCTCCATCTAAGCTTTTGCCTGCCTCTGCTACATTTTCCTTCTCTTGGCATCTATTCTGTCACTCTTAGCTGTCCATCTGTTTTCTATCCTCAACATGACATGCCTCGCCCATGTCGACTTCCTTCTTTTAATTGATATAAGAATATCAGCTACCCCTGTCTGTTCCCTGATCCGTTCCACTTGTTTTTTTATCTCCTAGTATTACATCTATCATTTCTCCTTCCACTACACGCAGCTGTGCGCCTTAACTTAATTTTGAGTCTCTCTAAATGAATTTGTTGTATAATACTCCACGAATGTGCTCCCAAATTATGCATCTTTCCATTGAATCCTCTGAAAGCGGTGTAGTCCATATGATTGTCGACAGAGCACTTCCACTGAATAAGGTTAAAGGGATCATGAAATATGGAACTACTTGGTTGTTATTTTCACTGCTTCAATAGGCATTCGACATGTTTATTCCGAAATATGCTCGAACCTCATTATAACGTAACAGTGTATAACAAAATGATAGACATAACGAAGTAAATAAAATTCACCTCCAAATCTCCATAGACATACATGTATTCGAAACCTTGTTTTAACGAAGTAAAACTGACCTTTCAGAGGATATAACGAACTAAAGTTGTCTCCGAAACCGAAAATTAGCGTACGTTAGCACCAGGAGCATCACCTTCCGCAGTGTTCAGTGCGGCGATTAAAAATTCCCGTGGCCCCGATGAAACTTCCGCACATTTCCTGCATGTAGCCGGATGCAAGCCACAGCGCACACTGACATGTGCTGTTGCCTTCCTCCGTCCTATATCAGTTCTCACTTGCCATCGCCGCTCCCCCCCAACCCCATTTCTCGCGACAGCTAGATATCAAAGCATGGCCTCCGAGATTGGATCACGACAATCTTGGAGGCCATGCTTTGATATTGCCATGTTCTGGCGACGTTCGTTAGCCAACTCATCGTGTACATCGTAGCGGCGAAGATGGCGTGCTCGGTAGTCTGCCGTGCCCTGCTTGTTCATGCTGCTCGTCCACGCTTAAACGGGAAAAGCTCTGTACACCAAGAAGTTCTTGGGAATATCGGAGCCTTATAGTTCCTGTCGAACACATCGATGCTCAACCTCGGCAATGACCACAAGAAGCCTGCCCAAGAAGTCTTACAACGATCAATCAGCTCGGCAAAGCAAGAAAAATGGCAAACACATACCTTTTTTAATTATCGAATAGTGTTGCTTCAACAGCTTCAACTTAGCTTTGCCCATTACAGGGTGAATTTTGCAACAGAAGTACATTGAGTAAACGAGAACAAAAAAACACACAGCTCACTTCCGAGTCTGATAATGGGTTTGAGCACGGGCACGCACTGCTTGATATCAGGTGCCACGATCTGCCTCACAGGAGGCAGAAACTCCAGCTATCTTCACTGTTAGGTATGGTTAAAAAAAAAGGGGGGGGTCCCTGCAAAATGCCTCGTTTACAGACTCCACCAGAGCCGACGGCTGATTGTCGTGTTTTTTATCACCCTTGTTCCCATCTCTCCTGTTCCTTTCTCGCGACACAAACAGTAGTCCACGCCTGTCAATCATTTTACTGAGTGAAAGAAAAAAAAGGAAAGGAACAAAAGTAAAAAAAAAGCACAGACCGCCCGAGAATGTAACCGAAACCAACCATTGTGCTCCTACAAACAACTGCATTCACACCAGCCCCCACCCCCTCGCAAAAATGCAACTAAAGAAAAAAAAAAAGCGTTCATTGTATCGCCAAAGGGTGCTCCTGCTTGGCCAGAAAGCATGGAAATGTGTGTGCACATACCATACCAACCATGCAAAAGTGAGTGTTTGCACAAGCCAGTGGGTTGCCAGATCGGGGATGGCACGGCCCGCTAGGCGACATGCCGGTGCCCACAAGAAAACAGTATATATGGCTGCCAAAACAACTGAACAATTGTGAAAGCAATTAAAGGGCCCCTCACCAGGCCACATGGCAAATATCAGTTATACACTGCAGGTTCTTTAGTGTCCAGTATGGCACATTCTACCGCAAGAATGCTTCAAATCAGTCCATTATTTGCAGAGATAAAAATGTTATAAGTGCCACAAAACCAGGCGAGCATCACTGCCAGTATGACACCTGGAGTGCAGCAACAAAAAGACAAAAAAAAAAAGGCGAAACGCACACTATTGTGCCCATAGCTGGGCGAGCCTCCAGAGCGCCCCTCCTGATTTAACAGCTCGTGGTTTGGGCTGCTGATGCACACTCTCGACGAGTGTCACACATGGTTTTTAGTGACACAGGGGCATTTTGCGGTAACACAGCGTGCTGCAGCAGTGTGGACCATCATCCTCTCTCCTTGGCATGCGATGGTTACGAGAAGAGAGGAACCGACAGTCAGTACGATACTGGAGTGCCTTTTGCGGCACTCAACAATGTGATTCTTGGCAGGCATGTTCATGAGCGTGCAATGAATACAATGCATTTGTCAGCTCAAAACGGCCAGACCTGGTGAGGGGCCCTTTAAGAATGTTGTATACAAATGGGGCAAGATAAAAATAAAAAAAAAGAGGAAGAATAGAAGAAGAAGAAATAAACAAACAAACAGAAAAGTACATAGTGAAGAGTGTTCAGCCAACTACCTTGAGGACAGAAAGACTGACAACACACCACTGGTCTAGCTATGTATTTGCTAGCAACTGGTATAATATGAAAAACCTTCAATAAACATTCAGTTGTTAGTCCAGTGTTGTGTCATCAGTCTTTCTGTTCTCGTCAAAGTATTTTGATGGAACTCTCTTTGCTATGTGCAACTAATGAGCTTAGGAAAGTTCATTCCTCAAAATAAACTACACCTACCGAAACTCTTGTAGGCTCTGGAAATGCCACTGTCAGTGGGAGATGGTGGCTTAATGATATCCTTCTCAACATTGCGTTCCTGCATCATTTGTAAAAAGGAAAAGCATTGACACTTCTATTAGTTTCATGGGTATCATGTGTGTTAAGCACACTTACATAAATTAATCGAATCAAACATATTCTTCACATGACTTTGATGCTGCCTTTCACTGCCTCAGCACATGCCTTTCTCGTAGCATGACAATGGCATGATAATAGCTAGACTGCAAATATTTTAAACTGTCAAGTGCACCAGAATTAACATTGGTGTGAAAGTACAAAATATTCCATCCTTAAAACACAGCATAGGCACAAAATGTGAGAGATTGCACAGAGCAGAAGGCTTCTCTGCTTGGCGAGGTAGACTTCACTGATTATGCAAAAATCATTCACACAACAGTTCTGTGCATGTGAATCTTCTGCTTATTTGTTCTCAACATTTCATTAACTATAAAATTATGAATATTAGGATTCAAGCACAATTTAATGTTAATTGTAGAAATGGCCATTTAGGATTAGAAGGCCATTGGAAAATTGATATTTGATTAGTCTCAAGAACCTCCATTCCTGCACCCCCAACAAATACTGCTGCTAGCACAACTGCTAACACTACTGCTGTCACCACCATGGAAACGGACTGTGGTAAGAGTGTGCCACTTCTACTGCATAGGCTGTCACTGGCTCGTCATAACTGGCAAATTTGGTGGCAATGGTGTCCACAACTGCTGCCACCAGCGTCCACAACCGCTGTAGCTCCAACGAGAAAAAAACTACACGGCTGTGCGGATTTGAACCCAGCTCAATAGGAGCAATGTCACCCGTCCCTGACCCTCACCACATGGTTGGGCACTTTTTGTTTTCAGCCACAGCTCTGATAAGGTAGGGGTGGTGTTTCAGGACACTAGGTGTTGTCAGCCATCAGCTGTGGTTTTATCAACCAAGACGAGAAAAAGGAGGAGGTGGTGGGAAAAGAAGAGAAGGAAGAAGAGGAAGACACTGACGAGGACTGCAGAAAAGAAGAATTGGAAGAAACGAGAAGGAGAAGGAAGAGGGTGACGAGGGAGAAGACAAAGAATAAGAAGGAACAGAAAAAGAAGAAGATGAAATTAAAGAAACAAGAAAGAAGAAAATGATGAAATAATCAGAATGCAAAGACGATGATGAATAAGAAAAGGAAGAAGTTGACGACTAAGATGACAAGACAAGTGGAACATGACGACAAGGAGGAGAAAGAAGAAAACGACAAAGACGATGACGTTGATGAAGGAGCGAAGAAAGATGACGGCGAAGGAGAAGATGAGGAGGGTGACAACAGTGAAGGAGAAGAACAAAACCAAAAGGAGGAAGATGATGAAAAAGACTATGAAGAATGCGATAAAGACGACAACGGAGAACAGGAAAAAGGCAACGGTGAAGATGAAGCCGAAAAGAAGAAAATAATGGAAAAGTAAGAACAGATGGAGAAGAAGTATAGAGGCCACAACAACGACAACAACAAGAAGGGATGGAAGGAGAAGGCCGAAATATCTTCTATTTCAAAAGAGCATGCAGCAAAGCTCAGCTCGCGCTGTGACTGTGCCGCATGCTTTGCGCAGGAACACCATACGAGTGTCGCGCGGTGCACTTTTGATCGCAATAGAATGTTTCCGTACGACACACCCGCGTAACGCGGCTGTTACAAACACACTGTTTATAAACACAAGCGAGTACGTCTCAACACAAGACAATCTCTTACAACGACGTCGCATAGTACGGACTCCAGTTCCACATGTTCCACCTCAGGTGAATTATCGCCGGCTGCCCCAGTGACATGTGACGTAGCTTTTCGCTGCTTTCGATCACAAACGCTTGTGGTTTCGTTTGGTTCAGCGACGGATGTCCTTGCTTTAGGATCGTGGTTCTTCCGTTCTGCACGGACCACTTGCACAGACGGTTTCTCGCCACTTTTCAGAAACTCTTCTTGCAGCTGTATGAGTTCTTCGTCCGTCTCGCCTCGTTTGGGGCGGCGAACGTCCATCCTCTACAACCAGTGAAAGTGAACTAAGCGCAGAGAGATGCCACAGCTCTTCGGGTCTTTCGCAACGCAAGGTAACCTACGGAGTGTAACACAAACGTATTTACTTTCTCAGTACAGTGCTGATCATACATGTCTGTGCTCACAACAAGAATCGCAACGCCAGCATACAAAACTCTGCCGAACTGACGTAAAGACGTAATCCCGTAAACCTCTACGTACGCTTTCACACGTGCGTTTGCGCTTTGCGCGCGTTCACCCTTCCTTTTGAGAGAACCACTGTCAACCGTTTATTGCTGTAGCGGCTGCAGCAAAAAGCGAGAACCAAAGTCTGTTCCGTAAGCGTGTTATGTTGAGCTCACAAAAAGCTCATTCCTCGCAAACAGTTATTTCAGAGACATAATTTCTCTATTTTCGTTGTAGTCTTTAATGAATGACGCGAAGTGCGCTAGCAAAATTTACCGCGACCTTCTCCAAATATGGGGATTCATCAAGCCCACGTGACTCGTGGAGGTCAGCTGATCATCAGCCAGTCAGCGGGAAAGTTGTACTGTTGTACTGTGTGCAATGTTTTCTTGGTGGTTTTCTTGCTTACTGTAAAGTTCCTTTTTCCAGTTTCGTGCTTGTTGTGGAGCATTGGCTTGTTAACTCTTCGAAGCTTGTGCCCTTCGCCTCCCTATGAAGCAATGAACCTGGTTGAATTCGAAGACGTGCTTAACGGCGAACTGGGCAGATACGTCAAGATAGTTGGATGGTGCGTAACCACGTGAGATAATCAACCCCGTCGCACAGCAATTTATTTATAATCTCCTAATCATGTTTGTCAAGCATTTAAGAAAAGCTAGGCTTGTTGTTAAAGTCTGTCGCGCACGCTTTCTTCAAGAGTGAAATCGTGCGTGGCTGTATGGATAGGACGCGTGCTCCTTGTGGGCTTGCGAATTTGTGCAAAGGTTGAAGCACTCAGCAGAATTTGTTGCTGGGTTAGTTGGTTCATAGTCATGAAGAAAACTGGTGAGCGGAACTCAAAGACGGAACACAGAAGGACACACCGAACACCAAGGTACTCAGGCGCTGTGAACGTACATCACAATTACAGGCGCGCATATATCAGTCTCGTTGTACCATCATATCTAAACAAGTTCGTGTTTAGATATGATAATCTGCATGATATGCACGCCCGTGAACGTGACATGCAGAACGCCTGCGTACTTTGGCTTTGCTATGTATATATGTGAATGGGTGTGCTTCACAATAACGATTAGTTGGGAGCATCGGTTAATTGTATTGTGTTCAGTATGTTCTGTCTCATCCTTGAGTTACGCCGCTTACGAGTTTTCTTCAAGTTGAAGGGCTTGGTAAATACCTCTCGCTAAGCAAGCAGTTATATTGGGTAACCCGTTGTGGATGTCCATGTCTTTGGGTACTGTAAGTGCAACAAGGCATATTGCAAAGAAAGAAACTGTGAAAAGCAAATGTGAGAGATGCCTGATGGCCAACAGTGACAACTGGTTCAATGACTTGTCTGCATTGTCTTTCGCTGTGCACGTATTGCAGTGTAGTGGGATTCGACGACCACCAATTCATGGCCATCGTTGAAGATTCCAGGCGAAACAAGCTTCCAGTGCGCCTGCCACCCACGGAGGCATGCGTGAATATTCACAGGTTTCAGAAGGTTATGTTCAATGGCATCATATCACAAAGATTCGAAAATGAAGAAGGTAAGCTTGTGCCTTCTACTGTGGCGTGGCAGTAAACTGTAAGCATGTGCTTGTGTTGTAGTGCGGCACTCCAACCTGTTGCATTGCTTTATCGTCTATAGAGCACCAGAACTATTTGTTTCATGGGATCGAGTTCATATAACCATTATTTTTTTTCATTTTAATGAACACCATTTTATTACCAACCTTTAACCGTTTCTTAGAGATAGAGCTTCTAACCACTGGGCTACATTTCTTTCTGGAAGATTTCATTTTTTGAATTCCTTCCAGCACATCTCTACAAGTGTGTTGTGGTGCCTTGGTTGAGTAGATTCATTACTGACTTCTTTTAAGTCTTCTTAGACATCATGATCTGTAGTAGTAATAATATCTGCCTCCCCTGGTTATCTGCCTTTTTTGGTGACATTGTGGTACGTGCTCCATGTGATGTTAAAAAATTGATTTGATTGATTGATTGATTGATTGATTGATTTGCAGGGTTTTACATCCCAAAACCAGCTATTATTATGAGAGGCACCGTAGTGGAGGTCTCCATAAATTTCAACTGCCTGGGGTTATTTAATGTGCGCTGACATTGCACAGCAGTTTAAAAAGAAACAAAAACAATTGAACTGATAAAACAGGAGCTGGTGTTGTATAACAAGAGCACAGAGAAAGCTTGCGGACAGATAGTATCGATTATCGATGTGCATTTCAAGCAAGCATGTCTTGATGCCAAAGTCTCATTTGCATTTTCTTTGCTGAAATACTTTGGATCGCACTGATCATAATTACTTACAATGAATGATATAGCAGTATGCAGTGAATGCTTTATCATACAATTCCAACAAATCTCACGTACTCATGGTATGACAAGAAGCTGTCAGCAGCTCGACCGGACTTGATGACTATCTTAATTCCTTTCTCTTACAGAACGCTGCCTACAAGTGCTCAGCTTTATGCATGTTGACTACGGGCTTGACATGAAAGTGTTTGACGAGGTGCAAAGTCTGAGGAGAGAAGTGTTTGCAGAGTGTATTGCCGTGAACTCCAAGACAGCAAACGAAGTGCTTCTCGATCTCAGTGACAAAGTTGAATTTATGGTTGAGGACTGGGATGAGTGCCTTGACGTAGTTGTTAACCACATCGACCGAGACAAGCAACCTCCCATGAATGAGGACAGGGTGTCCTTGGAAGAGTTTGTCTATGAGAACTGCGATGATGCTCGTCAGAAGTGCTTGAGGCCTCTTCCATTCATATACGAGGACCTGGTGAAACAAGTGTTCCAAGCTGTCGGTGAAGTGCGGTACACGTCGCTGGCTGTTAAGAGGATACTTGACAGGCTTGTGTTTGGCAGATAAGCACCTGTCAGAACAAGTATTATTCTCTTCTGAGCACTTGAAATTGTGCAAGTGAGTACCCCATAGGAAGTGATTCAGTGATGTCAACCTGATGTTTATCAATAAGTTTGTGCTAGCAACCATGTCTTCCAGGTGTGCCATCTGTTCTGCCTTTACAAATAGGTCACCAACTCGGAACACAAGTTGTTGTGTTTGTGTCTGTAATAATTAATAGATTGCTTATATGATGTACAGAAACAAGAGGTGGTAGTACTGCGATGTGCACAGTATCATGTGCAGATTTGAAATATAACGTTTTTCTTGTATATGCCATCATGGACGAACTGGGAATGCGAACTTGGAGTTATAAAGCGGAACACTTGTTACCATCAGTAACTCAAGACACCGTACACATGCTCTAGCTGGTGGCTCGTTCATTCACTGAGCTCGGTTTAGACTCCATTTGCAGTAACTGAAGCAATGACAGCGTTGGTTCGATGTGAAGTTGCAAAAATAAGAATAAGAATTTGTTTCGAACATGTTTGTACTTAATTTTTTCCAATAAAGGGTTCTTACCACACCCTGTTTAATTTTTGCATGAACCTATACATTTTACTTACGAATGTTATAACGGTGGCATAACAGTTAACAAATAATGGAAGTTGTACAAGTGCATGAACAAAGGTCATTGAAAGCAATATTTACTTAGTATAACTCGTGGCTGTTTGTTTCGCTGTTATCTAAAGCAAAAGCCGCGTTGTTCCGACTGTGTGACATAAAATGTCCATGTTCATGGAGTCGCATTTTAAATTTTTTGATAACTCACATAGGTCAAGGGATGTTAGTTTTAATATATGTACTCTGATACTTTTCTCTGTCATATATAAAACACTGCATGAGTGTCTTGTGACTGTTGTGAAGCTTGAATGACAAAGTGCATGTACATAATTTAAGATACACAACAGCTGTATCATTAACATCCAATTGTGTCAGTGATTAATTTTCCTTCACATTGTATATAAAATAACAACAGCTCATTTTTGCATCTTTATTTATTCAATTTTGGCATCATTGTGAAAATATACCCACACAATTATTGCACTATATGCATGCATACCTATGTAACTGGCTGAAACTATGTTGCATTTGTTGTAATAAAATATGCCTGAGTTTTTTATATGTTTCAATTAATACACACTGCTGGGATTTTTGCATATACCGAGTTTCATTGATGTATGTTCAGATGGCTTTGCAGTTTATCTGGCTGGACGATAATTGTACTCCACTGTCGAGAGTACAATTTTTGGGTTGTCTTTTGGGCTGGGTGATGAATGCACGTAAGAAAGAGCTTTTAGATAACAGCTACTCGCATATTTGCCGGCGTGGCATAAAAAAAAAAAAAAACCGGGGAAGTTTGAAACAGCCTTCTACTAAATAGCCCGCGCATATGCATGTTTTATTTTTCCAACGCGCCTCTGACTCGTGCGCGCTTCTGGCGCAATAGCTGTGACGCACAACGGAAAAATTTTCCGCATTTTCTTTTCTTTTTTTCATTGATCGAATGCTCACGTACAGCTTAAATTTAGGGGAACCGCGGACCGCGCTTCACCGAGTCGTGCGATCAGCGGCGTGGTCTAACCTAATCCTCTGCCGTTTGTTTTGGCTGTCCCTACAAAACACGAACGGCATCAGGTGAATCAAAATATCGAAGGTCGAGGAGGGACATGCGCCGCGTATTTGAAGGAGATCAAGATTCGCTGGGAAACGGGTTGGACTAGCCTCGCGATCGGCTGCCCTTACGCAAGCTTGCGAAAGGGGTTTTATACTAACTCTAGAGAACGGAAAGTGTACCTTTGGCTGTGGAACGAAAATAAGAGTAGCGGCGGCGTAGTGAACTGCAATAGCGCGAGCACAGATAGCGCAACCTGTACTATCATCTTTCGCCAACGGATTAATTAAGGAGGCTGAGGAGGACAAGCGGAGGTAGGCGCAGGTGAACAAGTCAGCTCTACCTCTACTCCTGCACCGCCAGCACAAGGACACCATCGCTCCAGTCACACTGGTCACACTCTATGATAATTAACTCTATGGGACCCCCTGCCCCCCCTCTTTGCTTCTAGAGTCAGTAGCTCTATAATATAAATAGCTTGAGAGTATAGAGAGCTCAGTAGACTCACTCCCAGCGCATAAAGCTGGAGTGCGCCGCGGTTGATTTTTTTGGCCATCTGTAGCGACTTGTGGAACGTCGAGCCTTCCGGGGGACGTCACCATGGACGTCACGACGTCACATGAGAAGTGACCGCGCGTGCGGGAGCTTGTGCGCGTGAGAACGAAACCAACAAGCAAAACAACGTGCCAACGCATCCCGCCGTAGCCGGCGCTTTCCTGTCTCCACGGTCTGGCCACCGAAGGCAGTCGGCCAACATGGCAGATCAAGCGCCCAGCAAATCTGATATAACGACGATTTTCAAGCGACTCCGGTCAATACCAGCGAACAAGGTGAGTCGCATGAACTACACACTAGCGACGGGCTAGTTCAGTGGGCTTTCCCGCAGTACTGCTTGAACCATAGCCCTGGCTGATGTCTTGTGAGTTCTCGGCAGCGGTATGTGCTTGCTCGCGGAATGTCATCGCGCTTGCCTGGGATTCGGGGGATAAGAACACGTCGCACAGCGACCATCGCTGCATTCTTTCGTCGTTGTCGTCGCGTTACGCTCTGAGGCATCGCATCTGATCGGTTTATGGGAAAACTCTATCTAGTTGCGAACAGTCGCGTCGGTGCCGCACGGTCACCATATGCTTATCCGGTTTTAGGATTGAATGTGTCGCGCAGATCTGTGTCATCTTGCTCGGCACGTCAGCAGTCGGCTTTCGCCTTACTTGCGTGCAAATGTAACGTGCAGCGTTTCTACGGTATCCGAAGTCGCCGCGCTCTTAGCCGAGACCCACTTTTCCGTGTCGGATTTCGGGCGTAACCTTGGGCGTCTTAGAACGACAGAAATTGTTATGTTCGCTTGTCTAATATCTCCGTTACACAGAACTAGTCTTTCTGTGGAACGCACGGCTATCACGTGGCGCGTAGTCTTGTGCTAAGTTGTTAGCATTGTCCGCGAGGTCGATATTGGGCGTCGAGCGCAATCGTTCAAACGCCTGTCGAACAAAGTTGTCTCGGAAGAAGATATCGAGAAAAGGAGGAAAAAATATTTAAGGGCCATTTACCATTACAGCAGCATTCATAGGTAGTTTATTTGTTTATTCTCCATACATCAATTCAGTGAGGAGCAAAACACTTGCAAAGAAAGGGTAGATGGACACACAAACAGAATTAGACTGACAAATGTTTGCGAAAATGTATCGCTCTAACGAAGGAAAACACAGCACAACAACCCGAGCATGATGTACCTACAGTCGACCCTCGATATAACGAATTATTGGTTATAACGAAGTAAATGAACAACGATGTTGCCTTTAAAACATGGTTACAAGATGACGTTTATAACGAAGTTACGGTTATAACGAAGCTTTATTTTGGGGGGGGGGGGGGGGGGTCAAGTGGCCCTTTCTATAGTGATCTTTGACCGTATATGTATAAAACATTTGATTCAGTTATGTGGAACATACTGTGCACACTGTGGAACCTTCAGTAATTGTGTGCCCTAAACGATAGCACTGCCTGATTGTTTTCACAATTGGTGTGAAATTCATTTTGCTGGTGTTATGATGTAGTGAAGGAGGATTGCTTGGTTGACGATACAGAATCATGGAGAAAACATAAAAATTATACATATTGCATAAGTTCACACTATAAATTATTCTTACATGCCAGTTGTCCTGCTCTGATTGCAAGTCTAGTCCATGCTAGACACTACTATCAAAAACTGCAACTAGTTCAAGACTATGTCGGCTACCAGTCATATATGCTATGTCCAAGGAAGAAGTAGTGATGAGCCTACCTCTAGCATTCAGATATCACAAGCATCTTTAACTCTATTTGAGTTACAGTAGGATGTATTCAGTGCCGCTACCCGCACCTTTTCAAGCACACTCAGTCAATCTTCCTGATCGTAATCAGATTATCTTAGTGGGTCAAAATACACAGTACTCAAATTAGCATTGACAAGTAAGACTCAGCTGAAACAGTAAAGGGTGGACATGTTTATAGCATTTGCATGTGCTCCTGCATTTACTGAAATCTAGGCCGTCCTTGATTGCATGCTGGTACAGGGGGGAAAAAAATATGCACCCACAAGGGAGTCGAAATATAGTTTTCATGAATGAAAGCTGGTGGAGCATTTCAGCAAAAACATAGAAAACATGAGTTCCCTCTGTTATAATGTTACTAGAAGTCATCTAAACAGTATTGTGATCAAAGCTTTCTTATGCCTATTGTTTGCTTATCAATCTTGTATGCACTCGTAGGCTGTCTTTATGCTGTGGTTGTCATGTGGCTTAGAACACAAATGTTCACTCAATATCATTTGAGACTGGTATGTTTTGAAAGGGTTGAGGCTCTGGTGAGGTGGGGTTATCTGCTTATTTATGTGGGGAAATAATTTTCCTCTTTGGTGTGCCTTTAACTTGCATCAGTATCTATTACAGGCCAAACCCATTGTCATGAGTTCAGTATTTCCTTAAAAATACATCTGCTGTTACTATGTTAAATATACTATATAATTATAGCACCAGAACAAACCAGAACAGGAGAAAAACAGTGCATATTAAGTTGAAAGCAAGGGTTTCATAGAAATTCACTGACTTACAGTACAAAATATAAATGTGCGTAGAATAACCCTGGTACTCATGAACGCTTTTCCTTCAGTGCAGATGTAGGGATTACTGAAGTGGACAGATCAGCTGAATATTCAGTGTCATTAAGTGCTAATGTTGAAATGTTGGTTTCTCAGACTGGGGGCAAAATATATTTACTGATTGGCATCTGGATTTTGTTTACACTTAAAGGGGCGCTGACACAAAAATTTTCGTCTGCTGTTTTTTTGCTGCAATATGTAGATGGAGACATGTTAACCATAATATGGCACATCAATTGCTCCAGCGCGCGACAGATAATTATTTACGGCCTGTTCATTTCCGACTAGTTTCAGTTTTGGTTTGGGAGAGCTCCGAAAACGACAAGGCGCCTGGTGCAACTGGCATCATCTAGCGCTCACAAGTGGGGTAATCAAGTTCGACCACATGAGCACACATAACTGTGACGCACTTCCGCATGACATGCGACGTGTGCTCGTTTTCTTTCGCCTGTCGTGCGTCCTGCGCATTGTTGTCATCGTTGCTATCATCGTCGTTAGGTTGCAACTATCTTCTTGAGGCCTGGCGTCGCCGGTAGTCTACTAAGCAGGTGCAGTGAATATGCAATGGTGGCCATGACGTCATCATTGCTAGCTGCACTGCTCGGAGCTCGGCTACCGTGGTGACATCGTGGAAGTTGGGGGTCCCTTCGGGTCACCTTTGCTGATGTCGATGTCGCGAGGTATGGCGTCTAGCTCTCAGTTGCGTGTGCGAACTTCAATATTCATTTAAATTACCTTCGGAGCTGTGTTCACCAGTTGGGATTTGGCAGTGACGCGTGCATGTCCATGAAAATCGATCCTGCAGGCTACCTCAGCAGCAAAATTTTTGTGTCAGTGCCCCTTTAAGTGCCCTTGTAGCTAGATGCTCAGGTTGTTCAAAATACTTGGTTATATTGGTCATCTCATTGTTAAGGTTGCGTGTTGTAATGCTCACGGTATACCCAGAAAGAATGCTTCATGTTGGAAATTATTTCACTAAAAAGGCAACTGCTGCACCTGCATTCGACTGTATGACGTAATGTTCTTTTTTTTTTTTAATCTTCTCAGCATTTATTGCATCACCATGAGCCACACAAATCAGGTTTACTTTGCTTGTGCAACGTGGCATGATTGTAAAGACAGGCTTGTATCAGCACAATAGAACAACAGAGGCTCACAGCTGCAGAACTGTCAACTGCAACGAAAACAAAAAACAAAAATTTGAAGCATTCTCCTTTTGAGAAAACGAGGGAAGGCAAACCTTGGCCTGTGCGTGCCTTACTGACTGCTGTGCTTCTTTCACACTGGGTAGTAGGAAATCCAAGGCATTCATATGCTTCAAATATGTTCACATCTTTCTGGTGTAGGCATTGTAGTCTAGTGGTTGAAACACTTGCCTTCAGGGGGTAGGGCCCTGTGCTCAAACCCCAGCACCTGTAACAAAGTTTTTCCGCTCCATTGTGCCCTCTATGACATGGTGGAAGAAGTGCCATGTTCTTCCACCATAGAGTGTGCCAGGGGTTCTACTTTTCTGGACCAGATTTGAAGGCCCCTTACCTTTCTGGGAGTTTCGGCGTAACAACTGTCATATGTGCCACCATGCCCTGCCCGATACAGTAACGCTCTTGTTTGGGCTAGTTGGTGTATTCTTGATACAAACACGGTAGCGCAAAAAACACAGACGAAGAAAAGGAGGAACACAGGACAGGCGCCTGTCCTGTGTTCCTCCTTTTCTCCGTCCGTGTTTTTTTTTGCGCTCCCATGTTTGTGTCCCTGCCCGACTATGCCGGAGAACCACGAAATGAACCACACCAGCCCGTGCCTCAAGCAACAACATTATTAGTCCGTGGTGAGCGTATACAGTAGAATCTCGATGATACGATTACGGTTGATGTGAATTTTGCGATGATACGAATTTTAATGTTGTTTTGGACGGACTACGTTGCACAAAATGCGCCGTCATTTGGTGTTATACGAACAGTTTCCCCAGCCATTGCGGATGATACGAACGCGCGAAATGACCGCTTCACGCGAGAGATTGACTCAGATTTTCGACTGCAGATTATTTTCCGCGAGTTTCTTACGACTTTGGACCGGAAAATGGCAGCGAAAAACTCAAAAATTTTGCTTTTCGTCGACCAGTGTTCGTCCCATCCCAAAGACTGCAACTTCAGCAATGTCGCCGTAAGGTTCCTGCCCGCAAACACCACCAGCCGTCTACAGCCGCTGGATGCGGGAATAATCCGAAATGTGAAGCACCATTTCAAGGGATTGCTTGTGCGGTGGCTCCTGGCGAAAATTGAGCGCAAGGATGAAAACTTGCGGATTAGCCTGCTTGACGCGTTACATTTCATGGCCATGTCCTGGGATAGTGTGACCCAGGACACGATCGCGAACTGCTTTCGCAAGTGTGGATTTTTCGCGGAATCGGATACGGCTCCGACGGAAGTGAACCAAGAGCCTGACGATGATGATTTGCACATCGAGGGTTGGGAGAACCTTGAAAGTCGAGCTTCGGTGCGAGACTGTCACCGCGGACGACAACGTAGTGACCTGTGGGCTGCGATCCATCGAATAATTGGTCGACGAGGTAAAGGACACCGAGTCTGAGAGTGATGGTGAGGATGCCGGTGAGTGTGATCTCCTACCGTCAATGTCGGAAAACCTTTACACCCTCAATGTACTGCGTCGCACCGTAAGCACCGGCAGCGTGAGTGAGGAAACAGCAGCACGGTTTTATTCCTTTCAGGCGGCTTTCTTGAGGGACAGCGAAGTTAAAAAAGTTCAAAAGAACATCATGGACTTTTTCAGCAAGAAGTAGTTGACCCCAATAAACTTCTTGTTCCTCTTCATGATCAGCTTTAACTTGTTTTGGCTCATACGAATTCGGGATGATGCGAATATTTTATGTGCTCCCTACGAATTCGTATAATCGAGATTCTACTGTATACAGATGCATGTTCCAGCTGACATGATAGGCACGTGCCTATCGCCATCTAGGTTGTAGGCACAACTGCTGAATACATTTTCCCTCCTCAAAAAGAGTCACTTAGCAAATTAACAACCGTAAACACCATAAGCACGTAATGTCTTGATAGTCTTTAAACCATGATGGTGGTCCTCTGTGCCTTGTCGAATGCCTCAGTCCTGGATTCCAACTACGCCGACACGGGCTACAGTAACCAAGCTTCACTTGAAACGGGGGTTCGTTGTAGAGGGTGATGTGTGTTGCTCTTGTATCTTTGCTGTGCAGTGTTGATGTGCAGATTTTGACATTAAATTGAAAAATGAAACTTTAGCATTCATTTTCTCACTTATTAAAGAACATTCGATGGTGAAATTAATGACAGCAGGTTTCCGAAGTGGAGATTAGCCAATAACTTGTTTATTGTTTTGCTGCCATGTTCCTTTAAACTGATTGTAGGCAAAAGAGATTGATTGCTTCACATTTAATGTTTGTAAGATGAAGGGGGATGACTCAGGGTTATTTAGGATTTGTTGAGGATTATCTAGGATGAAGTGGTTGATGCAGTGCATTAGTTGGTCCTCTTCTGCACATTTACCCTCTATCATGTCTGATCAGCATGCCCAAACAGTCACCTTATATTTTTGGATGGCTGACTGCATACAGAGACATCTGCTGCCTGTATTGTGTGCAGGTGTGCTTTGATTGTGGTGCCAAGAACCCAACATGGGCGAGTGTCACCTATGGCGTGTTCATCTGCATGGACTGTTCAGCGGTGCACCGGTCGCTGGGCGTCCACCTGTCCTTCGTGCGGTCCACTCAGCTGGACACCAACTGGACCTGGCCACAGCTGCGTGCCATGCAAGTGGGCGGCAATGCCAATGCGGTGAGCTGCTTCCTTTTGCTCTCGTCTTATACTTGGGACTCCTGCATGTGGCTCAGCTTCGTCTATTTTTTTTACGGGGTGTAGGCTGCTTTGTCACTGGAGCCTGCAGGAAGCCTGTCCTAAGGTTGTTCTTGGTCACCCCTTATTTTCACATTTCACACAGAGTGAACATCTCCTCGCTCTGTTTGGTTCTCTGTTCCATCCATTGTTGTTTACAGGGTACTGCATTGAAAGGGCAGAGTAGCCTGACAACAGTGCCCTGCGTTTTCGTCATTTCAAGTTCCTAGATTGTTCCCATGTTGTCCAGGGCATCAAACAGTTCACCTTAATGGAATTAGTCTTAACAGGAGTGTGTTTGCTTTGAAATTATTTGACGTCAAGGGTTATTTGCTTCAAATTTGCTTTGAACCAAGGTATTACTGTTAGCCACGCCACTTCTTATGTGCACCCGTATAGTTATGCGAAATAATTCTGCATTGCTGCGTTGTCTACTCTGTGCATGTGAGTTGGGCCCTGACACTGTCCTGTTTGTGGGTGCAGGTGTCGTACTTCCAGCAGCATAGCTGTACGAGCTCAGATGCCCAGCAGAAGTACAACAGCCGTGCTGCGCAGCTGTACCGGGAGAAGATACACCAGCAGGCTGCCACAGCAATGCGTGTTTATGGCACCAATGTACGTACTGCCATGTCCCACTGCACTTAAAAGCGAACCTGTAGGAGGTTGACAGGTAGTGAAGCCAAGAAAAGCATTAGTAAGGTTATTTGGGCCTATTCTTTATTTATAACATTTTCATTGGCTTTGCATGACATTTTAGATAATGTGACCCAAGAAAAAGAAAAATTTAGAAATCACGCTGCATAAACAGGTCAACAGTCACTTGCACCTTCTTTCTGGAATGCTAGCTGTCGGATTTCTCGTGCAGCATCCAGTGACACCACGCACAGTGTCCTATGTGCAACATCCATGACATGCTTAGCTTGCTGAGTCCTTAGGAAACCAGCAAATGTTCCTACCATTTTTGCAGTGTTCCTGGTTGCCCACTTATTATTAATGCTTAGCTATAACAGGCTCATCTTTCATTACGATGATGGTCACTACAGGTGGGCTCAACTGCACTTTCCTTGGTTTCGTTATCTGTTGGCTTTACATATTATGTAAATATTGTGGGCAATGTCATGTTATGCTTTCTGGAGTAGGCCATATAGAAGAATGTGTGAATGGACAAGGAAACACACTCGTTGCAGCCTCTGATGGATCACCACGAGAATGCACCAGAAAGCCCCGACTCCAAGGAGGAGCACGACTTCTTCCGAGAGCATGAGGAAGCCTTGGCAGCCCAGGCAAGCAACACTGAACAGCAGACGTGCGAGCCGGGTGCCCTGTTCAAGCCACCTCCAGCCGAGCCGATCCAGGTGACTGCCTCCCTGGCTGGCACGGCCCTCGCTGGCTCTTCATCAACACCCTCGTCCTCTTCGGCCCGCAAGGCGCAGCGGAAGCCAGGAAAGGGCCTAGGAGCACAGAAGGTATGCGGGCTCACTCCATGCATCCTGTCTACTGCCCAGAAAATTTTTTCTGGTTGAGGTGAAAATGATAAGGCCGTTTCTTTAATTGACAAAAATGAGCATGTGTGTACGCCATTAAATAGGAATAATATTTCTAGCGTAGCCATGAAAGCCGTGATAAAATGACCAGTGGCGTCATCCTTAGTGATGTTTGCCAAACTCCAAGTGTAAAGAAAAACCCTCGCAGCCTCATATATCTTACTTAAAAACAAAAAATATTTACTTGTAATTGTATTTTATACTGCCAGCTCTGTCTTTCAGTGGAATAAAGTAGTATGCTAGCGCTTTCTTCCGCTGTAGTAGAAAAAAATACTTTATTTGACCAGTTATTTGCCTTAAATGATGAACATGGTAGCATTCTCAGTATTAAACAAAAGCAAATTAATCCTGCAAGGACGCAGTGACCAGTTTTGCTGGCATCCCTACACAAGTAGAGGAGACGGCCATGAAGATTGAAAACTTCAGTTTTAAGCACTTCTATTCAATTTGCAATCAAGCCATGGCAAGCTTGGACACTTCGAATGCTATGCTTTCTATTGCAGTAAAAACCAGAACATTGATAGACAGTAGGCAGTCCCTTGCACACCTCTAGACTCGAGATGCTCAGTGTGAGCGCTGAGACATGTGGTTGTTGCAGCATTTCGGTGGAGTGTTCCATTTGCTGTAGATGCTAGATGGTGCTGGTGCAAAAGAGCTATTAACATGTATGATTAGGACGTAGTGCAGGAACTTGCATACAGTAGCAGCACTTAATGTTTGAAATGGAAGTGGGAGGCCACAGGTCATTATGACCTTACATCTCTACTGTGAGATGTGGCACTTATTTTAAGCTGAACCACATAGCCGTCATTTTATTAGTTTTCCTGTATGTATATACATCATGCTGCTAATTGTAATCGCCACCCATACTGCCCCGTATCCACTATGATGGCTTATTATCTGCAGTATAGCATTGCTAAGTAGGAGGTTGTCCGTTTTGTTGCCAATGATTGTGGCCACACCCTAATTTGGGCTGAAGTGCCGAGGTTTGTGGGTGTCTAGGCTTAGGTGCACACACCAAGTTGGAAAAGTTGTAAGTTACAGGTAAAACCTCTAAGGCCTTCAATCTTTAACTTCAAGCTTTTGGTTTACTGAATTATTCACTATCACTACAACATGACAATATAGGGAGCAAGTGCTGTTGCTGCTGTGGCAGTGGTTTTAAGGGGAAACGTGTGGGTGATCTACAGCACAGAATGTGCTGTAAGGGCCCCACTGTGGTGGTCTAGTGGCTGTGGCACTCGGCTGCTGATCTGAAGGTTGCGGCACCTGCATGCTGATGGAGGCAAAACGTTGAGGCCCGTGTACTGCACCATGTCAGTGCACATTAAAGAACCCCAGGTGGTTGAAATTTCCAGAGCCCTCCACTGTGGCATCTCATAATCATACTGTGGTTTTGGGAAGTAAAACCCCGTAAATTATTACAGTGAAATTTCGTCGATATGATCCTCATGGGAGCCGGAAAATAATATGTATAATCCAAAATTCATATCAATCGTATGGAAATACATTGTGTCCATGGGGTGTTGGCAGTGAAGAAAACAATGGGTTATCCCGAAAAATGTAATAAGCAGGAACATATCAATAAGATATCACTGTATTAACGTCCTATAATGATATTCAGGGAGTTCTCCTTGGAAAGGTGCTTCTCCATCAGCTGAAGTGAAGCAAACCTCTGTTCTGTACATATGCAGGTCAGTGCAAACTTCCAGGACATTGAGCGCGAAGCACAGAAGGCTGATGAGATCCGTGCAGCCAGTGCGAGCCAAGCCAGTGCCAATAAGGCGGCTTCGTCTGTGGACGCAGAGGAGGCTGCCAGGCAGCTTGCCTCGATGCGGTTGGCTTACAAAGACATGGAAAAGGATGTGCGCAACAAGCAGGTAAGTGATGACTGTCCGCAAGTGCCGTAGCATAGCAATTTGCAAATAAATACTGATTGATTGATTGAAAATGTAATCTGGCATTCACAGCCAGATTACATTTTGGACTCACATTCACATTTTGGATGGATTCACAGCCCGAGGGACTTAACTGTTTAAGAACTGGCCTCGCATTGCACCTTGAACTGTGTTGGGGAAGTAGCGGAATATGTTTTTGGTCATTGACTGTTCACTGTGTGGATAATGCCGCCATAACTTGATGTTTCCATGAAATTTCTTTTTCGTGTTCTTGGGTGACGGGCACCAACTTAAGTACAACCAATATGTTCTTTGTGGGCAAGGGTAACGTAGAAAGTGCTGTACGAATACTCAATGAAAACGTTTAATGCCATGTGCTTTTAACTGCAAAATCCACAAACCTAAGAAAAGATAACTGCTTGCTGACTGGCCATAGGCGGGTGTAGAGTTCTCCGTTAGGGGGAACAAGGTTACTCTGAAGCCCCCCTTTGCCTTCTTGTCCCAACTTCCTCCCAGTGAGGCCCTCGCAGTGAAAACACAGTGCAATGTAAGGGTATGGGGTAAACTTGGTGGCCTCCCTCCTCCCATTGTGCACACTCCTGTGCTACAGTCCTTGGCTGACTTTATTATGAAGAAACACCAAGGAATTGTACCACAAGTATGTAGTTTGTGGTCTAGCCAAGTTAGGAGGGGGACAAAAATGAAAAATCGAAAGGCATATGACTCAATCACCTGTTTGAGGTACAGGTAGTTGGAGGTGCTGGCAGTCAGTCCTATGATGATAATGGTGATTATGATAGTGATGGGATAGTGATTGTTATGATGATCCTTCTCAACCAGGTTGATCCCCGCAAGGCACAGCAAATGGAGCGACTAGGCATGGGCCTAGGTGGTGGCGGCCGCACGGCAGTTTCGCACTCTGCTCTGGCGGACATGCGCACCATCACGCAAGAGACTCCCCAGACTGCCGGCGGAGACCGACCGAGCCACGACTTCCTAAGTGGTGCTGGCTTCTTTTCTTCAGGCGGCTCACGAGGTGGCGGCTACGGCAGCAGTTCTGGTGACAGCCTGTACTATGATGGGCCACCCTCACAGCCAACCTCGTCCTTTTCCTCTTGGGACACTGTCACCACTTCTCCAGACAAAGACGAAAGGTGAGCCCTGCAAGGTAGCTGGAGACAGATTATAAGTGCACTTGCGAGTGAACATTAAAAAGCCCCTTAGCGGCTGTACGGCATTACAAAAAAAGAAAAAAAAGTAGCACACAGGTCACTTGGTGGTGATTGTGTTTGCAAAGTATGAAATGCCTGCATGGTGCAGAGATAGTTAAAATTTAAGTCCAATTTTCTATGCAAGGAAACCACACATCAAGGCAGGCTGAAATTCATACTGACATCTTAACTTCCTTCCTAATATCTCACAATATTTATGCATTCAGTTTTGAAGGTTGACGAAATAATTTCTGTTTGCTAAAGAGCCCTATTAGTTATTAAAAGTTATGCTATTAAAAAGCACCAAAACAACAGTGACATGTGACATGTGGCAATGTAGCTTTTGGGCTGTGCGTCATATCCTTGCCATCACCCCCCATGTAGATTCCAGCATGTTTGTCACTACTGAAAAAAGAGAAAAAAGCACATTGTTATAATTCTGTTTATACATGACAGATTTGAAGAATGTTTTTATGGGGGGTGGACAGGATGTTCGTCAGGCGACGAAGCTCAGTAGCAAGGTCATTCTGCAATTCGCTAGATGGTGGACTTGCGAGAATAGCAAAATTTTGATGCGGATAAAATTTTAATATATTTTTAACATGTTTGAATGTTTCTTTGAATAATTCAATGTTAAATTACACAGGAAATGTACTGTTAAACATGGTCAAAAAAACAAACAAACAAATTTACCGTACAACTGGAAAGAACAGTCCAGTCACAAAAATAGTCTAGTATAGAATTGTGCAACTGCATGAGTTAACATAGCCACAGCACAGAAGTGTTAGCTTTGCCACAGCATACAAGCGTAAACATCACCGCTGAGCACTACTGCTTGGTGTGTTGCAGCACACGTCTCAACTTCGCCACCGTACATGTCTTTGCTGCAGTATGTAAGTGTTAGCTTTGCAGTGGTACATAAGCATTAGCTTCACTGCATTTTGGTGTGACATTCGCTGCGATACACAGGTGTCATGCGGCGCAGCATACGGCATGTACGAATGTGCAGTGCACAAGGGTTAGCTTCACTGTGGCGTGCTAGCGTGAACTTCACTTTGCCACACAAGTGTTAAGTGTCTAAGTTTGCTACATTCAAGGAAAGGCCCACCTGTCACTGGACATAGCATATTTTGTCCCTCAATTAGAAAAACTTCGAGTAGCTCAAATAGTAAAAGTTGGATTCGAATCTACCTGAATAGCAAATGCTATTAGAAAACTATTTAAGCGTCCAGACACCCCTATTAGAAAGGTGTTGTAGGGCCTCTTTAAAGTTTGAGTTTGCTGTATACGCAAAAATATGCTCCCCGGTCACAGTAGCTCACTACTGAACCGTTTCTGTCATCTCCGACAGTTCTGGCCGCAGTCGGCATGTCATCCAGCAAGGACCAGCAACCGATGAAGCCCGCAAGAAGTTTGGCAATGCCAAGGCGATCTCATCTGACCAGTTCTTTCATGGCTCTACAGACTCTGATGTGAGTCCCCATTTTCGTGTGACGTACTTCCCATTTTTTATTAAGAATATGTGTATTCAAAGGAATCTCTGTCTGTGAAGCTGCACGAAGATCATCTTACTATGGCAAAGATCCAATTTGCTACCAAAGTTACCTGAAGAAAACTTGGCACTGCACTTTTGGCACTACTCTTTTTTCCATGGGAATGATGGGTAATCCATGTATTTGTCTACAGTTCGGCACAGCTTTCGTTATAAATATTAAAGTGCAGCTTCATTTAGTGTTCCTTTGGGTTATTCTGTCTCACTAGACTGCAGCACTGTAGCATGTTTACTCGCGCACCGCCACCATTGGTTAGCACTGGCTGGTGCGAACAGAATTACCAGGTGTGGCACATGTCGTGCTTTATGTTAGCCTAGTCCTTTAATAAAGAGTAACGACGAGAATTTGCTGTATATTCAGTAATAATAAGGGTGAGCAAATATTCAAAGATATTGAATATAAGCTCCACTAGCAGATCTTCATAAATCCAGGTATTTTTCTATTAATGAATATTTCAGAAACATCAGTTGCCATCCAAGTTAAAAAATTCATGCAAAAGTGCAATAAATTCTGTCACTGCAGCCATAGTGTAGCTGTCAAACACAAGCGCTTATGGAATACAGCAGGCTGCATTGCTAACGTGTCCAGGCTTTAACTGCTATACTAAGATAAGACTGTTTGCACCATCTGAACAGTCCTGTGCATGCAAAGAATTGGCTTACTTGTGCCCTTGCTCTGTTCTTTTCATTATCGATGTGCGATGGCAAAATTTTGGGTGTGAAACTAAGTTGAATACTAATGTTTGAGCACAAATCAAATTGGATATTTTTCTAATAATGTTCAAATATTTTTCAAGTAATTCTGTGTTAAATTACAAAGAACTGTACTGCTAAACATGGCAAAAAAATTCAACAGATATGTTGCACTTACCACCACAATGTCATTTCTAGAAAAAAAGAACACTCAAGTCCTAAAGAACACTCCCACAGGGAAATACACAGATGTGCAAGTTAAGTTTGCTGCAATACATGAGTGTTAAGTGGCGTAGCGTACTACATGAGGGAATGTGCCACTTTGAAGGGGTCGTAGAAGATTTTGGCTGTTAATTACAACCTTCGGATAGTTTGAACAGTGAAATTTCTGTCCCAACCAAATTGAATAACAAACGCTATATGAAAAATTTTTGAAGATTTGAATATTTGCGGAGCTGTTATTTTCACACCACTGCCATATCATTAGGTATCTTTTGCGATCCTCACCGACTGTCTCGCTGCAGCCTTGTACTTTGTGACCCTCATCTGTGTGTTTCATGTCGTTGTTACGTTGATTGTAACTATGAAATACTGATTTGATACTGATTGATGGATTGATTGGTTGAATTATACATATATGGTGATACATATATGATTTTGCGGTGCATTATATTGAAGGCATTTGCTTCTTCCTCTTTACATTTGCAGTTTGAGAAGAGGGCCCAGTTGGCTCGCTTTGAAGGCTCCTCGTCCATCTCGAGTGCCGACTACTTTGGCGGCGGACCAGGCTCAAGTCACATGTCGCATTCAAGCACCAGCTTGTCGGGGCCCAACCTCTATGAAATCCGAGAAGGAGTCCGGGACGGTGTCACTAAGGTGGCTTCGCGACTTTCCTCACTTGCAAATGGCGTCATGAGCTCTCTCCAGGTGAGTGAATTGCTGCAGTGTCACAGCCACTGCAGTCTTTTCTTCGCATGCTTTGGAGAGGCATTATCTTTGACATTTCCTCCAAGTCTGATGCTCACTCAGCCTTTTGTTGGTTTGAAGGGACACTAAAGTAAAGAAGATTTTTCTTGTATCAGTAAATCACGTTTTTGCAGTACCAGAAGCACTGCTCTTGCTGTCAGAAGGCACTTGCTAAGCAACAAAATTCGCAGAAAGAAAATGGAAGTGGTAAATGCCACCTTGTGATGTTCTCACGCTGACTTTGTGTGACATCATGGTTTCTTTTATTGTGCCTACCAATTCCCGCATAATTATTTGCCAGTAAAAATAAATTGCATTGTGTTTTTAGGTGGCTAAAGGCTTAATGTAGCATGTTTCATTCAATTCCATTGAGCCATTGTGGCCAACATATCAAAAAGGACTTTGAAATCCTTGATGTGCTAGCGTTTAGATGCACAATGTTTGGTGCAAAGTCTGAAAAATGAACTTTGACTTTAATTTTCTCATTTAATATTTGTCATGTGGAACCTACGATGCCAAAATTAAAGACAAGTGCTATAGGAACAAGCTGTTAGTATCAACCTACCTACTGTTTCACTTTAATGTCCCTTTAAGCTGGAAACTAATGGGCGCTCAAATCTAGCGTGCAGCTCATTTCATTATCACAAATAAAGCTGATTGGTTCCCCACTTTTGCCCTTAGCAGGAAATGAAACCTGTAGAATCTATGTCCATACAGTCAAGCCTTGTTAATTCGAACTCCGAGGGGATAGAAAATCTGTTTGAATTAACTGGAGTTCGAACTTGGTGATACTGCATGCTCTTCCAATGTTAGAAATGCTTGTGCGATAAAGTAGGCTGTGCCGCATGTCCCTCGCAGTGCAGTGTTGATAATTAGGCTCTGCAGAAATATGGCATATGTGAAGGTCAGTCGAGATGCGAACCCGAAGAAGCAGGTGCGTGTTTCTGCGCTACAAAATGTAGTGCGAAGGTATTACCGCCTGCAGTATGGCACCGATGGCCCATGAACAGCATGAATAGCCACACGTGCGCATGGAAGCACCCAACAACATCTGGGCGAATAAGACGCTTGTCCCAAACATTGTCAATGCGCATACAAGAACACAAGAAGCTATCGCTGCAGCGCGCATGCAAAAACACAACAGGCCACATTATGTATGAAAATGAATTTATTGACGTGGCTGCACATGGCTACACATTTTTAAAGTTTTGCTGCTCACAGTGCGTTCAACTTTGTCTCTTGGCTTGGAATTGCATCAAAAGTGGTCTATGCATCCAGGCAGTTTTGTTCATATTAGCCATGGTGCGTGTTTCAGGTTTGAATTGGCGAGAGTTTTCCCTTATTCAAATGCACATCACTTTGCCAGGACCAATGGACCAGTTTGAATTATCTGGTAATATAATTATGCGACTTTGAATTAACGAGGTTCGACTGTATATGGGAAGTTCTTGCTGACATGGAATTTGTCACCATAGCTGTTGGATGCCTGTTTAAAGCTATCTATTGACCAACCAATCTCAAATTTTTTTAGAACGTGCTAGGGCATGAATTCTTCAAGCGAAATGAGTGAATGTTGCGTTTCATGCTGAAGGGGTTCTGTGCTGGCCGATGTGTGTGGCTCATCAATTTAAGGGGGGACGTGGGTCTTAAGAATGAAAAAAAATTAAGAAAAATTTTGTTTTTAAACATTATTACTCTGGCATTCAGCATGTTTTTCTGCACTTGCTCGGAGAAATCTAGCCAGAGAAATAAATAGTTTTGGTAGTAATTCATATTTGATAAGCAAGCTTCTTACCAGACACACCCCCCAAAATTAAGTTTGGCACTATTTGAAAGCTTGCAAAAGGAGGCAGCAATAAAGAGCTCATGCAGTTTACTTCCCTAGAGCGTTCTGAACCGTTGGCTATTGCACATTGCTGCATCGAAGCAAATCAAATGCTTTTTCCATTTGGTACATGGTCGTTAACTTTTCGATTTTTCTCAGAAAGCTTCTTTGGTTGTGTGCGATTTTCTGGAAGGCGTAGTTATTTTTCTAATGATCCAATTTCAGTCATTCTTATGTTATCTTGTTGTTAGTCTTCTAAGGAGTGCGACAAGTGTGTAGTACAGTGTTCCTATGCCCTTAAACATTTAGGTATTTTGAGGAAATAACAAAAGAAAGAAACACACATCTAGAGTTAGAAGTTAAATCCTGTGTAACTTTGGATAAAATTGAGGTAGAAACTTTAAATGATGCTTCTTGCACTTGTTAAATATTCACGAACATGTCTGCATAATTTTTAGCTAGCTTACTTTATCATAGTTTCTGCCAGTCGTCCCGGAAACCTAAAACAAGAAGCATCATGCAAAGTACTTTTCCCGTTAGATAAAGAAAAGCTGCTTTACAATTTGAAACCAGCACATTAAACTACATTAGTCTAGTGGCCGTGGAAAGAAATACTTTGCTTAAGACCAGTGTCCCCCCTTAACTTTTCTTCATTGAAAATTTATGCCCTTGAGTGTGGTTAAGGACAGCATTTTACCTTAAGTCCACAAGTGTGGGATTGTTCTTTCTTGTGGATAAGAGCTTAAGCAAGGTGCGTCCTGGAATGCTAAATGGGGTTCAATGCCAGTAGGAGATGCAGAGGTATGATTAAGCAGAGTAAACGAAAATGCATAGTAAACGAAAAAGTTCGTCTCATATCGTGCAGTCAATAACTGAACAAAATATACTAGAATTCAGAAACGTACTTCAAAAAATCAATAGGAGTGACGTACTTAATGAAAAGGACCCAAACAGAGCCTACGAATGCTTTTTGGATACATTTATTTCAACTTACAACACATCCTTTCCTGAAAAATTAATAAAGCATAAACGACGTGCTCGGAAACCATACATTACACATGCCCTCTTAATTAAAGTAAATGAGAAAAACAGGCTGTATCATCACTTCATTAAAACAAAAGACCTAAATGACCTTAAGGTTTTTAAAACATTTCGAAACCGTTTGAATAAAGACCTTCAAAAAGCCAGACGGGATTATTATAACAAGCAGTTTGCTTGTACTAAAGGACGTGCGGATATGATGTGGAAAAAGCTAAACCATCTCATCGCACATAAAGACTGTCCTGAGCTTAGCTCTATAAAAATAGGTGGTGTAGAAATATCGGAACAAGCTTTAGCTAATAAATTTAATGAATATTTTGTGAACCTTTCTAGCATTTTACGTACATCTAACGACCTTAGTGGTATCAAACCAGTAGAAGAGACCATTTTTTTTGATCCAGTAAATGACAATGAGGTTATGCATATCTTCAAACAACTCAATAATACAAACTCACGAGATATTGATGGTCTTCAACTGCAACCTATAAAATCCGTTTTTGACATTATTTTGCCCTGTTTAACGTACATCTTCAATTTGTGCATTGCTAAAGCTGTCTTCCCTTCTAGAATGCAAATTGCTCGTGTATCTGTGATTTTCAAGAAAGGCGACAAGAACGACCTTGGCAACTACAGGCCCATATCCGTACTTCCAGTTTTTTCTAAAATGTTTGAAAAGATTATTTATGCCCGGTTAAATAAATTTGAGAGAAAACATAACATCCTAACAAATTCTCAATACGGTTTCCGCAAACATCTTTCAACAGAATCTGCGCTTTTAGAACAAAAAGAATATATTTTAAAAAAAACTTGAAGAAAATGAAATAATAATTGGCATTTTCGTTGATTTTACAAAAGCATTCGACCTCCTTGATCACAGACTGTTAATTAAAAAACTCAACTGTTATGGTTTCCGTGGGCACGCGGGAGATTTACTGAAATCCTATTTAGAGAATCGAAGGCAGGCGGTCAACATTAATGGCTTCACATCAGAAATGCAGAAAGTTAAATGCGGAGTCCCTCAAGGAAGTATATTGGGCCCTTTTCTTTTTAACATTTTTATTAATGACATAGTACAAACTTCATCTGCGAAATTTATAATATATGCCGACGATACAAGCATGTTCTTCTCCGGCAATGATTTAGTCCTTATAATGGACACCGCAAATCACGCACTACAGAAACTATATGAATGGAGTGAGAGAAATGGATTACGTGTGAATGTCGCGAAAACAAATGTTGTTATATTTAGAGCAAGGAATAAAAATGTTCAACCAAATAAACAAATTACCTTTAACTCCACCCCATTAGAAATTGTTCCTACGTTTAGAAGTTTGGGTGTCCTGTTTAACGAATCGATGTCTTGGAATGACCACGTTAGTCATGTCATCTCCAAGCTATCTCAAGTAATTGGTGTCCTTTTCCGAAATCAGCATGTTCTTCCCTCAAGCACCATGATGTTGTTATATCACTCGCTTTTTGGATCCCAACTAAATTACTGCCACCTTATTTGGGGTAAGACATCAAAAGAAAACCTAAAAAAGTTAAGTATTCTGCAAAAAAAAATTCTTAGGATTGTTGCAAATGTCCCTAGACTACAGCATACTGAAGAACTTTTTCACAAATATAAGGTACTTCCGGTTGAAAAACTATATGCATATCGTTTATCTGTAGCGTTCAAACGCGAAATAACCCAAAACACATCCTTTTTGCGGCAGGTTTCTAACCTATCAAAACGCGAGCGCACCCACACAACTCGGCAAACTGATGAATGGAATGTTCAAACGTATAAAAAACAGTATGGTTGGCAATTACTAGAAAATGAATTGCCAAGACTTCTAAATAACTTATGCAGAAAGAACATCACTGTAGAAAATATTACAAAAAAAGCAATTTTTGAACATTTCTTTTACGAAGAGCCTTAATATTCCTAAACAAATGCATTGTTTCTTCGTTGATTAAAATATGTACCTAATGTCGTTACGTCAGTTTTTTTATAGCATGATGACCACGTATGCTGATTACTTTGTGCATGAGATCTCATTTTGCCGTCTTTCATTTTTTGTATCCGCGACGTAAATCATGGAGTTGTAAAATGATGTCTTTTTTGTTGTTGTTGTTGTTGCTGTTGCTTATTGTTGCATTTCCTTGTATTCTTTCACCTTATATTGTATAACCGCTTTCCACTGTCTAAAATGTTTATGCCTCTTTTTCATGCGCCTAAGATACCGCCAAGGTGTTTGTTTGTTGTAGGTGTCCACGGCGTTGTCAAACTATCGAGAGATAGTTTTTACCGCGGGCTCCTCGGCCATCACGTTTTGTTTTGATGGCGAAAAAATAAACCGAATTGAATTGAATAACATTTGGCGAGTTGATCCATGGCCTAGGAATGAGTTGTGGTGCAAAACTGAAGAAGCGAGAACAAGAGAATTAGCGTTCTGCTCGGTCTTCTCTCATTCTTCCTTCTTCACTTTTGCGCCACAACTCATTCCTAGGATGAGGAGATGTTTGTTCTTAGCACCGCTTTCTTAGCCATTTGCTCGCTGTCTTTTAATTTTCTTTGACGACATGTCACTGATAAGTACTTCTGAGCTGCTAGCAATTCTTGGTGATACCTTGAGTGCATGAGTGCTAGTGAGAACTATTTAGCACAGTTTCTTTATGCTTGCCCAGGCGCTTTTGTGTGGCCTGAACAGTGGTATCTTAGCATCTCGCATGAGGGTTGTCTGTCACTTGGGTTAGCACTAACTTTTGCTCCACTGAACCAGCAGTGCAGACAGCATAAGTGTGAATTTCTGTGCTCCTGTACTATGTAAGACACACAGTGGTCACATTTTAATGGAAGAGAAACATTAGAAGCTCCATGTGCTGCTTGATGTCAGTGCACATTTAAAGAATCCCAGATGGTCAAAACTTCCGGGGCCCTCCATTACGGCACGTCTCATAATCATATTAAGGTTTTTCTGCATGAAACCCGAGCAATTATTGTTGTACTATTATATGTCTATGAAATAGTGTGACTCTTCTCTCTACACATAAAGAATGTTCCATTACTGTGTGCAGATATAACGTAGGTGTGACAAACATGTATTTTTTTGCTCTAGATGTGTTGAAACAGAGGCAGGCATTTTTGTATGAAAAAGAAGAGTGAGAGTGACATTTTTACCAGTTATGGTGATGTAATTTGTGGATGAAGGAATTCAGGCAAGATGGAAGGTACTATGCTAGGCTCAATCAACCAAGAGAGCAGGCTGGCTTCAGGACAGGGTATTCTACAATGGATGATATCCGTGTCTTCGAACAGGTAATTCAGAAATCTGCAGAGTACAGTGAACCTCTGATGTGCCTTTCGTAGACTATGAAAGCGCATTATTAGAGATGCCAGCAGTCACGGAGGTGTTGCATAATGCCGATTAAACGAAGCATAGATGAATATGTTGCCAGATGGTGGGTTTCAGTTTAGAAGAAATGGTTGTGTCAGCATCAGTTCGTTTCAAACATTACATCTTTACAGAACACTATTCAAAATCAATTTAGCATGGTGTAAACAAGGATGTGTCACAAAGCCCAAAACATCATAGGCATAGGAACATGCTTAATTGAGACTCCATGTTAAAAAGCAATGCTCATTAATTACTCATAATCAATTTTGAAGTGAGCTGACCCAAAGCAATAGCTGTTACAGCAATTTACTGTGGGTAGGTGAATTGCATAGGCGGAAGTGTGAAGCAGTTGCACACTGATTTTTGGGCACTGCCATGCTTTCCAAGCTAAACTATGTTTGTGAGAATTAGCATCTCAAGCTAAATTCCAGAAATAACAGAGGCACGCTATGCACGAGGCTGCCATATCATTTGCACGGGCTGGCTTTGCTATATTTTAGCTTGTAGTGTGGTGCCACTTATATTCTGTTCAAACTCTCTAATTTCTATCTAGAGCAAACTCCTGTGAACACGAACTCGGTTAAGGTGTGTTCTTGGATACACTGGGGAATGCGATAACCATTCTTGGATTACTGAAAATGTTTTTTCCATTGGACTGCTGTAAAAAAAGATCTGTTGAATACGGGCAAAATATGATGCTTTGTGGTTAAGGTGAACTTCTATAGCGACCGTGAATGCTATACCTTTTTAATTTTTGGAGTTCTGCCAGCCGTATGGGAGCCAGCTAATTTCTCTCAAGGCAGAAATGGATATTGTGGTCTCATGTGCAGGAATCATAAGTTCCAGAGAGTGGCCACAACCGTAACGTTCTGGCCCAATTGTCCTGATGCATCACATATGAAGATGTATTTAATTATGTTGACACACCGAATGTGTGCAACAGCAAAGCACCATCACCAATTGGATAAAAATGGGCAGCTATGCTTGAAGCCATTATGTATTTTCTATCTTGCAGAGGCAAGATAAGTACTTATTTTACTATGATATTCCTACTGTATGGGCACTAACATACATGGCCAAAGCTTGAGAAGTGTTGGACCAGGTAACAAGCAGTGAAACGAATTGATTAGACGTGCTGAATAGAGACAGCACACAGGTGTAACTGGTATTCTACCTAACATTCAGACGATAAAGTGGAGACGAGTAGGCTGCATCATTTATAACATGAATGGTGGTCTATTAAAACAAGTATTTTACTGGTGAAAGACCATATGTTTGTAGGATGCTCCACTCCTGTATTGGTTGTGAGGCTGACAGTACTATTAGTATTAATCAAAATAGCTGTAGGACCTCACGTCATGAACTAATGGCAGTTTGACCACTACCAGGTATACATGAGGACTTTGAGACTTTTACTGCTGGTATCACTGTTATATATATGTATTTTTTTTTTAACATTTGTGCCACTGCCTGCCTTTGCATCCTGCTTCTTTCTTAGACTGCAATACTGGCTCATACCTGCATGGAGCTGAGACCATGAGACATGTTAATTAATACCTAAAAATTATTATTGGTTATGTCTTATAGATGCCTAGCCATGCTGTAGTACACTTAAGGCTATGTTTGGGGCCTTGGTGTTTGAGTAGGAATGTTTTTAACACTTCATGCTCCAATTTTTTTTTTTTCAACGTTACCTTTCAGTGAGGTATGTAAGACTTTCATTTAGAAAGTTATTGGCAGCAGCCATTCCAGAAACGATTTAAGCACTCAACAATCTCAGTTTTTTTCTTGCCACTTGCTCAGGAGGTAGCATTGTAGGCTGCGACGTCACAAACACAGGTGGTCTGCATTCAAATGCATGTTGAGCTTGCTAACAATGTTTGAAATTTGTTTTCAGGAAAGCTAAATGACTTGCAGTCACATAGCTTTGCTCAGATCATCAGCATACCAAAGAAAATGCATATCAAAGGTTTTATTGAGGTCAGTGGACACTGAAAGGTCACTGGTGTTGCCTCCTAAAGAACCCGAGGTGGTCAGATTTAATGTGGAGTCCTTCACAACAGCATGCCTCATAATTGAATTGTGGCTTTGGAATGTAAGGCACCAGAATCTTTCTAACGATCAGAGACACTTGGCATTCTAGATTCGTACAAGGGCTGCAAGTGTGGCTCTTCAACCACTGCAGGAATGATGGGCAGTACATGGATTTGCTTAAGCTTTGTTTTTCTGGATTCCATGGCCTTGTGGGTTTGCAAACCAGTTGTTTTCAATAGAACATTGTTTTCCAAATGCCCACGAAGAAGCTTTTGGAGTTCATGGTTGAGAGAAGTTTGAGTGCTTGAAGATGCAGAAAATGTGTAATAGGTATAATGTTGCAACAATGTTTGAAGTTATTAACGCAAAGGTTAGGCATATCTATTTTAACAAATTAATGGCACGGTATTTGAACTGTTGCAGCAGCAGAGCTATATCTAGTAACATTTATAGAAAGGTATGTGCATCGAATAGTATGGTTTATTATCACGCATTTTGTGCGAAGATGTGCTGTCTCGAGGACGGTACTTATGCGCATTGTGCTTGTTTGCTTTTCCTCTCCACGAAATCACTAACAAGCATGCCCTGTTTTTTTCTCGCTTTTCCTCTGCACTTCACTAACAGAGAAAGTGAACCGTGCTAAGGGTAAGGAGAAAGAAGCCTTTCTTGAGCTTGCTTCATATGGGAAGGGCCAAACATACGGGGCACTTTGTCATGGATTCTACGTAACACTGAAGCCCTTGCACCTGTTTTCATTTCAGGATCGTTACGGCTATTGAAAAAAAAAAAAAAGAGGCCTTCGGGACTGTTTTATTTTTTTTTCCTTTTTTTTTTCTGATGAAGTTTGAAGATGGTTCTTCGGTGATCATCAAGCCACTTCCCAGTGGTACATCTGTTGGGGCTGCCCACAGCGAAGGCCATTTTTTGAAAGTGCAAATAAACATGCTGTTTGTAGGTTTGTAACTATGTGAGTGTCATTCTTCTATAGAGGGGGGGAAAAAAGCTATGCCATAGATGTAGTAAGGTAAGCATGACGGTGCACTGGGATAGACTTGGCTCTAATCAAAGCAAACTGTGGGTGTGCAAACATTCATTGAATATCGCATGTTCAATATTCATATTTGGTTTGAAAATGAGGTATTCAAAGTGTTTGAATATTCAAGGCGATTTGAATATTGGCATTCATGTAGCCAAAATGTGCTGCCCTGACATTTGCAGTGGCCTCCTCCTGCAGAATCTCACACACATGCATTGGTGCTGCCACACCATGAGGAACAACTAGTATTCCTTCATTGCAGCCCTTAGTATTTATCACTTGCTGTAAACTGTTATATTTTATTTGTACAGTTTTAATGACAGGCTGGCCCAGACAGCGTGTTTGTGATAGTAATGTACATTGCATTGATAGTCCATTTGTGTATTTATTTTACATAATGACGCGATAAGCAAAGTATTGTTACTGAAGACACATTTGTTTTTTGATATTTAATCTTCATATTCAATGCATATTCGAAAAAATTTTGTTTGCACATTCCTGCTTTAAACCACAGTTTGCTTGCCAAGATCTCATGTTAATCCCTGCAGCGAATCTCTTGGCATTGGAACATTCGCAGAAGCAGTCTTGCAAAGTGCGATCTCGACGACTGCGTTCCTGAGCAGCCATGGGCTGGGCTTTCGTACACAGCTCGTGAATACTCTTGGTTTGGGTCATGACCACTTCAACTTTGAGCCTTTATTTTTGCCGAGCTTAAATGCTCACTTGTACCTGACGATAAACCGTGCTGGTCCGCAAAGTGCGTATTCATGTGAGCCATGTCTTGAAAAAAAAGAGAAGCAAGAAAGGGGCAAAAGCTTGCCGCTGTGTGTGTGTGTGCAGAAGACGTCATTTAGATTAGATGTCAAGTGTCAAGGATGTGTTGAGAGATAGCACGGACACTTCATCCTTTGTGTTGCTATCGGAGAGGTTCCGGGTCAGATGTGAGGGGCTGCTGGGTGCTGATGGCAGCAACGACATATCGATATGCATAGCTTGCACTCCTAAAGCACCCTCTTTCGAACTAGACGTGAAAGTGCTGACCTGCAGCCATATGCGCATTTTGTGCAGGAACATCTCAAAGACTGTAAACAAGTAGTGTTGACTCGGCTGTGATGTTTAATAAATTCTCTGTATTGCATAATAAAGAAAGGTTCTGGAGGCATCAGGAACATGACCCTAGCCAGCGTGAGAGTCCAATTCTGATGTTCACTGCAAGCAAGCAGTTGGTCTCACATTAAGATTTGCAAGCTTCAATTCAAATTTCTTTACGTAATACATAGGACAACTTATTGACAATCGATGTCCGTATATAGTGTATCAGATAACGAGAACATTGACTAACATGCCAAAAAGAACTTATTTCACCTTTTATTGTGTGCAGCTACATACCAGTAGCATGAGCTACACACTTGTCTAGCTGAAGTTAGCCTGATGCAATTAAAATCTGAAAAATAAAAACTCGCCCAGATTTTTCTTTTAAAGTTCCCGCCCCTACGTATCCTGAATGGCTGCTGGCGGTAACGAGAGCTCTTTCCACTATGAATGACGCGTGAATGATGATTGTGAAAAAGGGAAGCGAGCTATAGCAGTTAATATAATGCGGTCGTAGCATAGGCCAATGTGGTGGCGCCCCTTAGCGTCATCAACGTCAGCGCTGGCAAGCGAGCGACGCATGTGCGCTTATTTCCGGGTGCCGCTGTGTTTGTTTTGTGCCGTCGTCGCGCCGCGCTAGCCGAGCTGTAGCCAACCTCTCGCCTAGCGTGCGTTGGCGGCGGCGCGTTGCATGTGTCGCAGCAGCGTGCTCGTACAGCTGCGCATCCCGCGCCCAGGCACCTTCAAACCGGCGGGCGCGGTGGTGCTCCAGCGTCGACCACCGGCGTCTTGACGACGTTCCAAAAGTCTTCGTCGAGGCACGCGCTTCAACCTCCCCCCACCACACGCAACGCAGCTGCACAGCCTGCCTCCGACCCCGGTAGGTTGGGCTCTGCCGCACGGCTTCGAAGGAGCTTCTCCCGGGAATCACGTTGGTATGCATCGCCGGCCCTCTCCGCGTTCCCCGCGCCGTCTCCTTTTTCCCAGCGACAGGGCGTTCAGTTTCTTCACCGGCGGCTAAAGTCCGTTTCCAAGAAACGTTCAGCGTTGTGTCGTCAACCGAAGAGATCAATTTACGCAAACGCCGAGGGGGCATGCAGCGATCGCGGGATCGTCTCCGAAGCGCAGTCGGTGTCGTCAGAGCAGAGCCGAACGAACACTCCTAATAACAACCTGCGAGACGGCACCTGGCCGTAGTGGTTGCTCTCATCAAGAAACGACCGCCACCTCGACGTTGCATTGTTGCCGTCCCTTGTGCGTCTACACACCTGACGCCCCTTGGAGGGGCAGCAGCGTGAAGGGTCAGGGGAGGGCGTTTCTAACGACGTAAGCAGTGGACGTAAGCGCGCACGGCCGTGTTGGCCGTGTTCTATCACGGGGCGCAATCGCCGGGAGAGGGGAGTAGGTCGCCCGCTCGCCCTCCTTTACCGCTGTTCTTGTTTATTTTGTCGTCTCCGCGAGGAAAACCCGTCGGTGGATTCCTCTCCTCCGCCCGCGTGCGCGTTGCAAGGCCACTATCATTGCCTTTTTACTTCTCTGGTCGCGTACCATCGGTGTGTGCGTCCAACAACCAAGGCTCCCTAGTACCTGTCGAGCGATCGCTTCCTGCCGCATCGGGGAGCCAAAGGTGCGTTGGGTCATCACTCCTCAGTTTCTTTTCTCTGGTTGTATATTTTCTTTTAAGGGTTGTCTCTCTTCATTCTCTTGCGCACCTTGTCGGCTTACGTCTCAAACGCCAAGCGTGTCATTCCAAAGATCCACTTAGCAATCGCGACTGCAGCTCTATTTGGCAGGGTGCGTGCCCGGTACACGAGGAAAGATGCGTTGAGGTAGTTAATAACTGCCAGGCAGCGGATCGCATATTGATGGTGGGAACGCCAAAGGTTTCCTGCTCTCTTGTTTTTCGGTTCGCTGCACACATTCTCATGGAACTGTCGGCTGCGCGCCGCGATTCACGGCGAGGTTGCGTGCTGACGTCGAACACTGACGCTGGTTTGCCGCACCACGTGCGCATGGCCACTCTTTCCCAAGCGCGCGAAGCTGAAAGTTTTCGTACGCTCACCGACAATTTGCTTCGAGCTGCGTTGATTTGCTAGAGAAGCGCAGGTGCTCCGTACGTGGGTTGTGCCGATTGTGCATCTGCTGTGCTTGTAGTGGTTACGTTTTTTTTCGCTATGTAGCGCACCGACACATCATTCTTGCAGTCTCACTTTTAAGGACGCGTACATTTATGGCACTACTACTCAGGTATTGTGTCCATGCATTGTCATTATGCATATACGCATGTTAACTATATTTGTCATGAACCTTTCGTGTATAGTCGCACCATTTTTTCTCTCTCCCTTTAATTGTAGCACAACTCAGTAGAAGGAACAGTAATGCCTATACTGTCGAGTTTTTTAAGTTCCTACTCATTCATTTAAAATTTTACTTCTTCATGTCATACTCATTCATGACTTAAAATGCCCACCACAAATGCAAAAGCTTGGCAATATGGTTGCCACGAGTGCTGAAACTTGGCAATCATCAGTAAAATGTTTGGAAGGAAAGGGTGGTTTGAATGTCTATCTTTAAAGGTGTTTGCACCGGCAAGGAGAGAAAGATAAAGCTATTTATTAGAAGGCACAGAGAAATGGCAAGGAAATTTCTTTGCAGCTCCATTTTGCACTGCAGGACAATGTATGTACGTACATACATGCAGGCTCCTTCATTTGGCAATAGATGAGATTGTGGGTGACTGCATGAAAGAACGTATGAAGCTCATTGGAGGAGTCTGAGAGAAATAAACTCAGCACTCACTCTAGATCCACCATGTGTGTGTACTTTCATCAGTAACACTGATTCATCAACTGTACTCACTGTCCTTGCCAAAAATATGCTGCGCAGTTATGTTCCCCGAAAAATTCTTAGTTTATTTATGTGCTCAACTACTCACTCAAAATTCAGTTGTTATATACGAGGTGCATCTGAGTGCTGGAAAATTTGTTTTACTGCTGCAGTTACTCATAAATATACATTGTGTACTTTGCCAAAAACTGTATTAACATGTGCAGTGTAAATAATTATGCATTCTTCTAAAATGCTGTGGCCTCTGGTGGATTCCAGGTGCCTTTCGTTTCCTTGGTTATATGTGTCTCTACCAATACATCGTTGTTCATGCTGTTTGTAAAGCTTGTACACACGCTGCTGCTGTTGCTATCAAGTCACTGACAGCTTCTGATGGCAGTGAGATGTACTTAATGCAAATTCTTTAATGCTCACTTTGAGATTTCCTTATTCCCTCCAGAGTACTACCTTAAGCATGTGTGATCGTGTTTCCATTTACCTTCCAGTTTGTCTAGCTTCAGTCTTTGCTCAGTTGACTTGCAGCTGGCATGAAGTGACCATGACTGTAGTGTAATTCCAAATCCAAATCTGTGCACATTGCACCATTTGCAGAAGGAGGTCCACAGCCACCATGGCGGAAGCACATCAGGCTGTGGCCTTCAGCTTCACAGTCACCCACGAAGGAGTCAACATCAACTATGATCGTGAAGTGCTGTTGCTTGTGTGGCAGAGTGGTTTGCGTTCGTGGAAGAAGCGCGTGGCTCGCTTTCTGACCAACCTCTACAATGGCGTGTACCCATCCTCTTACCGTAGCCTGTACCTCTTGCTTTCCATCGTGACGGGCTTCTCTCTTCTCGAACGCGATGGTGGGGTCACGCTGCGACTGGCATCGGTCATATCCAGCCAGAAGACGGCGGCAGGTGCCTCGACGGCCATTCTGCCCCGGTTGGCAGCCAGTGGAGTGGCCAGCGTGGTGCTTTGGGTTCTTTGGAGCCTTGCACAGAGATATGCTCTCAAAGCATTGTTTCTCTACAAGGGATGGATGTATGAAAGCAGAGGCAGCGGCAGCAAGGTATGTTGCAGCTCTGTATTTGTTTCACGTGTAGATAAACTGCAGAGAGTGACATTGTGAGACTATGGTAGGAGCTGTTGTCACATTCCTTCTGAAAATAAGATGGAGCTTAGGGCTTGGAATGTCTTTATAGAGGCAGCATAGTATGTGTTGTGTGGCCTTTAAAACAAAATGCTACTAGCATTATTTTTAGAATAGGTTTGCTTTGACATTTCCATGCTTGTTAGTTCTTTGGGCATAGCTACTTTAGATGGACTTCGGCATTTTCTATCACTACTGTCCAGCATGATATTTATGCTAGTCAACAATGATCTTGAATGTAACGCAGGTGAATCTGGTGTTTGCCTAGTTTGCTGGCCTCATGACTATGTGATCACCAGCTTGCAAATATTTATTGCAACAGCATAATGTCATCAATACGGGCCATGTTATTTTACTGAAGCTGTACCAACCACTTGAAAGACTTTGCATACAATAATTTTGAATCTGAAGAGGTATCACTTCATGTGTCAAGGAAAGTTTAGGAGGCAAAGGAGCATTATTGAGGCCTATCGCCACATTTCTACAGACGATGACATTTCATAGCACAAATAGGACTAGCGATGGCTTGGATGGAGGCTTTGAATGAGTTGATGAAATATTTGACATTAGAGGAAAAACGAGGATGATGGGCATGACAGATGGGCAGCGCAAGTGGACATGCATGCAACTTGTGATCGTCACTTTGCTTTTAACGCGACCGTATTGCTGCGTGGCATGACAGGACTGTGGTGCCCTTTATGACAGTTATGCCATTGCTATTTTTCTGATGCTCCCATGCGGCCTGGCAAGTCACAGGATATGAGTCATTTCTCGAAACACGGAACAGCTGCTGCGACAGCTCTGCATGTTCTGCACATGCCTGGGTATCTGAATCCGGCCTGTTTAAAAATATTGCTCTAGAACCTTGTCTGGCACATTCGCTAGTCATGCCTGCAGTTCAAGCCAAACGAATGAGCGACCTTTTGTGCGTGACTCCAATTAGCTTACTGGGAAATGTCACATGCCACTGTGGGCTAATTAAGAAGCTCACATCTGCTCAAATTTTGTTCTTGCTGGTTTGTCCAGTGTGCTAATGAACTTGTTCAACATTTGTGCCTTCTCATCATGTGTTTTTTTAAATGTTAGCATGTCCTTTACTTGGAGGAAAGCTGTGTGTGCCTGTACACCTACATGTAATTGTCCAGAAGGAGTGCATGAGAAAAGTAAGACCATGGCCACGTCAGTTTTGATACGGTGAAGCTTAGTTTATTGCTTGCCTGATGGAGATACAGCACATTTGACGTTCTGTCAGCGGGGACTGCACATAAAGCAAACAATCACTGAAGTGCCATTT